>OY855903.1:12265545-12850545 GCA_963693305.1 Meandrina meandrites | reverse complement strand
CAGTACAAAAGTTCTCTAAAAAAATAATAATTTCCTGTTGTCATGCCTCATGGTATGGCGGATTTCGATCGGACGCTTCAAGGAGATTGTAAATCAGGCTTATTTTTGAGTAAGAGCTTATTCAAAAGAAATAACATTACAAGCTGATCGAAGGAGGGTCAAGCCTTGACATATCTACTAATTCAGCCAGCTCTCTCATACATTCACAGTAAGGCTGAGCATGCTGCATTTTTCCAGCTGCTCGACGACAGTCGCGGCCGTGGTATGGAACTTCTATTTTCATGAGGTGTGCGGGAAAGCTAGCAGACATCATGCTTAAGTTCTCTTTTCTTATAATAAGTTTTCCTTTCTTATTATTTCCAAGGTGAACGCTACAATCCAGATTTACTGAGCCTAAAAAGTGCATGATAAGAACTTTTTAACCGGTGAGGGTAAAAGGCGGAATGAGTTTGCAGAATGGCATGTGGTATGACTTGCGGAATGGCATAATTTATGCGGAATATTATACTCCTGGAATGACGTCATGAAATAATTTCAATCCACGCTCGTTCCCAACCTTCCCCATTTGTTTTCTCAAGAAGGCAGTCTGCAGAGCGAAACACTTTTTATAGTAAAACGCAACATCTAAAGGAAATACAACTAAAAGGGATTCCTAAACGTAGATTTGTGGGAAAAGGCGAGTGCTCCTTACAGTTTTCCCAATGAAATAATATTTTTCTTTAGAGAATGCCACTCGTACGTACGAGCTTGCTTTTGATATGTTGAGGGACGGTTCCTGTAATACTGTTTTTCGCATTTGACAAGGAAAGTATTCAGTGTACAAATTTTTTCAGCCAAATTTCATTATTTACCACTTTTATATCCAAGAAGAGTCTAAAAGAAAATTGCAAACGTCGTGCACAGCTTTCAAAGAGAGCATATATGTCCACTGTTCGTCAGCCATATCTCAGTGACAATAAATTACTCTTTAATTCCACATGGAAATATCAGGAAGTGCTCTGACTGTGGTGGAAACATTTAAAAGCAGTCTGGTTCTCCGCAGAACTTGATTCTGAAACACCTGGAGAGATACCAGTACCCTACTGGTAAATATCCCTCTGAGCCAGTAAAACTACCACGCCAAGAAGACATGTATTATAAATATAGACACCCATATTTTTATAACACCATGGTTGATGTATCTGAAGCTTATTATGCTCCCACTAAGCAACATAAACTTCAGCTTGTTCTAGAGTTGGATTTATTTTTGCCTTAAAATTAATTTAATTAATTTGTTTTTTATTGTTAAGTTTTTAATTGTGTCATTTTCATTTACAATTTTTTGGTTTTTTGTATGCTACACAGTGAGTTCCAATTTCAGTGAGGAAATAAAGGCACAAGCCACTGTAGTTTTAAACCCTAATTTACCTAAGACCTCTCCTCCCCTGTCTTCAGTAGCTTCTGGTGACACATGTCAAGTTCTCATAAGTTTGCATTTCTAAAGGACAGTGGGGGAACTGTAATTGTTGCAACTTTTCGAAGTAAAATTATGTATGTATATTATGAACATGAATAGAAATATGTTCCATCCCCAGACAGAGATATTAACCTTAACCGCTAGTGTATATATGTTGTGGTTTAATTTCATCTTTGGCTCAACATTTTTGAAACCAGTTGGATTTTTATTTCCCTTTGTCTTTTGATAATGGATATGACACAACGAAAATTAAAAATCAAACTGGTCTCAAAATTTTAAACCAAATAAAACAACATCTACACAAAAAAACTATTGTTAAGAGGGAGAGGTAAGCTAACTTTGCCACTGTTTAATCTAACCTCAATCATGTTTACACCTTTTTACTTTTAGCAAGGTATTTTCTTTCTTAGGGTGGCAGAAACAAAATTTGTTTCTCATGAAATCTGGATTTTGCCATTGCCTTGTGTTCATGAATTATTAATGAAAGTGGTTGGGGCAGGGGCCTCCTACGGCCATATGTGAATGTGATGAATGTGCTGGTCATACTTTTGTGAGAGGTAACCAAAACATTAATTTCATAATGGAGACAATCTGATTTCAATGATAAAAAGTTTGACACCAGTAACTTCTGACTAAGAGAGTGTTTTAAATTCAGAGTTGACTTTTCACTCTACCCTTGATCAAGAGCTCCTTAAATATTTGAGTTTGTTGTGTTACAGTACAAAAGTTACAGTTCAGCACTTTAGTTAATGATCAAGGTATAATTAATGGTTGTTATCATGGTCAGGTCCAATTATGTTCTTCAGCTAAATGGGGTATAACTTATGTCGATCTGTTTCTCATGATCAGGTTCAATGTTCTTTAGCTATTATTAATGGTTGTTTATTACAATCAGGTTCAATGTTGTGGACTGAAGTTTGTTATTCCACTGATGAAGGGCAGTGCCCGAAACGTTTGGAACTTTAAAAGAATATTTTGGCACTTTAAATTACTTTTTATTTCTTTAAAACTATCTATACAAGTGCCAGGCAGCCCATGAATTGATTTTGTTCATTTTATTGATGAAGTTTTGTTATCCAGTTAACATTAGAAAGCACTAAATATATTAGTATTTCTTACAGTAAATCCAGATTTCGCTCCAATATTCGATTTATTCACAATGAAATGCTCTTCTTAGTACACTCACATTTAAGAGGGATGTTTCTTTCCTGTTAATCCTTTCACATGAAGCAATATCTCTTCACAATATCAAAATACTGTCATGCAGACAGGTTATGAGAACTGAGAAAATATATAATTTAAGGGATACTGTTTAAAGTGTATATGACATGATGATAAATATTTTATGCTTATTTGAAAGGCCTTACGAAGTACAAAAGAATGGAGTTTTTCCTTTTGAGATACCCTTTTTCTTTTTAGAGATATTGACATTTTGATGACGTCATTAGATTTGCAACTAAAAAATGGTAAAATGCTGAATAAAAAATATCTCGAAAATTATTGAAGCAGTGTTCTTGAAACTTTGCACCATAAATGCGCACCACAAACGAAACAGTGACACCCTTAGTGACACTGAATTCTGAAAGGCCTTTCAAATAAGCAGGAAATATTTTTCATGTCATATACACTTTAACTTAAGAGTGAAATGGCAAACCTCACTCTCTTACATGATCACCTAGTAACTTCTCCCTATAAATTACATCCAAGCAATCAGACAATGAGAATTGAGGTTTTCAACCGAAGGATATGGAGGCCTTGTTAAACCAAAATCAATTCTCCAAACCTGTCAGGAAACTTTGGGGACATTGCTGATTTTAATCAATGCAACTTCTTCGAAACTCCTGCTTGCGAAGCTCTGTGAAAGCTGCGCATGACGTTTGCAATTTTCTTTTAGACTCTTCTTGGACATAGAAGTGGTAAATAAAATTGGTTAAAAAAATATGTACACTGAATACTTTCCTTGTCAAATGCGGAAAACACAATTATTACAGGAACCTTCCCTCAACATATCAAAAGCAAGCTCGTACGTGCGAGTGGCATTCTCTAGAGAAAAATATCATGAATTGAATCTTCTACTAATCATTGGGAAAACTGTAAGGAGTACTCGCCTTTTTCATAAATCTACGTTTAGGAATCCCTTTTAGTTGTATTTCCTTTAGATGTTGCGTTTTACTAAAGTGTTTCACAGGTCGCCCACTACCTCTCGGAACGAGTTATTTCATTGGTTCCTAAAACAATACATAACAGGCTATAACAATGCCCCTATCCCTGAATAACAATAGAGGTAGTGTTTACAGCGGGCGAATGAAAATAGAGGTTTCAGAGAGGTAGTGTCTTACTGGGGTGTTTCATTCTGCAAGACTGCCATCTTGAGAAAACAAACGGGGAAGGTTGGGAACAAGCGTGGATTGAAATTATTTTAATGACGTCATTCCACGGGTATAATATTCCGCATAAATTATGCCATTCCGCAAGTCATGCCACATGCCATTCCACAGACTCATTCCTCCTTTTACCCTCACCGCTTTTTACTGTGAAACTCAGAAAACCGTGAACACCAGAAATATTAATTGAATGTTATTGTGTTGCAAGGAAAAAGCCAATCAGGCGAGAGAAAACTAAACCGCAAACAGCAACGGTTATTAGTTTGTGGTTTTGAGGTTTGCTTGCGTGTCCTGAACTTTATTTTGATTGGGCACTAGACAATCAACATTCCTGAAATATTTCAGGTGTTCACGGTTTTCTGAGTTTGATAGTAACGAGTTTAAGAAATCGTTAAATTGACAGAATAATGTCAAAGCAGAGACACCATGACGCGCCAAAAGTGTTTTTCTCAAATCAGTTCAATGTATGAACGCCTTACTACATGTCGTACTTCAAGAGTGTTTCTGTAACTACATCGAAACACGGACAAAATGTTTTCTAGTTCTTTCAGAAAACACTGCACGAAAAGGAAAGGGAAATCACTATTTTTTTGGATTATCAGAACGTAAATTCTCTTTGCTCGTTCCATCGTCATTATGCCAACAGTTCGTGCTTGATGTGCTGCCTCGTCCCCAGGCGTCGCTCCTTGGTCGTGTACTTTTCCCGCCTTCCCGCTTAACCGATCGGCGCCTTTGGACGAGGCAGCTTGTTGCGTGTTTCTATCGAGTAACAAAAGTGCGGCGTTTAATGCGCGCCTCTTACAGGTTTATTCGAAATGTAATTTAAGTAAAAATAATGATTAAAAAAAGGCTTAGGTTTCTTCAATTTATCTCTGGCTGTTTAAAAATCCGTGACAATGCCCCTTTCATGAACTGTACATCACAATGAGAGGAGACCTTTATAAGAACCGCCAGTTGAAGCATGCTCGTTCCTGTACATGTGTAATGAATGTGGGCTGCCCAATACTGTCGACATGATACGAGTCGAAAAATACGTTTTAAACCCGTACGAGTGGACAAGTTAAGTCGACTCGCCAAAAAAAAATGTTGTCAAGTGTTAACATGCATCTTTCATGCATGTGTAGTAAGCAAGGATGGGCTGTATTGGCTGTTGAGTCGTACGAGTGGACAAAATCATTGTCGACTGGAAAAACGGAGTAGTCGAGTGGAAAAATGAATCTCATTAGGGGGACTCATTCCAGCATGTTGTAGTAAGCAAGGGTCCCTGCGATGGGCTGTCGATTCGTACGATTCGTGCGAGTAGACATGACTGGACCAAACGGAAAACGCATCTCATTAGGGAGACATAGAATTTTAGTAGCATGGTTAAGTAACCAATGGGCGATGGGTTTTCGAGTCGCACGAGCTTAACGAGTTGAAATCATTGTCTACTCGACAAACAGGCATATAATACTAATAAAGAGTAAATAAAGCAGATAGCGACAGCGCTATAGATTTGAGCTAGAAGGCAGTGTTCGTTTCGGGGGCGGGCGAGTTCATTCCCTTGCGATATGCGACGCAGGGTAGTGTAAGGAAAACTCTGTGTGTTTGCTGCGCGGGATACGGAACTGTTGCCAACACAACCCTAAACCCGACTAAGCAGAAACTTTGCTTCACGTTTTCTGGAATTGTAATCTGACCTCTGTCTTTTGGGAAAGTGTTTTTAAATGGCTATAAACATGTTGCCAGGCCTTTTCTGTGGAAGGCGAGGTGGCGTAAAGGTTAGTGTGCTGCACTCCGGATCGAACGGTCGGGTTCGAGCCCTGGCCTCGATTCTTGGGCGAGGCAGTTTACTCTCACAGTGCCTCTCCCACCCAGGTGTATAAACGGGTACCGGCGAATTTACTGCTGCGGGTAACCCTGCGATTGACTAGCATCCCTTCCAGGGGGGAGTAGAAATACTCCTAGTCGCTTCATGCTACGGGAACCGGGATAGGTTCCGGTCTGATGGGCCACTAGGCTCGCATGCAGACTTTACAAACACAGAAAGGGAAAAAGCTAGATATGACCACCCCTGGGCTTGAAGCCAGACACCTCAAATGCAAAGCTGCAAATCAATTTCTCCTGTCTGATGAGCAGGTGTTATATCTGGGTTTATAAACTGAAAAACGAATTTACTAATATTTCACACCTCTTATGCCTCAAGGAAAAAACTGACGAACTTAAAACAAAGAGCTCAATTTTCCGTCTGAAAAATGGAAACCCCTGCTTGGCCACTTTTAGATATTTTAAATAACTAAATAAAATTAAACTTTTCAACCTTGCGTGACCCTGCCAGTAGCGATAGACGAGGTAAATCTTCTTACTTTTGGCCGTTGGTATAGAAGCCTAGCTAAGCTAAAGTTTAATATGTATCATCTAATTTTTAACTTAAATTGCTTCACTTTCTCGTTCTTCTTTCCCATTTTTTGCTTATCCAATTTATGCCAGTAACGACTTGTTATCAGTCTAAAAAACGTATTTATTGTAGATATTGTTCTGTAAGTGTACCTCAGTTTAGTGTTGTAGGTATACTATAATTAAATAGTAAGTAGAGTATTCTAGTTTGTAAGTAAACGTATTGTAAGTAAAGCCTGTAAGTAGTGTTCGTAAAAATGTTGCTATAGCCAGCGTAGCTTGGCGTTCTAGTCAGTCAAACTAGAACGCCAAGCTACGCTGGCTAATGTTGCTAATGTATAGTCTGTAAATGTTGAGCAATTAATAGAAAAACCCGACCATTTTATAAAGTAGTGGGCTCTCTCCACGCCCAGTTTATAAAGCCACATACTGGTTTTCGAAGACGTCGAGGGGCCTTCATCAAGTGACGATATATAACGTGAACTCCGATGGCCGAAGTCACGTCAAAAATGTCTCGGTATAGTGCGGGAAACATGAACCCAAGCGGACGGCCACGATTGAGACTGACATGCATGCACTGTTCAAATAAATATGTGGCATTTTGTCAAAATGTTAAGAATTTTGTGCACAGCAACAAATTTTTTAACTCGTTTCGGGGAATACAAAAATTATGTTCAGCAGAGTTACTTACTTACGATGTTAATCCGTTTCGATCAAAAGTGAGATTGCACATGCGATCACCTAAACCGTTACAGAAAGGCAAAGCTGTGAGGAAATTATGCGGGTGTACAATTAAAAATGAAAATACAGCAACTTGAACAATGCGTCTCTCGATTTATTTCTTCATTCATACCTGGTTGCACTACAGTCTTTCACAAAGTTGTCTCTTTTCATATCTCTAGTTTTACAATCTGGTGATGAAGGGAAAGGTTTTTAACAAATGTTCCCTTGGTTTCATATACTACCTTCCTTTTTTAATATTATTGCTACTATGAATTGATTTCGCGGGTTTTTATTTCTTGCAATCCGTACTTTCCTACATAAAAACTTAACCTTACAGATTACTGCAAATACTGTGTTTGGCAAAACTTTTTTGCAACTGAGAAGCTAATGTTATTTGTGTTTGTTGAGAGACCCACCTCAACATAATAGCGGTTATGCCGTGCCATAGCATTTCAGTTTTCCCAGTGTGTGATAACCGTGCTCATGAGCATTGCCTGCATCTCCAAACCTGAGCTGTTTAACTGGAAGATGTGTCTTGTCAGTGAGAAGACCGCTGTCTTCACGCCATACATTGTCATTCTTATCACAGTTACAACCATCATTGGGGTTTGCACATGATTTGGTCATCCCGCATGCGCACATGTTACTGCCAGGTGATGCTCCGCCCCAGTACGTCATCTTACTAGAATCACGTGACACCCACCAGGCAGTTGACGAAATCTGCATGACAGAATTATAACATTCATACTTGACAAATTGTTCACAGTGTAAGGAGACTTTGGTAAGAGCCGCCAGCCGTGAAAAACTTGTTCCTGTGTAATGAATGTCGCGGAAGTAACTGTGAGAAGTAACGCGTGTTCTGCTTTCACTGTCGTGACTGACCAGTGTCACGCCAACGCCACTCTTGTCACTCATGTCACAGAAAACGGAAAATGGTGCCAGTCCTCCGGCGCCATCAGGGTCAATGACGTAATTCCCGCTTACACTGCTGACGTATTTCCTGATCACAGAACAGCAACCATGATAACATGTCAAGTCATTTCCAATGTAACCATGGTTACACTTGCACGAATATGATCCCCGTTCATTTATACAGCTTGCAGGCTGATGACAGTCATTTCTCAGACTTTCGCATTCATTAAGGTCTGTTGAATAGACAAGATGAATTTAAACTTAGCTTAGCAATAAAGTGAGGTGATATAATCAAGGAGAAAAATGAGAATTGGGGCTATAATAAATGTTAGAAAGAAACGAGCAGAAAACCGATGATTAACAATTATTCACCGAAGTGGACGAGGTAACTATCCACCACTTTCACCGACACTGAGGTGAATAATTGTTTTAGTATATACCACACAAGTTGAATAACTAGCGGACCAAAACATTACTTTCGGTACCCAAAGCCACACGCTAAGAAATTTTGTTTCTCTTCGGCTGCTCGGAGGTGAATAGTACTTTGCTAATCACCTCCGAGTTAACCAATCAGCGCGCGCGGAAAGCGCTATTCACTTGTGTGGTATACAGATACATGTAATTTAATTAACGTTGTCGGATTAAAGCTTCAAGCCTTCGAGTCAAGACCGAATGGTGGCATGGGTATTTACTGGAATTTGCATATCATCGTTGAGTAAATCTGCAAGCTAAATTTGTATTTTTGCATGTGAAGTATTTGTTTTTCTATCGGTGAAACGTTTCTTCTATCTTTTCTTTCGCAGTTATGTACGTAGTTCCCATTATTCTTTTTAAAAGTAAATGCGGCCAAAAGGATCTTTTCTTCACATCTCTGAAGAGAAAGGAAACGGGAAAAGTCTCGTTTGCTATATCGCTATATCTCATTAATCCGGAAATGTTAATTGAAATAGCTGTATACTAATTATATTTATTCTCACTACTTATAACTTCTTTTTTGAAATGTTAGTTCTGAGACTAGTGATATCTCAAGGCAATATTTCCTGGATGATGACCTTACTTTATTCTCGAGCTCGTCACCTTTCTATTGTTTAAAGAAACAAGACGCTGATCCCTCTTAATTAAATATCAACGTGTATTAAATTATTTTTATTTTGCTGGGCACGTCAACGTTTTGTCAAGTCAATTTGTGTCGGATTATTTGGTTTGCATATATCGGGTTCAATCATCACTTTTCCTCTATATAAAGCCGATGGCTAAATTTCTTGTCCATCACGGTATTTATAAGTATTTTAGGCCTGCTAGCTTCCATCAAAGCACAGAAAAACGCAATGCTTTCGTCAACTAATTACTGTACCACTTGACTTGACATACTATTTACTAATTTTCTATTGTCAAGGATTTCTAATTCGGACTAATAAGCACTGATTGACATCTTACCTTTCTTACAAGTGTACTGATGACAATCGCTGCATCGCACGTCATTCCACTCATAGCTGTGTTGGACACCAAGTGCGTGTACACAATCTTCTCCTCTGAAATTATTAGGCTGATTTTTAGCCCAAGCTGTAAAGTTTCCTTCTCCTCGATCTGCCCAAGTGAAGTTACCTTCCACAAATCGATCATTCAACCCCAGCCAGGACTTTGCACCATTGTGTCGATGCTGCAAGTACACATTCTCCTCATTGCTGCTGACATCAACAAGGACGGAGTCTTCTTGTCGACATTTTTGCAATGCTGTGGTCCAGTTTGCACAAGTTTCACTTGTTAAGTAGCAAAAACCATTAAAATAGTTCCATCCAGGATCACAGATGTCTGTAAAAATAGCAAACATTTGTTAATAGATATATCTATCTAATAGATATATCTTAGATAATCGGTAAATGGAAAAAAACACTTCAATGTTAACTTTATTCAAATAGAATTTTTTTAAATATTTTTTTCGAATATAATTCTTTTCAATGAAATAAACTAAAACACCACCCACAGATAGCAAGAGCTAATCTAGGCGGGTGCTGACTAAAGAAATTAAAATTAATATTAACTTACCTGTTAGGACCACATAACTAACTGATACAGGATCATATCTTGTCTCGTACAATTCTTTGACACAGACTCTGAACCCAGACGTATTCATGTTCTGCCAATACAAAGTTAACACCAAGTGAGTACTTCTAATACCACTACAACTGCAACTGCTACTACTACTACTACTGCTGCTGCTGCTGCTGCTGCTGCTACTACTACTACTACTACTGCTGCTGCTGCTGCTGCTGCTGCTACTGCTACTACTACTACTACTGCTGCTGCTGCTGCTGCTGCTGCTACTGCTACTACTACTACTACTGCTGCTGCTGCTGCTGCTGCTGCTACTACTACTACTACTACTTCTACTACTACTACTACTACTACTACTACTACTACTACTACTACTACTACTACTACTACTACTACTACTACTACTACTACTACTACTACTACTACTACTACTACTACTACTACTACTACTTCTACTACTACTACTACTACTACTGAGGGTCTCCCAGGGGTTTTGGGGAACAAGGGAACATTGGCAAAATATCGAAGGGAACAAGGGAACATTAGCCAATTTTTGGGAACAAGGGAACAAAATTTGAAAAATTACAGTACGAAAAAATTCTGATATAAGGAATAAAGAGCATTATTTTGGAGTTTTTATTTATGGTCATTTATGCACCACTGTCGTTCCGACGTTGGTTTAGCCCTGGTTAGAGTCAAAGAACTCAAGCAAGGTCAAGGCTCTCAGCTGGGAGACTGGGTTAGAGGTGGGTCAGAGGTCACCACGGTCACAAGTTGGCGGTAATCTGACGCTGTGTTGTTACAGATTGCCAAGATGGCGGAAAGATCATTTGCCGATCGTGTTCTGTTGCCTGTCACTGCGGCAATTTATCGAAATGGCGAAGAAAAACCAGCAATGCGTTGGTCCCGGCTTAACTGCAGAATGCCCCGCCACTTCAAAGCTACCTCTAAAATAGTGGCTATGCAGCTACGCAGCTACAAACCTCCGTAGCCGCGTAGCCACGTAGCCACGTAGCCGCGTAGCCACGTAGCTGCGTAGCCACGTAGCCGCGTAGCCACGTAGCTGCGTAGCTACGTAGCTACGTAGCCACGAATATACCTCGTTCTTTAATCCATGAGCCGTGTAGCTGCGTAGCCACGTAGCCGCGTAGCCACGTAGCCATGTAGCCATCCTCATGATATACCTCGTTCTTTAATCCACGTAGCCAGGTAGCCGCTGTTTCTGGGGCATTGCTTCGAAGTGGCGGGGTATTCTGCAGTTACTCCTTGGTCCCTTGAAATGGGAATCGGGGGCGAAAGTGACAAGAATTTGTTTGATTTAATATTTCGAGTAAGAGAAGGATTTGGAATCGCAGATCGGTGTAGCCAGCTACAAATAGCGAAATTCAGAGTGACGATCAGTGTTAAAGATTTTCAAGTTACAGCGAACTGTCCAAAGGGCAGAGTATTTGAAATTGATTCCCAAGAACAGTGGAATGCAGCAATTACCAAAGTGATGACGAAGGAGCGGGAATTAATAGGTAGGTTGCCCAAATCTGGCTTATATTTGAATATATTTAACGCTAGAAGAAGCTTCTTTATTTATGTTCATTCATTAACCATGTAAGCTTATGTACATCTTATTGAGGTCCTTATTATCGGGCGATTCCAACTTAATTTTTTCTTTACCAAAATATGTACTAAATGGCCATTTCCCTAAAATGCTGTGGTATCTGTTTTTGCAATAGTGAAGGTGTATGAGATCGAGTTGAAAGCTGCTTATTCCCACATAAGCAATTCAGCAGAGGCTAAGCGGGCTGGCACTTCTGCAGACGGAAATCCAGTGCCTGCAAAAGTAGCAAAGCCGTCAAAGCCAGCTTATATGGAAGATAAAAGGCTATACAAATGTTTGGAAAAGGATATGACTGAGGATCAAGTCCAACGAACTGAACGGCAAAAGACAAAATGGGGGCGATTCAAAGCAAGTAGGTTTATGGTTCCCTGTATCGTTTGCGTGACGGATAATTTATTAATCATTAGGCGTGATCGAGTCTTTAACACAATTTTTGAGTCACTGTTGACATTACATGCGGTGTATCTTGCATTGAATTACATATGCAAGATGTGTAGAGGAAGATCAAGAGCAATCAAATACCACATCGAGAAGATCAGGAAGAGCAAGGAAGAGGGCAAATTTTGACGAGTTCATGTATTATGATGATTGATCGGAGAGTTAAGGTTAGTTTTAATGCTTATCACACGCTGATGGATTGCGAATTTCGCTCAAATGCTTGAGATGATGTGTCACACAAATAGAACGTCACATGCAACATCTGTACTCTTCTTTTTAATTTTTTTTGTGGAGAAAAGTGAGCAGGGAGGGGGTAGGTGGTAAGTGGATTTGATAAAAGGGGAACAAATTACGAAAATGTGTGGGAACATGGGAACATAGGGCAATATTGGAAGGGAACAAGGGAACAAGGACCCCCCCCTGGGAGACCCTCACTACTACTACTACTACTACTACTACTACTACTACTACTACTACTACTACTACTACTACTACTACTACTACTACTACTACTACTACTACTACTACTACTACTACTACTATTACTACTACTACTACTACTACTACTACTACTACTACTACTACTACTACTACTACTACTACTACTACTACTACTACGACTACTACTATTACTACTACTACTACTACTACCACTACTACTACTACTACTACTACTACTACTACTACTACTACTACTACTACTACTACTACTACTACTACTACT
This sequence comes from Meandrina meandrites, assembly GCA_963693305.1. Lineage (NCBI taxonomy): Eukaryota > Metazoa > Cnidaria > Anthozoa > Scleractinia > Meandrinidae > Meandrina > Meandrina meandrites. The sequence goes on along the minus strand of OY855903.1, from coordinate 12,837,865 downwards.
ACTACTACTACTACTACTACTACTACTACTACTACTACTACTACTACTACTACTACCACTACTACCACTACCACTGGCGACACACCCTGGAACATTCAAGGAAATTAGAATTCTATAAAGTTTTTAAAGAGGAATACTCTACATCTGATTATCTACAACAGTTAAAAAATTTTAATGAAAGACGAAATTTGGTGAAGTTTAAATTAAGTAATCACAAACTTATGATTGAACTTGGAAGATATCAGACTGACCATATACCCAGGGAAAATAGATTATGTCCATTGTGAAAGTCAAATGAAGTAGAAAATGAAACACATTTCTTATTCGATTGTAGCAAATACTCTTTACAAAGGCGGACATTCTTAAATCGAATCAATGAAATAATACCTTACTTTGAAAGAAAATCAACCTCAGAAAGCATCCAACTTCTTATGAACTCTAATAATTATCATGTAAATCAGCTGGTGATGAAGTTTATTTCTTCATGTATGAATACACGTGATGCATTGTTATTATCAAGTAAAAGTGATGTAACTTAATTAAGTTTTAATACGATAGAATAGGATAGTTTTGTTATTTTTAGTTTAAATATGCTTTTGCAATACTGTAAATTGTGGTGGTCATGCAAATAAAGCAATTTATTACTTACTTACAACTACTACTACTACTACTACTACTACCACTACCACTACCACTACCACTACCACTACCACTACCACTACCACTACCACTACCACTACTTCTACTACGACAACTACTACTTCTACTACTACTACTACTACTACTACTACTACTACTACTACTACTACTACTACTACTACTACTACTACTACTACTACTACTACTACTACTACTACTACCAGGCCCGTAGGGTGGATTCTGTTGAGGGGGGTTCTTTTATTTGTTGGGAGTTTTTTTTTTTTTTTTACGGCCGGCACTAACACAAGCGAGCCTCTAAGGGGCTCTGGGGGCGTGCCCCCTGGAAATTTTGCGCTTTGTTTAGGTACTAGGTTCTCTCAAGTGCCATTTCCTGCACTTTGACATCATTTCTGTGGTGGGATGCATTCTCCTTCAATATTAGCTCTTCGGGAAGCAATTTTCATTCTAAAAAAATTCTTAAATGTTCAGAAATGAGTGTGTGCATGACTAGACAAGAAATTGAAAGAATAATGAATTGTCTGGAATGTTTTACAATTATGTATTTATAAACAACTACTGAACATGCTCCATGCCTAGCAAGTGCAGAATACAGGCGCGGATCTAGGAAAAAAGTTGACCGATTTGCAACAAAACGAGCGCCGAAGGCGCAAGGTCCTAGGGGGGTCTGGGGGCATGCTACCCTGGGAAAATTTTTCGATTCTAACTTCCTAAAGTCGCCTTTCCTTGGTTTTTGAGTCATTCTGACATAATCCATAGTATATGCTAGTTCCATTCTCCCTGGATGAACCCTTGCAAAACGTCGGATTATTTCGTCAATGTCAATGTCTGTGTTGTGGTGGATAGGAAAATTCTGACCGATTTCCGTAAAACGGTGGAAACCGGTATGGTTAATTTTGGGTTTGAGTGGAGTTTATCCATAATCGATTTAAAGTTCTGAAACAAAGTTTTACCTCAATCCATGCCGTAATACCGTTATGAACTGGTGCCGAGTTTCCACTTGCTGTTGTGCTGTGATTAGCTGATACAAGGACTGATGGTGTTGTGTTGTAACTTCGTGTAAAGTGCACAAACTGTAATACAAAACAAAGAATTAAACCGTTCATCTCACTGATTTTGCACATTTTACTTTACCGACGATACATGCTGAATTAGTTTCTGCACATGCGCGCCCTTATATTAGTGCAATTAGCCTTGTGACATGTTTTGGCAGGGAATTATTTTCTTTCACTTATGTAACAGCGACCCCCGAAGACTACATACTCCCTTCATGAAGCTAGTTAACTTTTTTTCAAACACTTTCCTGTCAACATACCTCGCAGTAAGCGTTGTTATTTTCATCTGTCGGTGGGTTGGTGTTTGGGAACCTGACAGAGCCATGTTCAGTGAAGAGCGGCTTGTGTAGTTTAGAAAATGACAACCAGTTCTGGAATGAAATTTCATATATTTGGTTTCAATTAGTCCAATGTAAAACAAACAGGTCCTACATTTCAACTTAAAACGTCTGACTACTACAACGATTTACAAAAATAATTGAGGTTCATTAAAAATTAAATCTTGTGTTGGCATATCCGTTCAGTGACAACTTGCGAACGAGAGAGGACATGATGAAAGTCAATTTTTTCATTTTGTAACTGCATATAGGCGTGAAAGTGGTTAACCTTTCTCTTCACGCCTACCTTTACTAAAACATTGCATGATCATGATGTACTTTTAAAAAAGTACGTACGTACCACACTTATATGTTCATGCTTTCCATCAAAGTTTTGTAATTCTCGGAGACAGACTTTAAACGAGTCCTTGGTTACATCCTCTGTCCAGATCAGCGCGGCATCATACTCGTTACCAATCCTTAAATGTTCTGACGTCACAAGAACTACAGGCTCCTCCTTAAACTTGTTCTGCATTAAGAAAAATGAAAAGCAAGAAATATAAAATTATATTACAGTACGTTTTAGTGCTTTCTGGGAAAATTAGTAATTAAATCAATCCACTAAACCACAGACCATAAAATGACGTCATTACTTGTCAGCGTGAATCACCAGCAAGGCATGAACCTTTATTACAAAGCCTGCACAACTTTTACCGCCAGCTTTATGGTTTATAAGAGTGTAGACATAGGCGAAATGTAGTGATTTTTGAGAGGATATATAGACGACAACGCAAGGCATTGAAAACCACCTGAACAAACGTAAATCAAGCTCGAATCTCATCGGAATCAAAGAATCAAACTCGTGAAGGGAAGTTTCTACACATACAGATTCGACTGTTGCCTAACATAGAGATAGTACGGAGCCTGCGAACACTCGTATATCGAGGATGGGTGCCCTGTGCTTCAAGACCAATGTCGAAATGTTGCAAGATTTAGAACATTTCGTGTACCCATTTATCAAAATGATAACGACCGTTTCTCGTAAAAGATTAAAATAATACTGCCTAGCTTTGCGTTACGCTACATTTTCGCGGTTTTTATTTCTCTTGGACAATGAAAACGAGAGAACTCCACCAGTCATACCAAAAATTGAAATCAGTTTTTTATGTTAAAATTTTACATAATTAAATCTCTCAGACAAAGAGCAAAAAAGATCGTGAGCTTATTCTACCTTGGGGAAAGTCACGTCTGCGCAATTTGTTCCAGACCACCATTTCTGAATATTGATTTCTCCCGTCATTCCCTCGGGCGGTGCTCCCTGATACGCCATCCAATCAACAGTCGCAAATGGATTAAAGTTCTTTCTCTTTCTCCCAGATTGCATTGCGCAAACTGTGAAATTCTTTACATTAATGTTTTCGGTCCACGAACTTATGGCGTCGTGCACAGTTTCAGAATCGTTTAAATTCATGTGATTAACTGTTATCTGTACATAAACTTGTTTGTCAGGATAAAACCGGTATGGCGGAAAAGCGACCGTCTGGCAGCTTGAATCGGACCACTTTGGAACACGAAGAAGCTCAACTCGACCACGCACAAATGGAAAACCTGTTAAGCAAATTAAAGAAATGATCCATTTTATCATTTGCTTTAGTTCTCAAATCTTATTTAAGTTTCTTTCATGTTGATTCTGAAAATTCAAATTGAATGTTATGTTAGTCAGTAAAAAGGAGATGAATAAGTTGGTTATGACAAGCTTTCGTGTTGCATTGTGAAACTTGGCAATAAACTTTACTCTAAAAGTTATTTTTTTTCCACTCAGAGCCAGTCTTTTTTTTTTTTTCGAAAAAAAAAACAAAAGGATTACACTTATCCAGGATCGGATTGTATTTCCAACTCACTTCTGTGACTTTTCAATGTGGTTTCCTGTTTATATTCTCCGTCATTCAGTTTTGGCTTTGCTAATATTAAACTCTACCTAACATTGACATTGAGAAACACTGCAGTTAAGAGACATATAAACTTCATCAACTTTAAAACCGCGATATATAAGTTCACCCGGCCCAGGAAAATCAATGGCTACTCGTGAGGTAGCCAACAATTAACTGAATTCCCATCCTAGAAGAGAACAAAAGTCCTCAGTCCTAGTCGCTTTACGTAGAAGAAACCGTCGACATCAATAAGCCATTGGCTTTTGCGATTCATGGGGTTTGAACAGAATTTAACCTTATTTCCACTTAACAGACACCCCAACTCACCCTCACAGCTTCCTGGGTGATACACAAGATTATTCTCCAGTCCTCTACAATAGTTCAACTCGTGCCAGCATTTGTTGTCGTATGTTGTACCATTCGCGGTGCACACTGGGTCCTGATAAGAAGGACAGTCCTCGTAACAGACACAGCGAGCTTCATGGGCGCTGTAAGTCTTACAAACTCCAAATGATGGACAATGAACATCAAGGCATGGATTGAGGTCTGTAAAACGAAAGAGTGTTTTTGAGTTTCGTTCGGTTTAATAGAAAAATACCACGTGAAGAGCCAGGTTGTAGTTTTACCGCTTTCAAGACTGGCTGTATTAAGGTATCAGCGTACCCCAAATGACCATCTTCCGTTGAAGCTGCTTTACCGCTCCGCGTTTATCGAAAACCCCAGTAAAGTATATATTTTCTGAAAGCCTAAGAGTTGAACATTTCAACAATATATTTATTTGAAGATGAAAAGTTAATGTTGTGCGAATAGAGCGTTTGATTTCCAAAAGTACCGAGGCTCACAAATCCAGTTCGTTTCCGGTCGGAATTGAACGGGAGAAAACGATCAACGTCGCTTTGTGTTCTTCACACCTTCCTCTAAAAAACTGTGTCGGGGAATATTGATTACTTGTCTGGGTTTTTTTAACAGGCAGTTAAATTTTAGGAGTTTAAAAATGAACAGTTACCTTTGCTAAAATAGCTATAACTTTTGAAAGAGGCAAAAAATAAAAATTTCCCGACACAGTATTGTCAGGTAACGTTCTTGCCAAATTTCAGCGGAAAGCGTCGAAAATTCATTGAAAACGAACTTAAAATGTGCACCCTACTCTTCGTAATTTTGGTTTTGAGATACGGCGAGAAATATACTTTGGGGCGTTTTCCGGTATAATTAGATTAATTACAGAAGACGTGTGAAAATGATTACGCGTTGATCGATGAAGGGAAGGCTCATTTTACTCGAGCAAAGAGAGCTCTTATCAATTACAAAGCGGTCTCATGTTTTGCTTCTCGCGGGAAATATCTGTTATAAGTCATCAGTGCAGTTACAAGGTGCTCGCATACGGAGGTACGTAACAACAATTTTCGTTTTAATTTGCGACATTTCAGTTTAACATATTTCACTTAATACACTAACATATATATTTAGAGATGCCAAAGACCAAGCGCGGCGAAAAAAGCGATCGCGGACACAAGCAACGCAAAGGAACCGGCAAAAGACGAAAGCGTGGGAATTCTGATGTCAGTGCGGACATTTCGACTCTTGCACCTCCTCGTGTTGTTCTGCTTCTAATGCCAGCAGTTTCTCCTGCTCAAAATACGACCCTTTGTCGCTTGCGGCCAGAGCTTGGGCCAAATCTTTGTCAAATGTTTTCATCTTTTTCTGTTTCGGCGCATTCTTCGCACTTGCAAACGGACACGAGCTTTTCCTTTTTTTCTTTGAAGACATCGCCGAGTAAATTTCAACGTAGGCTTTCAAAACACTCGAATCAACTCGTCGCTCGAACTTGCGTGATTGTGATAACAGCCTGCAAGTCGCGTTCCTATCACGTGACTTTTAATGTGAGTTTAATCCGTTATGACAGGCTGTTGACAGCAATCAGTTAGAGACAATTAATGCAAAGATTCGTTTTTCCTTCATAACTTCGTTTAGAATCAACCTTTTTCCAAATTTTTTTTTTAAATGAAAGGCCGCAATGAGACCTATTTGAAAGTATCGAAATATTTTTTTCTTCAAAATGATGAATTTTGGGGTACGCTGATACCTTAATATTCGATTTTATAACTAAACTAACTACGAATGACATATGAACTTTGACGCACGTTATCAGCTTTGAACGATCTTTCTTAATGCAATGTGTCAATTTAGTAAAGTTGTCGTCCTCAGCTAATTCTTATTATTTTAAGTACTAGAGGATAGGTGCAATTACTTAAAGAGCTGCCATGCAGCACCACGCGTACGCCACTTAATTATAATATACATACTTGATTGTTAATTTGCAGCTCTTTGCAACTTGCGTTGATTTTCTCGTACAAAATGATCAATTGATTATTTTACAATAACAGCGAATTCTCTCGCGCTGTTTGGCTAATTTGTATTGTCAATAAGAGTACAGACGGATGAAATTTGAAAAGCTGACGCAATCAGCGAAAGTTTTGTCAAACCTTCCAGCACTGATTCAGAGCTGCATTCTTTTTTTTTAAAAAAAAAAGAAAGAAAATGAGTAGTCTTCAATGAAGAAATCATCTAAAATTTATGGTTTAAAACTGAAGAAACCACTGCAGCCTTACAGCGAAAAGATGAGGATGTTTAAGGTGTCTCTACTCTCTCTCATCGAGTGAGCAAAAGAGCGAGGGAAAAACACAATATTGAAAACAATAGCAACGAACTGTATTTATCAAGATCATAGTTAGTAGCTAACTATGTCAAGATGGAATGTAAAAAACATTGATTTGAATATTTTAGCTGCATCGAGTGAGCAAAAGAGTGAGGGAAAAAAACACAATATTGAAAACAATAGCAACGAACTGTATTTATCAAGATGGAATGTAAAAAACATTGATTTGAATATTTTAGCATAAATTGCGAAAGCTGAATTTGTAACGCAACTTTTTCGTCGGTTCGATCGCCTTCTTTAAGGATAACTTTGGACGTGTTCCAAAAAATCAACGTTAATAAAACTTTGAAATTGAATTCGTTGCATTATCAAGCATGTGTTGTGAACGTTTTAAAAAAATCGTTGGGGCCGTTTTGGAGATTTTCGAAAAAGCGCTAAAAGTAAAAAATTTGCCAAAAATTACATTGGTAGTGACCGTATGAAAAATCCAATTCTCGGGATCGTGATAACGAAAATCAACTAAACTTTCACGGCGACGAAAGATAAGTTAAATAGACATTTTTGGTGTTATTTTGAAATAATTTCATCAAAGCAGTGTCTTCAAATCGGTCCGTTTATCATTATAATGCAAAAAGCATGGCTTGAAATATATTTTTGATTTATTCGAAATCAAAAATACAGATTTTTTTTTATTCTTGTGTATTTGATGTACAGTACACCATAGTTTCAGATACTGGTGTTAGTTTTTCTACGTCAAATCTTATTCGCGTAGAATTCAAGTTTAACTGATATCTAGTTTTTCTGTTTATCGTTACCATGGAAATATTGATTTTCCTGAAAAATATATTATATCAAACTTCAATCCAATTCCAATACCTGGTGTAAATTTCACATCGATTCGAGTCCGGGAAGTTTGCTAAACGGCCAAATGAAAATGTTTGGTATGGTCCAGAAAAAACTGTAGAGAGACACCTTAATGAGGTTTCAGACCTGAAAATCGGCGGTGAGCGGCAAATTTGTGCTGTAATAAGAAGCTGAACTGCGTTTAAGCGGATAAATTTTCAGTTTTCACTGGATTAATGGTTAAATGAGCAATTCGAATTTTACCTTGTATTTCTGGCCGTATTCTTACTAAACGTTTAATTTACGAGCTCGTGATTCGCCGTATTACAGCGAGCAGCTGGCGAGGAAATTTAGATTATGTGGCGGTGCGGTAATCACATCTTTCATACTTTGACTCTTGCATTTCTTTCCTTCTTTTGAAAATCAGTTTTGGATTATACAAAACAAATTGACGTCAGTTTTTTCTGCGTCTGTCCTGTTATTGATGATAAATTGCGTCATAACACTGTCATAGTTTGTTGTAGATCCACTAGCCTAACGGCTCGTGGATCTGCAACCCTTATACAAAATGATCAATTGATTAATAGAGGAATAACCAGTTAAATAAGTTAGTCTTATGTTTTGCCAAATTTTACACTGGCAGCACAATACTTACCTCCAATCACAACAAAATCGACTGATAGCGGGTCGTGTCTGCTCCCTGAACCAACCAGGTCTCGAACGTACATCCTCACTGATGTGAGTCCAACGTCCTATAAGAGAAATAAAATGTAAAAAGTGATGTGAGTTTTTATCAATGTTTATAATAAGACTGCAGTTGTAATACAATCTAAACGTGTTCAAATGTGTCTGGTGGGTGTTAACTTGTGAGTTTTTGAAAGAACAATGTTGTCCAAATTGCCATATATAGTATTCATACAAAGACAAGCTATGTCGTACCTCCACCCAGGCCGTGATTATGTTGTTTTCCGGTGGAATGTGGTTTTTCACTTTCCGATCGTAATAATGATGAACAGACACAAGTACAACTGGTGATGCATAAAAGGTTGTGTTGAACTGCACTTGCTGTGAAGAGAAATGGACAAAAAGGCATCATTTGATTGCACCAAAACTGTAAATAGTATAACCAAGCCTCAATGTTTTCCTTCATGGTAAGATTTTACACTAAAGAAATATCAGACCATTGTTTTGAGACAGCCACGTTCATGATAACCTTTGGTTAAAGGCATCGGATCTTACAAATCGCAAAAGCTCATTATGCAAAAAATTAAACGAACTTGCGAGCTATTTATTTACGTTTATTGAGATGAAAAACAGGTAGCTCTATACGATGCGATGATTGACAAGTGCTTATCAAATACACTCACTTGACAGAAGCCATAGTTGTCTTCAGCGGTTGGGGTCACTGTGTTGGGGAAGAAAGCTTCTCCTGCCAGCGTGAAATTAAAATCAGAACCATTACCAAGGAAAGCGAACCAGTCCTATAGAGACAAATAAAGATGTATTATGAAATCATGAACCTAGTAAATTATCTAGATCTTCACGGTCCCTCCGTATCTCAGTGGCTAGAGCGCCCGACCAGTATCTGAGAAGTCACGGGTTCGATTCCTGTCGGGGGCTCAGATTTTGGTCTTAGTCCCAGACAGTTGACAAATAAACATTTAATCTTTATCATAAAAACAAAAGTATTTTCAACTTCAGACGAATTTCATCAATGAAGAACAAAGCACAACAAGCCCTGACTTAAAATTATCATCATAAACTAGCTAGGATAATTGAAAACTGGAGATTGTAAAATTAAAAGTTAGATTCTTACTAAAATATCCATGTACCACACTTATTGGACTTCTAATTGGTTAGAGTTTTCAACTGCAATAAAAAAAACGCTTAACATGGTGCTGGAATGTTGTGTTGTGCTACTTCCCATTCTACCGTAGCTCCCACTCTAACTTTTATTCTTAGTTAAATCTATGCAAGTCTCAAAATTATCCAACCTAGTAAATACTATCAACCTAGTAAATGGCCAAGCTCACAACGAGTCTCTTGTAGCTCAGTTGGTTAGAGCGCCCAACCGGTATCTGGGAGGCCATGGGTTCGATTCCCGTCAGGGACTCAGAATTTTTCTTTGTCCCATGCTCGTGTCATTGTTGAAAAAGATCATCTTCATTATTTATCACCGAGCTAAAAAAAAAAAAATTTACCATCTTTATTATTTACTACTTTTACATGTACTAACCACAATTGTATCTTCGTGTTTTCCATCAAATGGCAAGAACTCCCGGATGCACACCTCAAAACCTCCGGAATTCACGTTCTCCAACCAAACATACATGGCATCATCAGGCTTTGTACTACGAGTGTACTTAGCAGAGACAAACACTGAAGGCTTTCCACCAGAGTTCTGTAAGAATTAAACAAACTTTTGTTAGAATTATTAACAATGAAATTCTTCTTAGACTAGACTAGACGTAGTTTCAAATGTTAGAGTTCAATGCAGTTGAATAAGTATGGAGTATAGGAAGAGAAAAATGAACATCGTAAACTACTCATGATTTATTTTTATCACGTCGAGAAACAACAAACGAATTAGTAAGTATCAAATTTTTAAAGTATTAAGCAATCCCTTTAACCAATTGCATAAACGGTGGCTTGCTGGCACCCTCAACCACCACCACCACCTAATCCCCCTTTTCCCATCACTTGGCACTATAATTTACTGAACAAGGGTTAGAATAAATCGCTGAACGCAGCATTTTTGCGTCCACTTCAATTAGTGGTAGTTGAATTTCATCATAAATTTAGCTATAAAGAAATTACAATTTACGCTGATTCAATAAAATAGTTTTATTCTTTTTTAACATTATGTATTCTCTAACCTGCGGGAATGTTATTTTGTCGCATTTGCTTTCTGTTGTCCATATTCCATTAAAAGTAACACTGCCATGTGCCATTTGTGGTTGATCTTGGAAAGCCAGCCAGTTGATGATTCCAGTTCCATTTGATCCAATGCCTGACTCGCGTGCACACACCTTAAATCCACGTGTACTAACGGATTGAACCCACATAGCAGAAGGCGAGTGAACACGTGAAAACTCTTCACCATGGCTCAATGACACGTGAACTTGAACCTAACGGATATAAATAATAAATATTAGGAACACAGACTTTACTTAGTAAAACCAAGCCAATCTAAATCAAGTTTAAAAATCTGAATCTCGTTGCTGACAACTGCAAGCCTGTTAGTCTTGGCTCAATTTGTGAACATTTTTTGCATGAAAAAACTCTGAACAAGTAGCTGACGTTGTTAAACGAAACAGCTTTTACAAGTTTTGGTATGAGACGGTTCTTTTATACACAAGAACAAAGTGAATAATTTGTGTCTCAAAAATAAAACCTCTTTGTATATGTTTAGGTACAGTAGTTGTGATACCCAATTTTATAAAAACGTCTCTTTAACTTTTTGACTGTTTACTTGATTCCGGTTTGTTAGGTCTAGACTATATTTCAATCTTCGCAAACCTTCAAAGTCCTGTCACATAGTTATGCAGTATTGTCTACTACCGGCACACCATAATACTCATAAATATCAACTAATCACTACCTATATACGGGTGCCGCGCGGGTCTTACTATATAAACAGTACCACTGCCACTGCGTGCATTTGCTAAAAAGACATCCAGGATATTAAAGCGTCTTTCAACTTTATAAATTGCAACATGGCCGGACATATCCTCTTTTAGCGACGGAATTTCATAAAAAACAGCATGAAACTGGACTAGTATAACTTGTCTATGAATTATTCAATGCCAGTTTTCTGACATCAAATTGTATGATTTTCAACTGTTCAGCACTAACACGCCAACCTTTCCGGATCCACTGAACGCATGAGGAAATGCAACGTTCGTGCAAATAGCCAGTCGACAATTTATAGGAGGTGAGCATCCGCTGCTGCAGGTCCAGTCTTGAAAAGTTTGTGACATGTTCATCTTGCCACTTTGCGGCAGAGAAATCCCTGTACAGACAAAATGACACACGTCTGTTGACTGAGATAGTTACTGAGAAAAGACGCATTAAGAACTAAATATAGTTTAGTATATAGTTTTAAAATATTTATATAATAATAGAGAGAATATTCCACAGAAACAGTATTTATTAAAATGCAAGGTTACTACATTAAAAAGTCAAATCAATCAGTCATTTAACGAAAAATTCTGCAGCGTTTGATCCCCCCCCCCCCCCCCCCCCCTTACAAACTAACCCTTTTTTTCACCAAGCCTTCCGCAAAAGGCAAATTGAAAACAACTGTCTTGCTGCTACTGGATGAATACTGAATGTGCGACTGACTGAAGCTAGCAAGTTATGTTCAGTTGTCGACCAAAGGAGATTCACACGTCAGCAAGAAACAGCTTTCGAATAAAAGATCTCACTACCACTTACAATGAAAATAAGTTTTACATTTTTGTAACGAACTGGCACGTGCTTCAGACCTGTGGTGTTATGACCGTTTGTCACGATTGGCAGACATGCGCAGTCTTAGGCTCGAACGTTGCTCGACAATAACCAAGATCACGCTTATCAGTTTTCGCGCGCTTTTAAATTTATACACGGCACGCGACCCACTTTATAGAAAGTTTACTTACGCCGTGCACTTGCGAATTTTTTTAAAAAAAAGCGGAGTGAAGTGTCGAAATTAATTGGAATCATACCAAAGGTAAACAATGCACATTGAAACTGTTCGAAAAAGATTTAGTGATACAAATTAACATAGAAGCCTATATTTATGTGATTTATAAAAGATAACATTCATGGGGTGCCGGCAAAAGGATTCCACATTGGAGTATCCACTAATCCAACCAAGTCCTTCAAAGATTTACAGCGAGCTTTAACGTGTCACAAGCTCGACATGATTGTTACAAACACTTCAAAATTGGAGCTTTTATAGTGGCTGTTTAACTCCTATAAATTGTCGACTGGCTAATTTGAACGAAAGTTGAATTTCCTCGTGCGTTTACAAATAAATTGGGTTTGTTACTGACTGAAGCAAAACAATTTATGTTGAGTTGCCCAGCGAGGTAGATTCGCACGTCAGCTAGAAACAACTTCTGATAAAATATCTCCCTGCCATCTACAGTGATACAAATAAGTTTTACATTTTTGTCACTTGCTCAGACGATTCAGATCTGTGGTGTTACGACAGTTTGGAAAGATTAACAAACAAGCGTAGATTTAGATTCGAATTTCATCTTGATATGGCGCTAATAGGTTTTCACCTTCAATTGTGACTCGCTCACACTCGTTTTCCCGCGCTTCCTGCGGGCCACATGTGTTTGCTTGAGTTTTTACTTGTTCCGGTTGGAACAAGTAAACGTGCGTCCATTGTGACTGGCTAGAGTGATGACTTTTGTTTTGGTTTTACGACACTCAAAAGAAAATCGCTCTAATTTAATATACTAAACGCGATTCACTTGAAAGAAATAAGATTGCGAAATTTTAGCCTGATCTTAGTTTACTCTATGGCTTCTACTTTAGGAATTAAAAAGAAAAGCTTCCTGTGCTATGTTGAAATTGGGATGATACCAAAGGAAAACAATGCGCAACTAAACTGATCAAAGGAAATAGTAATCCAAATTACAAAAGATAACATTCGTGTAGAGCTGACAAAAGGATTCCACATTGAAGTATTGTTCACTAATCTTTCCAAGAATCACATCTTTGTTCTTAAATGGTGCGTTCTCGCACGTCCAGACAGATTTCATGACACACACAAATGGAACTCTTGCTTTGTCGTTCTACTATAAACGCTCAAAATTAAATTCGTTACTTCCAAAACACCCTAATGTAAGGTACGAACAGTTTTCTGCAAAAACCTCTCTCAACATCAATTCCCGGCCCACCCCTCGCCAACTAGCTGAAGCTGTGCGCGCAGTGCTTAAATTGGAATTATATACCGCAGATAAACGATGCACAAACTATTTAGGTGAGTCCCTGACTATGTCCAACTTATGAAAGATAGCATTCGTAAGTTTACCAAATCCAGCCAAATCCATTAACAATATCGATTTATAGCAAGCTTGGCTATGTTACAAGATTTCCAGTTTTTGTTTTCGCATGATGCATTCTTGTACGTCTCAGCAAATTTAAATGATCCACATAAATCAGTGGCACTTCGACGTGTTTCTGCGCTGTGACGTTCGATTCAAAACACTCAAAATTGATCAATTTTCGTTCAAAACATCCCAATGGGAAGTGCGTATAAATTTTTGCAAAAAACCTCCAATTAACGGTTACTAACTTACACCCAACCTATTCCTTCTCGATTCCCCTGATGAATTCCCCCATAGTGCACAATATGATGAACAATGAACTAGCTTCTTATTGAACGTTTCGGAACGTTCAAAATAATGATCCCTAAATAAATGGTCGCCCACCACCTCCCAGGACGAGTTACTGCGTTGGTTCTCAAAACAATAGATAACACGTCAAGCCCTGAATAACAATAGAGGTAGCGTTTACAGCGGGCGAATGAATATAGAGGTTCCAGAGAGTTAGTGTCATGCTGTAAATTTAAGGTAGTAAATTATCGATTGGCAAAGAAAACAAAACATTTCTGCAAATCTCGCTCTCTGACAGGGGAAATGTCAACAGTAACACAGTACAGCTGAAACAAAGTAATAAGATGCACAACTTTGCGACCTTTGCTATATCAGAATCTTCAGTAGTTTTCTTCGAGGAAAAAGGAATTTTGTAGCTAGAAAGAGAAATCTATAGATCGTGTACACTTTTCAACAATATCTTTCTAAACCAAAGAGAAGAGACTGGTATATTATCAGTGGCAATCGATGCACATAATACAATTTTATTTGGGAAAATGTTTTATGCTTCATGCGAAAGAACAAACAAATGTTCTCCTTTCTGTCTAAAAGGGGCGTGTCGACTTGCGTCTGTTACAAATATGATCATTTTGATAAAAAGTCGTACTCAATGCCGTTGTGTCGACGAAGAAAATATGCCTTTGAATTTCCGAAGCATCACGAATCAAAACTACGTAACAAAATTATACGTAGATTAAACGTTCCGTTCGGCACACATTCGCAACGACCTGGAACAATCGAAGAACAAGATCTTTGCCCATGCATGTCTTTGAAGTACATACAACTGTCCATAACAACATCAATATGTCATTAAATTAAAAACGGTGGTAAAAAACGTGCAAACTGAAACAAAGACCTGGTCAGTACAAAGTTGTTTAGGTAGGCGAAAACGACGCACAATCTGAAATAAAACTTGCTGCTTCTTTTATGAAGGATCTCGAAACTAATTCATGGTTGGAAAGAAACATTGAGATTATTTTAAAGAAAGTCACTATCGTGTCGCGTCCTCCTTTAAAGTTTCTGTAAAATGGTCTAACATGGATCATTAATTGTAGACTTACCGTTTACTGTAAATGTGAGAGTTGCCACGATGGCCAAAAACAGCCAAACTGAAGGTGACGGTGGAAGATACATTCCCAAGCGCATCATGTCGAGTCAGGATGTGAACTGTTCTCTGGGCCTGTCAGAGTCTTAATTTATAGCAACTCTTTAAATTACTATCATTCGTCATATTAAGTTGATTAATTGTTTTCAACTGGACTTTTACAGGTCAGGTTAGAATCACACTGAAGATGTCAGGTATTAGATAATTCCCTTAAATTGTATCACGAATTGAATACAAACAGCATGAGTCATGCAAAATTTACCAAGCCATCGTACTGCACGCACAGAACATCAAAATAGGGTGCCTGTGGTACATGGAAGTAAACGTAGGACTACTGTGTCGGCTGTAGCCACAGGCTTTGCACTAATTCAGTATGAAAGTGATGCGATTAACGATACTGTAGGTACATTTTAATTCGAAGCTTGCTACTTTGTTCTGTTTTCTAATTAACAGGCAGGGCGGCAGACTTTAAAACTAGTTTTTGTTTTTAAACATATAAAACCTGACAATTACTATTGGTGAATTATTTTTAATGACTGGAGGAGGTAAAAGGCTAACTTGTAGCGGATTAATAGGCGCTAACTAATTCCAACCACTTTTATCACGAAATGCGTTAGAATTATCACAGACAATGGTACTTCAAAATACTTGCATTGCAACTTACAACTGCGTTCACGTAGTGAAAAGTGCAAGCCCCTCCGAAGAATTACAGATAATTCTAAAATTATATCTTTTTTTATAAACTAGAATTATATCTTTTCGCTTTCTATACATTTCACATATAAGCCTTAACAGACTAAATGCCTTGCATGTGCTATTGGTTGAGTTAAAAGACTGGCTCAGACAAAGCAGATTCACAGGTCATGCTATACTCACTTTGGAGAATAATTCCAACAACAACGTTTTATCACGAAATGAGCGAAGTGTTCAATTTACCACTGAACAGTACAGAAGAGTAACCTTTGGCTTGTATTTTTAACGTTCTATATTCAAAATTGGTACAAACGTTCTCTTTAGAGATAATAATTTCCTGTTGCCATGCCTCATGGTATGGCGGATTTCAATCGGACACTTCAAGGGGAATACAAATCAGGGTTAATGTACGTAAGAGCTTATTCACAAGAAATAACATCTATCACAAGCTGATCGAAGGAGGGTCAAGCCTTGACATATCTGCTAATTCAACCAGCTTGCTCAAACATTCACAGCAAGGCTGGGTACGCTGCATTTTCCCAGCTGCTTAGCGACAGTCGCGGCCGTGGCATGGAAGCTCTGTTTTCATGAGGTGTGCGGGACAGCTACACACATCATGCTTAAGTTCTCCTTTCTTATCCTGTATCCTTCCTTCGATCTTTGCATCAGCTTTCTCTTTGTCTTTCGTGGTATTGTTTTACTGCAGCTTTCTTTTATTGTTCTGTTTATACAATATCAAGTACTTGGGAGTTTTCTATGCAAAACATGAAATTTTTCACCTACGTCATTTTGATTGCTAACCAGTTTTCGCTCTTTCATTTAAATCTGCCGAGTATTTAGATATACCATGTACGAAAGCGTAGACAATTGACAGTGCCCTGTTTGACATAAACTAAGTCGTGAAAGGATTTCCAGGATAAACGCTACAATCCAGATTTCCTGAGCCTAACAAGTGCATGGTAAGTATTTTAATCGTTAAATTAACAGAGTAATGCCAAAGTGGAGACACCATGTCGCGCCAAAAGTGTTTTTCTCAAATCAGCTCCATGCATGAACGTCCTTACTTCATGTCGTACTTCATGAGTGTTTTTATAACTCCATAGAAACACAGAGAAAGTGTTTTCTAGTTCGTTTAGAAAACACCGCAAGAAAATGAAAGGGAAATCACTATTTTTGGGATTATCAGAATGTAAATTCTCTTCGCTCGTTCCATCATTGTGCCAACAGTTCGTGCTTATTGTGCTGCCTCGTCTCCAGGCGTCGCTTCTTGGTCGTGTGCTTTTCCCGCCTTACGGCTTAACCGATCGTCGCCTTTGGACGAGGCAGCTTGTTGTGTGTTTCTATCGAGTTATAGAAGAACGGCGTTTAGCGTGCGCTTTCTTACAGGTTTATTCGAAATGTAATATAAGTAAAAGTGAGGATTTGTTTCTTAAACTAAAAAATATGAACAAGTTCAGATAGAGCTTAGTTTGCTTTCAATATATCTTTGGCTGTTTAAAAATCCGTCACAATGAGAGGAGACCCCAGTAAGACTCACCAGTTGAGGCAGGCTCGCTCCTGCGTAATGAATGAGGGTTGTCCAATACTGTGGACATGATACGAGTCGAAAAATACGTTTTACAACCTGTACGAGTTAAGTCCACTCGCCAAAAAAATGTTGTCAAGTGTTAAAATGCATCTTTCTAGCATGTGTAGTACGCAAGCATGGTCTGTATGCGCTGTCGAGTCGTACGAGTGGACAAAATATATAATTGTCGACTGGAGGAACGGAGTAGTCGAGTGTAAAAATGCATCTCATTAGGAGGACTTTTCCAGCATGTTGTAGTAAAGGACTGTGCAATAGTTACCTGCAAAAGGGGGGGGGACCAGAGGGGGGAGCGTAGGGGAAAATCACAACTAGAGAGGAGCGTTGGATGTAAAATTTAATACATACAGGGGGGGGGGGGCATTACTTGTTTCACTGTTTTTCACAAACTAGAAAAATGGTAGAAAAGTTATTAGAGCTGCTTACACTGGAACTAAACTGGGAAAATATCTGCTCCAGGTGTTTTGATCTCTTAATTGGCAGATTATTTAATATTTTTTCCAATCTGTCCTGCAGTAAAAAAGGAATGTCCCTGTTATATATTAAAACAGTGCTACTTAATTAGCACCAGGCTCTAATGAAGCAGGAACCCTTAAACATTGTAAAAGCTGCACTATGATGTTATTCAATGAAAAGGAAAGATGTCCAGGTAGGATATAGCCTGCGAACGTAGACGTATTCCCGGCTGTCGCTTGTCTCCGCCGAAAATGGTATTATAATTTAATACAATGGAAAACCCAATAGCAATAAATTGAACTATTGATTATTTAGCAAAGTAAGCTTATGAATAAGCCAAAGTAAGCTGAACGCCATACATCAATGGATCATACTCATTGTCAATTGGTGAACCCCCAAAGATAAAAATATGAAACAGGCTCTCTTCCAGCCTCTGAGTCTCGAGTCGCACGAGTTTAACGAGTTGAAATCATCACTCGACAAACAGGCATATAATACAAATAAAGAGTAAAATAAGCAGATAGCGACAGCGTTATAGATTTGAGCTAGCAGGCAGTGTTCGTTTCAGGTGCGGGCGAGTTCATGCGCTCGCAATATGCGATGCCGGGTAGTATAAGAAAAAATCTGCGTGTTTACTCCGCGGGATACGGAACTTATGCCGACACAACCAAAAACCCGACTAAACAGAAACTTTGCACCACGTTTTCTGGAATTTTGATCTGACCTCTGTCTGTTAGGAAAGCATTTTTAAATGGCTGCAAACATGTTGCCAGGCCTTTTTGTGGGGGGGGGGGGGGGGGGGGCGGTGGCGTAATGGTTAGTGCGCTGCACTCCGGATCGAACGGTCCGGGTTCGAGCTCTGGCCGGTGCACTGCGTTGAATTCTTGGGAAAAGCAGTTTACTCTCACAGTGCCTCTCTCCACCCAGTTGTATACATGGGTATGGGCGAATTTACTGCTGGGGTATTAAACGCTGCGGTGGACTAGCATCCCATCCAGGGGGGAGTGGAAATACTCCTAGTCGCTTCATGCTACGGAAACCAGGATAAGCTCCGGCCTGATGGGCCCCTAGGCTCGTATGCAGACTTTACAAACAAGTTCCTTAATACAGAAAGGCCGGGAAAAAGCTAGATATGACCACTGCCTTGGGCTTGAAGCCAGACACCTCAAATGAAAAGGTGCAAATCAATTTCTCCTGTCTGATGAGCAGGTATTATATATGTCTGATTTTTTGAAAACGGGGTCAGCGTTATTTTCAGCGCTCTGTGCGAAATTCGCCGTAAACGTTTTTTTCTCGCCAGAAACTATCTCCAAAGTAGACGATATAAAAACTAAAGGAAATGTCATTTTTTTTTCTCTTTTCTCCTTTGCCTTATTAACCCTTTCGCGCTGTTAAACTTTTTTTTTTTCGTTTCTCGGCCCTCTTAAGCCTACTAAGGCCCCAAAGGTACATTGTGAAAGAGACCGGGGAGACTTTTCTTTGACCCCATTTTCATAAATCCACGTATATATATATTATATATTATATAAACTGAAAAACGAAATTACTAATCTTGCACACTTCTTGCGCCTCCTGGAAAAAACTGACGAAATTAAAGCAAAGAGCTTTTCGTCTGAAAAATTGAAATCTCTGCTTCGCCACTTTTAAATATTTTAAATAACTAAATAAAATTAAACTTTTCAACCTTGCTTGACCTGCCAGTAGCGATAGAAGCGGCAATCTTCTTACTTTTGGCCATTGTTATAGAAGCCTAGCTAAGCTTAAGTTTAATATGTATCATCTAATTTTAAACTTAAATTTAATGCTTCACTTTCTCGTTCCTCTTTCCCATTTTTTACTTATCCAATTGATGCCAGTGACGACTTGTTATTACTCTAAAAAAACGTTTTGTTGAGTATAGTGTTGTAAGTATACTTTATATTCTAATTCGCTCCCCGCTCAACCGAATATAAAACATTTATCATGTAATAGGCAACCACTTAAGGGGTGTGTCAACACGAGCCGTGAACGACCCTCTTTATTATGTCTTACAATCATAAATACACAAATTTCATAAACAATCTATGCTGAAAATAATGAAAAACTAACAGTACAGCCGAATAACAACTATATAAAGTTAACAAAAATCAGAACATCTGCTAGTACAATATATAAATATAATAACAAGGTAAGCCAAAACTCGAAAACGCTTATCAACCTAAATCATTGGGTATTTAATTTAGAGGGCGAACTGATGCGGTCGTATGACTCGAATGAATATAAATGGAGACAACACAATATATAATGAGGCATTGTGCAAAATGCCACATAACACCCCCGAGACGCGGTTACGTAACCCATGATAAATTCATATATGTAAATAGTAAGTAGAGTATTATTGTTTGTAACTAACGTATTGTAAGTAAAGCCTGTAAGTAGTGTTGGTAAAAATGTTGCTAATGTATAGTCTATAAATGTTGAGCAATTAATAGAAAAACCCGACCATTTTATATGAACCCTCCACGCCCAGTTTTTAAAGCTACATATTAGTTTTCAAAGACCTCGCGGGACCTTTATCAAGTGACGATATATAACGTGAACTCCTATCGCCGAAATCACGTCAAAAATGCCTCGATTGAGACTAACATGCCCTGTTCATATAAATATACGACATTTTGTCAAAATGTTTAGAATTTCGGGCTCCTCCCAACGTTTCACGTGGAGCAACAGTTCTGGCAAAATACAATGCCGCCTAGATTACTGGCTTGTGTCTAAACACTTAGTGCCGCGCACCTGCAAAACGGAGGTTAAAGCATATCACGATTCGGATCACTCCCCAGTTTATGTCGAAATTCAGTACGAAAATTCACAGAAAAAATCAGGTCCAGGGTTTTGGAAATTTAACAATTCCCTCCTTGAAAATAAGGAATTTGTCCTAAACTTGAAATTCTTTCTTATTCACGCAAAAGAAAAGCACAACAACACTGATGACAAAAGACTATACTGGGAGATGATTAAGATGGAAATCAGAGATTTCTGTATACGGTTTGCAAAACGCCTTAGCAAAAACAAAAAGACCAAAGAAATGGACCTACTTCGTAAATTGAATGAACTTAATGTTCTTCTCGGCAAAAACCCCAACGACGTGAATTTAACAACTGAAGCGAGAAGCGTTAAAATAGAACTGAAAAACTTATCTGAGCGAAAAACCAAAGGTGCTATAATTAGAAGCAAAGTAAGGTGGTACGAGCATGGTGAAAGGAACACCAAGTACTTCGTCAATTTGGAAAAGCGCTCACACAATAGGAAACACATTGTTAAATTAAAAACAGATGAAAATGAGTACCTGGAGGAATCAAACGAAATTCTATTGGAGATGGAACATTTCTATAAAACATTGTACACTTCACAATTGCCCGAATTTAGCACATTTAATGAATCCAGCAAACCCTTCCTAAACCCTGAAAATGTACCCAAACTAAATCCTGAACTGCAAAACACCTGCGAAGGTCTTATTACTGCTGATGAATGTTTGTCCATTCTCAAGACTTGCAAAGAACAAAACCCCCGGTTCCGACGGCCTCACAGCAGAATTTTATTTATGTTTCTGGAACGATGTTGTTGGCCCTTTAATTGACTGTTATAATGACGCCTACCAAAAAGGCGAAATGTCAATCTCGCAAAGAAGAGGCGTGATTTCGCTCATACCAAAGAAAAACAAAGATAATCTTCTTCTGAAAAACTGGCGACCAATTTCCTTGCTAAACACAGATTACAAAATTGCAACCAAATGCATCGCAACGCGACTAGAGAAAGTTCTACCGACATTAATAAATAGTGACCAAACTGGATACGTTAAAAATCGCTTTATTGGAGAAAATATCCGCTTAATCTCCGATGTAATTGATGCGTACGAGAAACGAAATCTGCCCGGCATGCTCCTATTTATAGATTTCGAAAAAGCTTTTGATTCCCTCGAATGGAAGTACCTATTCGAGACTATTGACGCCATGAACTTCGGGCCAATGTTCCAGAACTGGATCCACGTCTTTTATTCTAACATCTCCAGCTGCGTAGTTAATAACGGTTTTGCATCGAATTTCTTTTCCCTCCATAGAGGAGTCAGGCAAGGGTGTCCCTTATCAGGGCTACTATTTGTCTTAGCTGTCGAAACGCTGGCCCAATCCATCAGTAAATTTGGAGAGTGTTCAGGTCTTAAAATAAGCATTTCTAAAACAGAAGGAATGTGGCTTGGTAGCCTTATACAAAACAAAGGCAAGCGATCCCCCTTTAACATCTCGTGGCCTGAGAAATACGTAATTGCGCTAGGCGTTGCGTTCGCTTACGACCCTGCCGTTAGCTGCAGAATCAATTTCGAAGAAAAACTTGTATCTCTGAAGAAGACTTTAAACCGGTGGTCTGTGAGAAACTTGACCCTTATAGGAAGGATATGTATTGTCAAGACTCTCGCCATCTCCAAACTAGTCTATAACGCATCTGTTCTCTCAGCTTCACCCAACTTATGCAAACAAGTCAACGATATCTGCTTCAGATTTGTTTGGAAAGTGAAGCCGGATAAAATTTAAACGGCACACTCTTATTGGTCCCCGTGATAAAGGTGGTCTTAATATGATCGACTTTGTTATGATGGACAAATCTCTTAAAGCTGCGTGGGCAAAGCGATTATGTGATGCTGGAGATAGTAAATAGTGCGCTGCCTTCTCCTCGGCCACAACCCACCTCGGCGGCACTTTCCTTTTTGAATGTAACTTTGATATACATGACTTAAATCTGACTTCAGAATTGCCCTCCTTCTACAAAGAAATACTTTCGGCCTGGCAAGAGATACACTCTACAGACCCCTCATCTGCCGATGAATACGGAAATGAAATCATTTGGAACAACCGTTTTATTAGAATAGATGGAAAACCGATCTTTTTTCTGTCATGGTATCAAAAAGGTGTGATTAAAATACGCGACCTTCTGAACGATGGTAGGTTCTTGTCCAGAGCCGAATTTCAAAAGAAATATGGTCTAAAAGTAAATTTCTTAAAATATTTCGGTCTCCTCTCTGCAATCCCTAGTGAGTGGAAAAACTCCCTTTTAAACTCTCCACATATACCCTCCAATAAGGCTGTCAAAGATAACCTATCACCCTCTAATGTCACTGCCAAAATGGCTCGCGAATATTTTGTTTTGAAAGTTCTTAAATCTCCAAATATAGAACTAGAACTAGTTGGAAAAAACTTATCCCCAAAAGCCATATACCAACTGCCTTTTAAAGTCACAATAGAAAACAAACTAAGATGTTTCCAATATAAAATCATTCATGGCATCCTTCCCACAAACAAACGTCTTTTTAAAATGGGACTGAAAACGTCACCTCGCTGTGATCGCTGCAACTTTTCCAACGAAACTTTGGTTCATCTTTTGTATGAATGCCCCATTACGCAAAGTTTTTTGGCGTGAAATTATAAATTGGTGGAACGAGAAACGATCGGAGAATTGTACCTTTAACCGCGACAGATATTCTGTACGGCTATAAACCATATCACATTTTTCAAGCTTGGTTGGATAACAGCTCCCCAAGTTTCGAAATTTTTTATCTCGTTCTCAAAGACAAGATCCTTTGTGAAAGCAGAATTGCTTTTAAAAACAACACCTTGCCGAAATTTAGATCAAAATGGACTACATTATGCGCTTTAGCCCCTCAAAATGTTTCCCTTTAGAATGTGCCATCCGCCTTTTTTCCATACGTCTTTTGTTTTTTTTCTTTTTTCTTTTTTCGTTAAAAAATTGTAAAATTAAACAATCTTATTGTAAACAAACTTTGTAATTAATTACTTATACGTAGTGATATGGTGTAATTGTTTTCTCTGTATTAATAATATTGTACGTCTTCTTTCAATACTGTAAAACCTTATTCTCTTCAAGTAAAAAAAAATAAAATTTATAATGTCAAAAAAAAAAAAAAATTTTTAACTCGTTTCGGGGAATAAAAAAATTATATTCAGCAGAGTTACTTACTTGCGGTGCTAATCCGTTTCGATCAAAAGTGAGATTGCACATGCGATCACCTAAACTGTTATACAAAGGCAAAGCTGTGAGGAAATTATGCGGGTGTACAATTAAAAATGAAAATTTAGCAACTTGAACAATGCGTCTCTCGATTTATTCACAAAGTTGTCTCTTTTCATATCTCTAGTTTTACAATCTGGCGATGATGAGTGTTCCCTTGGTTTCAAATACTACCTTCCTCTTTTAATATTATTGCTACTATAAATTGACTTCGCGGGCTTTTGTTTCTTGCAATCATCATTCCTACATAGAAACTTAACCTTACTGATTACAACAAATACTGTGTTTGGCTCGACATTTTTGCAACTGAAAAGTTCATCTCATTTTTGTTTGTTGAGAGACCCATGTCAACATGATAGCGGTTATGCCGTGCCATAGCATTTCAGTTTTCCCAGTGTGTGATAACCGTGCTCATGAGCATTGCCTGCATCTCCAAATTTCAGCTGTTTAACTGGGAGGTGTGTCTTGTCAGTGAGGAGACCGCTGTCTTCGCGCCATACTCTGTCATTCATATCACAGTTACAACCAACACTGGGGCTTGCACATGCGTTGGTCATCCCGCATGCGCACTTACCACTGCCAGGTGATGCTCCGCCCCAGTACGTCATCTTACTAGAGTCACGTGACACCCACCAGGCAACTGACGGAATGTTCATGAGAGAATTATAACATTCATACTTGATAAATTGTTCACAGTGTGAGGAGACTCTGTTAAGAGTCGCCAGCTGCGAGAAACTTGCTCCTGTGTAGTGAATATCAAGTAAGTAATCGTCAGAAGTAACTCGTGTTCTGCTCTCACTGTCGTGACTGACCACTGTCACGCCAACGCCACTCTTGTCACTCATGTCACAGAAAACGGTAAATGGTGCCAGCCCTCCGGCGCCATCTGGATCAATGACGTAATTTCCGCTTGCACTGCTGACGTAGATCCTGATAACAGAACATGAAGTCGCAATAGCTGTGATTTTGACTTCAGCTTCTATTGTTGCCAGAGCATTAGCTGCTATACAGGTGTAAGATCCTTCGTGTAATTTCTTGATGGTCTGAATAAGCAGTGTTCCATTCTGCAGTACATTGGTCTCTACAGGAAGTGAAGGCCTGCCATCCTTTGTCCAAGCAATGGTAGGACTCAGGTCACTCTCGGCCGCACACGGCAGATGAACACTTGAGCCCATCACCGAAGACACCTCTTGAGGAGGACGAACTTTGAACCGCAGAGGAGAGAATATCATGACCAGAGCAGTGTCTTTTGCTGATCCCAGAATGTTCTCTGCTTTACAAATGTATATCCCACTGTCCTTTCTTGTCACATTGAGGATTGTCAGGGATCCACTCTTCACTTCAGTTCTGTCTTCAGGCAAACTACCAACTGACTTAGACCACGTGATACTGGGAAGCGGCTGACCAGTAGCAGTGCAGGCGATGGTGAAGTTTTGTTTCTCTTCAGCCATCAACCGGTTGGATGACAATGAAAGCTGAGGAGGAACTACCGAGATAAAGAGAATTGTATTTCTTTGACCAAGCATTGGGTAAATGCACTTTTAATGAACAGGATTTAATCCTACATACTGGATATTATAGAAGCATATACATTTGTAAACGTCATTTCGCACCAGTATTCTATAGTCTATGTTTCGGGAGATGACTTCCGATGTATGTTTCATACTTACAGGACTTAAAATACTTTTTGTTAACGAGGTGCTTGTGGAGTTCTGTCTGTTGGAATATTTTAGATTTCGCACGATATTGCAACAACCTGGGCTGAGTTGCACATTTAACGGACTTTTCATCACAAAGGGTCTCTTTCTCAACATTAACTACAACTTCTGAAAGCTAAATGTATAAATTATACAACTTACATTGAACAGTTAATTCTGCCGATGCATTCACTTGTCCCAGAATATTCTCAGCTCTGCAGCTGTAAACTCCGTCGTCTCCAGGTCTAACGTCCTTCACAATCAGAGCACCACTGGACTGTACCACGTGACGTCCAACAGGAAGTGATGAATTCAGCTTAGACCACGTGACTTTTGGACTTGGATTACCATGCGCTGTACATTTTAAGATGGCTGTCTGACTTTCATTGACTGTCATTCTAACAGGACGCTGCAGCAGAGATGGAGTCGAGATGGACTGGCCCGGTTCACCTTTGTCGCCTTTCATACCCGGCGGGCCTCTAGGTCCCACCGGACCGCGCTCCCCTGGTACTCCAACATCCCCCTTTATGCCCATCGGTCCTTGAGCTCCTATTGGTCCGTGTTTACCAGGAGGTCCGTTTGAGCCGGGTCTTCCTGAGGGACCTGGTCTCCCTCGGGTTCCCGGTCTTCCTCGTCGTCCCGTGTTACCTTTTGGTCCTGTGCGGCAGAGCGTGTGATCTTTAGCACAGACTTGGTTTTGCAGCAGACCAAGTTCTTGTTTGATCAGTGCTTGTACTTCAGAAGCTGTTAGGGTTAATTTATGTTGTGAATCGTCAGGCGCAGTGCGTTTTTGTCTTGAGACTATCTCCTGTTCACCTAAAAGATTAAAGCCTGCAGGTTTTCAAAATCGCACACTGTGAGACATTCTTATGAGAGGCGATTAAGGATTTCCGCTTACTTACATATCATACTGTCAGCCTCGAAATTTCATTTACATTTGTTTTTGGAATAGGCTTCACTTAAGATAAATGGCATGCAATCCTGGGCGAAGCTAGAAAACAATTACCGAGCAACGAATGTATAAAATGTCTATAATTGCAAATATCAGTAACATGACAAAACTTACCTTTCAGTTTGGTCGCTTGCCAAAGGTGGCCTGTAGCCATAACTTGCCATTTTCTGTAATTCTGTTGTACGTTTCGAAGGATTTTTGTCTCCATCTTATCACAGAATGTTACTGAGTGTGATATCAGTTGATGATGTTCTTGTATTCTGAGCTCCACGTGAATTTGCGCGATACAACACACAACAGACAACAGCAAGCCTGACGCGGAACACAAGCGGTTCAGTGTTTGTCTTCTGTTCGTCTGCTTCTCTTCTTTATCTTGTTTCATCGTTACAGTTAATACCGCCAAGTTGTTTTGTCAAACTAAGAACGTTTCCTTTACTCTCAAAGCTGCTTACAGATCAGTTCACTGTGGGTTTAATCGTTGTAAAGACGATAGACAGCTGTTGTGTCCGAGTTTCACCGATGAAGGGTGAAAGTGTAACATGATCTTTGATGTTAACTGGTATGAGAAATGAGATAAAAAATATTTTTACTTGTCTTATTATGAAGATTTGTATCACATGATGCATAATATCACCTCACTTGGGTCAAATTTATTTACCACGGCTTGCGATATTTCCCTGCCCTGGGATGGTAAATTGTTGCAAGTGTTCTGGGATGTGTGCGAGTAAATTTTAACGGGAACTGGTCGTTATGATAAATAAATTCTGGTTGTGGACAACGATATATCTACATCGGAGGCAGCGGAGGCAGCGTGGCCTTGTGGTTAGGGCGCTTCCTTTGTAATCCGGAGGTCCCGGGTTCAAATCCGCCTCTCTGCCACTAGATGGATTTGTCTTCGGTGGTTCCGAATTCAACTCCTCCACGCTTTGTATATAGCCAACTGGTCAGCCTCCTGCCAGTTGGGCTTTTTAACAAGTTTTTGTTGATTTATAATATTTGTTTCACACAGTACAGCCGTGCTAAATACATTGACACTTAAATAAAGTGATATATTTTTTATTTATTTATTTTTATTATCTAAATTTTAGTCGATGATGGCTAGTACTTGCGTGCGAAGCGGGGGTGGATTCACACCCATTTCCGTCCTCCCGGTCTCGCTTTCCGGCTTCAGTCGGTTGTATTTTGTTGAATATAATTATAACTTGAGATCATGCTCTCCCTCCCTACTTAAAAAAAGAACGCCTGATCGCAGGTTGTGTTGTATAGATAGAGGCAAACGTAAGCGTATATATTCGACTCGATACGCAACCTCGTTCCCAGGGTCTCTCTCACTCCTGCCCCCCCCCCCCCCCCTCCTCCCCGGCCACAGCGAGAGAGGGGATACGTGGGTGTGGCTGACGTTTTACTACGAGTGCTCCCTCATTTTCCACAGGGTAAGTCGAGCAGGCAATGGCAAAGTACTTATTAAACAATACTTGCGTTCAATCCTGGACACAAGTGGTTTTGCCTTCACCGCTGTCAAACGCGCCGTCTGAGGCTGTTTTTGTTTTCTTATTTCGAGAGAAATCATTCACATTAACGTGGAAGCATCAGTAAGGATATGTAAAATAGCTGCAGAGGGTAAATATATTTTCAGTTCTCTCAAACGAGATTCTTTACTTTAAAAATGCTCCGCACCCGAACAAAATTGCTTTGATAATGGCGCCGACAGTCAGCATTTCGGCGTTTTCAAACAGCTAGAACTTTTTTAGTTAACTGGGGGTTCCAAAAAAATTAGTAAGCTAGGAGAATACTTCTAAAGTATCAAACTTTGAACACTGAAAATTAAAACCTAATCTTTGAAGTAGTTTTCTTGTTTTTTACGTTTTACCGCGGTGAAGGTTTTGCCATGCGACGGATCCTGAGAAAAATAAAGGAGTACTCGTCGAGCATTCGATCGATCCTTGATCGTGTAATTGCATGGTCATAAGGCGCCGGCAGTCATGTATAGGAAATCAGGATTCCTCTTCCAGTGAGTCATTTGTGCCAAGCCTAGTGTTGGTTAGTAGTATTGATACCCTATGATTGCTACTTCCCGGGCCAGTGCAGGGCTGTAGGCAGGATTTTGCCTGGGTGTGTGCGAGCACCGGAAGCATCAGCGTGTAGGGGAAGTCCGGGGTATATTTCCCTGGAAAATTTTGAAACTTTCAAAATTTCCCAGAACCAAATCAAATTCTTAAAGTCTACCTTTCCTGCATTCTAAGAGTCATTTAACCCTCCCTCTCAGATTAAGCACACCTTTGCGGCGCGTGTGGGGGTGCGGACGAACCCATCGCACTCCCCTTCCTACGGCCCCGTAGTTGTATGTTTATCAATTTTGAAAGTTTTGCAAACTTTTTCTTCGGACTGGAGAAAGTATAGATTGATAGGCGGTCATAAGCGCTTTTGTCATTAACAACGTAAACTGCGAGCATTGCACAAAACTCCGTGTGGACGAGCGCGAAAATAGCGAGCGCGTGAATATATGAGTGGCTTATCGTGCCCGCCAGTCTCGCGACGGTCGACACGGATTTTTGTGCAATAGGGACTGCTCTCAAAAGTCTCGATTCGCAACTTGCACTTGCCGCCAACCAGCAATGTACTTTTGGTGGCTAAGAGCTCAGTCGTTAGTGCAATGGTGATTTAATCCGGAGGTCGTGGGTTCGAATCCTACCGAAGTCAAAAAAATATTTTCTGTGGTCTCCGATTTCCTTTCAAGGGCTAACGCTCAGAAGGAAATTTCTGGTTTATTTTCCAGCGCTGTAAAATTTCCTTCTTTCTAAATACGTTCCTGTGCTCAGTTACATAACCATGGTTACATACTGATACTGGCTTACTAAACTCCGGACAGCCCCCACCCCTCCCCTTCTCTCGCACCCAAACCTCAGACCCAAAAAAGCCTTTGATAAAAAGCCACTATCCCCAGTTTATGGGCCCAGACGCTTACAAAATTTTATTTTATGGAATAAAAGTGAAGCACAAAAATTTGCGTTTATTCAAAATCTTCAAACCTTCTGAGCATTGACAGGAAGCACCTATTACCCTACCCCCACCCCCCACGCTCAAGATGAACGACCAACGAGACGCGACGGCTGTGTTGATTTTAAGGGTATCGTGAATATTTTGTTATTTTCCTACATGCCCAGGATTCGGTATGTTTTAGGAAAATGTCTGAAAATCGTTTTAAAGTATCAAAGGCCGATACTGATGGAACAGAAGAGACCAAGGAAAGTTACCGACGAGTGAATCTGTCAACGGATATTCAAGTGAATATCATCGAGCCTTGTACGTACACTCTTTCTGTGACATTTTTACGAGGGAATATTTTGAAAACCGACCGCGAGCACGTGTAACAAAAATATTTTTCATTCTTTGTCACACTTCAGTTGTTTGGGTGATTTTGTCACAACCTTTATTCTTCACGTGGTCCCTGCTGTTTTGCACTCGTTTCAGACGAAAGCTTAGCATAAACGTAGCACAAAGTTGTCGTTTTTCTCACGCTGGTAAACATAAACGGTTTTCCACGTCTTTTGCTTGTAGCGCCTGAGAGGAAAGCAAACAAGCAAGCAAACCTTGTGGCTGGGAAAGCCGGAAATTTAGCATTATACGAGGTAAAAATCATATTCTTCTTCTCAATTTTGTGTCTTCAGACCTGTTTTGGACGGTCTTCACTCGCGCCATCAACGTACTGTTCATTTCACTAATTCTATTGTACCGCACAGGATGAAATCCATAAGCGACCGAGGATTTCAACTTTACTGGAGAGTTTAGCAAGATACGAAGCAGTCGCCTCACCCCAACAAGATGACGAAGGAGAAGCGAAAACGGCCGCATCGTCTCAGGTACATAAACTTAAAAGTTCTTTATTATTTAGAACAAAGCGATGTGAACTGATCAATTTCTGAATGTGTATTTTTCTGATTTATGCAAATTAAGCCGTGGCTTTGAAAATATCCTGAATTATTGATAAATTGCTGTTTGATGGGTCAAAAGTTCGCGATGTTTAATATTTTGAGTAAATACACAAAATAATATACAGACCCTCTAAAAGCATAAAGGAAAAGGTCGCACATTCTTGACCTTAACGCAGCTTAATGTAGTTACGTAGACGGCCATTGTCTTCTTGTTGTCGGACTAGTGAGCTTTATTAATCGAGCTCACAGACAAAACAAAGCTTAGTCGCTTAAATTCGCCATAAATATTAAATGAGTAACGGTCTTGTAGGTTTATGAAGCAAATCTGAAGCATAGGTCTTTAATTGTTTTCTTTTTTCACCATTATTAAAAGTTTCATACAGGAACTTTAAAAATAGCTCAGCTAGGGTCGTTACAAACTGCGAGGCAGCGAGCAATTCCGGTTAGCCTTCAAAGCACTTCAGTTAGCCTGCATGGCACCCCGGTTATTAATGGGTACAGAATACTCAGACCCTCCCCCCTAATAGGGCCTCACACCTCGTTTCCTTGCATATTTGTAAGACTCCTCAGCTAAATGAAACGGCAATGTAAAAGTTTTTTTGAGGGGGGGGGGGGGGTGGGGGTGGCTTTGTAGCATTAGGGATAAATGTACCCTGGTCCAAGGGGTTTTCTTTTGTCTAAAAGGGGGAAAAGCTGCTATGGTAATTTATAAATTGTATTACCTTTACTGGACAGTGGGGAGAATGCTCTATGCCCTTTGAGGGAGCCCCCGTCTTTGTTGAGAGATACGCAGGAAGGAGTGGGGGGGAGGGACATGGAAAGGTAGGGAGGGGGTCATCCAACAACAAAAAATAAAATAAAATGTGAACTTTAAAATTAGCTTTGTAAAAAAGGTCGGTAATTTACAGATCAAAAGAATAAGAAGTAACATCATGGTAAGATCGGCAATGTACTTAGCCCACTATATTGCTATTGGTATTATTTTGCAAAAAGTTGACTTTCATTTTGAGTTCGCTGCTTTTGGATGGTCGCTTGTTTAAAAGTGTTACTACTTGTGGATTAAAATATATACTTTTGTCAATTATTAATTAAAAAGCTTTAGCCATGGTATTTGCAAATCCCGAGTTTTGATTGGTTTGCAGGCCATGATATATGAGCTCATATACCATGCACCACAAACCTGGTGGTGTTAGTGCCAGCGAGACTGAACAGCCAGAGAGCTGAAATATATTACTGCAAATTTCTTTGGGTGTATTTTTTAAAACAGTTATTCCACTTGTGCTAATTGTTAGATATGAGATATAATTACACGACTTACTTTTAGAGGCTAATGCTACTGTGTGATCCAATATTTTTGGAACTTTTCAGTGTAACAGTTTTATAATAATTTGATTAGAACAAAATATGTTTAAATTTGTGATTTCCAGGCAGCAAAGATGGGCACACTCGTGGGTGTATATCTTCCCACGATCCAAAACATCTTTGGCGTCATCCTGTTTATACGTCTATCATGGATAGTAGGCATAGCAGGAACGCTACAAGCTTTCTTGATAGTCTTCATTTGTTGCTGTTGTGTAAGTATCTAGACTGATGATGGTAATTGCTCTTGCCTAATTTATAACAAAGTATAAATTAAAGAAAAAATTTCCTTTTATTTCATATATTTAGACATCTATAATTTTTAGCCATAGTATGAAAATAATTTTCTGTCAGTGTAATCTTTGTTACTATTATTGTAGTTATTATTATTGCAATGAAATTGAAAAAGGCTTTAATTAATATTATAAGTCTTACATTCTTGTTTCCCGAAACGTTTTATTTGTTCTGTACGTTTTATTGAAATTATGTGTTATACAATATTATAATTGCAATTTATTCATGTCTTGTATCTCCAGACCATGTTGACTGCCATTTCAATGAGTGCCATAGCTACAAATGGAGTTGTTCCAGGTACTGAGCATATTGCCCATTTTACAGGATAGCTGTTTAAGTGTACATTACATATTACATGTAACTTGTTGTTGAATTTAATGTATTTTTCAGCTGGGGGAGCTTATTTCATGATTTCACGAGCCCTTGGGCCCGAGTTTGGTGGAGCTGTTGGGCTGCTGTTTTATCTTGGAACTACGTTTGCTTCTTCTATGTACATCCTTGGTGCAATTGAAATCCTCCTGGTGAGTTACGTGACGGTACTTGAGAGACAACAGCTTTAGCCTTGAGGGTGTCATAGTTTAACCCTTTCTTTTGGTATTGGGATGGGTGAAATTTAATTACTCCCCCTTCCAGTCCTGTGGCACTGTCCCAGGCAGGTAATAGCTCTAGTGTTAGTTTCTGCAACCATCTTTATCCACTGGACGGGTGCATGGTTGGCCCGAGGAGCTTATTTTGCGTGCACCTATTAGCATCAAGAATCATTGGAGAGTTTCCACCCAACATTTGACCTGAGTATTCCCCTACACCACGAAGATGCACCTCCGTGGAGGTGGGGACTGTGAGATCCCTTTGCACTCCGACTTCCATAGGGGCAAGTTATGTAACACACATATGTCAAGTGATCATTTTATAGGCAGCAGAGTGTTTATTTACTGAGAGTTACAGGTCACAGGATTTAATCAGTGTATTATTATTCCAAAATTAATCTGCTAAAGATCTGTTTTCTTGTTTTATCATGTTGTGGTAGGGCTGCAACGATACATTTTCTTAGCAACTGATACATATTTCGGTACATTAGTGCCACGATACGATACACGATACGATACATCATAACATACAACTGACAAGTGACGTAATGTTACTAAACTGCTTTGGAATCTTTAATTTCCGTTGATAACAAAACAAATGGTAAAAAGTAACACAAGAATATAACGAGAAGTGTCTTACTCCTTGGCAATCGTAAAAAACTTTGAATCCAAAGTCTTTCCATACCTTTGACTTATAAGAGGACGGTGCCAGTTGTAACTCAACTGCAGAGGAAGACATTGTGACGAAAGAACCAACGTGACGAATGAGCTGCATGTTTTTGTTGCGAGCGCATAAGACTGTGTCAGCTGACAACTTATTGAAACTACGCATTGAAAAATATGTGACTGGAAGCAGAAGTGGCTAAAAAAAGGCTTGTACTTGGGTAAGGAGTCATAAAACTGATTAAAACAGTAATTTCTGAATGTTGGTAAAGTAATTTTTCATTTTTGATGAGAATTATTTTGTTGTTTTGCGATACAGCGATATCCCATTCAAATATCGATATTCGTATCGTGACAAAAAATATCGCGGTTCACCGGTGCACCGGTGTATCGTTGCAGCCCTTAATGTTGTGGTTTAAAAATAATATTTTTTTAAATTTAATTTTCAAACCAGTTTGACTTTGATTTCCCTTTGTTCCAGATTATGATCATAATGAATAACAAGACAATAAAAAATAAAAAATAAAACTGGTTTGAAAAATTTTACTCTAATGATAAATTTAAGCTCCAACTGCAATTGCTGAGCTTTGATTGGTTTACAAGCCATGGTATATGAGCTCATAATTGCCAATTGGACCACAATATGGTAGGTCTATGTGTCAATGAGAACAGCCAGCAAGCTTAAATATGTCGGATATGAGATAGTTATAGCCATCTCCGTGCTTCGCACCTCATTGGCTATGAACAATCTCATTTCCAATGCGTGCTCATGGCTTTTCCTAAACTTCAGGTTAATTCTTGGCTTTTCCTTCAGTTTTTTTAGGTCTTGAAAACAGCACCTATTTTCCAGCTTGCCCCCCTAGACAAGTCTTTGTTTACTTTCTCTCTATTTTACTTTTTATCTGTAGACCTACATGGCTCCATCAATGTCACTCTTTGGAGATGTGCGTTCAGGAGGCGGTGCCCAGTCACCAGTAATGTTAAACAACATGAGGGTGTATGGCTCTATTCTGCTACTGTTACTCATTGCAGTGGTGTTTGTTGGTGTCAAATATGTCAACAAATGTGCTTCTCTTTTCCTGGTCTGTGTGTTGTTCTCCATATTGGCAATTTATCTTGGATTTTTCTCTGCACAAGCACGGGAAATGCCCAGGTACAATGGTTACACTGAAATTGTTATGAGTTTGAATGGCCATGTCACAGGTTTCAAATTTTGAAATCTGATATGGTCAATAATAAAAACAATCACAGAAAAAAAAAAAAGTGTTTTATTGGATGACTCACTTCCCATCCTACCTGGGACCTTATTTTTGTTCATAAGATCTTTTGAGGGTGGAGAATGATTAATAGGGATGGGAGTCTATAGAGGCAAGTTTAATTTTTCACCTTCAAGAAACATTTATTGAAAGGAAGAAAGAGAAGTTACTAAAATTGCACCATTTGATATACATAATGTGGCATGATTTATGGTTCCAGAACCCAAACATGCAGGTCTAAAAATGGGCATGAAAAACGGTGTCTCTTTTGTCTGAAATAGGGTCACTCCAGTCTTGGGATGCACATCAGATATATATGATATAAATTTATGATGTTTTTCCTCCAGGAACAATGCTTCCTCTCTTTCTTTTACAGGATTTGCTTGTTGGGTAACAAGTTGTTGGCCAGTAGCAGTTATCATGAGTGTTCAAGGAATGATACTTTACTTAACTCAACATATGGAAATGATGATACATTCTGGACAAAAAATCCATTGTCTTATGTGGTGGGAGTGCCAGGCATCACAAGTGGCTTCTTTGTTGGTAATCAAATTCTACAAAGAAACAGAAACTGATCTTTTTGCACAACCCTCCAAGTTTATTTTTTTCCTTAGTGGCCATTTGGCCACCGACTGCTCAAGTTTGGTCTCCAGGGAAAACTTTTAGTCGCTAAATTAAGCTCACGCTTTCAATCCTTCTCAATTTTAGTCGCCAGGCTGGCGACTTTGGTTCCAATTTAGTCGCCAGCTCCAAAATTTTAGTCGCCATGGTGACTTAAATGGTCTTAACTTGGAGTGTTGTTGCACTGTATTTTGTTCAAATTATTTACTGTTTCAGATTGGCAGAGTCGATCTATGAAACATCTGTATGTGTTGAAGCAGAATCAGAGAAAAGGGATTAGGGTGGGGCGGGTGGTGGTGGGTGGGGTGTGTATAAGTAGTCCAATGTAACATACTGTCTGTCTGAATGACAAATATCATATTTGATGTGTCCCCCAAACCACTGGTTTAACCAATATTAGAGCGTGGGGACAGGAGGGCAGGAGGGTGGAGCTCGGGAGAAAAGGGGTGGGAGGCAGGAGAAGAGAGGGTGGGAAGCAGAACTTGGAGAAATTGAGAAAAATTTCTCAACATTTTGTTGTATTTTGCAACAAAAATAGGACAAAGAGGAGAGAACCACTACAGAAAGGGGTGGGAAGTGGGAGTAAAAGGTGCAGGAAGCGGGAGTACAATATATGGAAATTGACCCCCCTGTTCTCCTCCCTCCCTTGATATTAGATTGCGCTATGCAGGTCGTCTGGACCTGAGATGCAGAACTGAAGAATAAAGACTGCAGATTATTATATAAACTGCAGTGCTTTAGCGAGTGGTAGCAAATCGAGAAAAATGGTATCCCACATGTGTTGATAAAAATGATATCCACACATGTGTGATATCATTTTTGACCAATCAGCTTGCAGAGTTTGCCATGTTCCAATGCTGAATGAGCCAAAGTAAATCGATATTAAGTCGAAAAATCTTCGGATCTTCCTCGGCAATCTTCGGCAATCTTCGGAAAACTTCGGAAATTCTCGGAAAATGTTCGGAAACATTCGTACAACCTTCGGACAACATTTTGAAAATTTTCGGAAATCTTCGGAAATGGTCGGAAATCTTCAGAAAATCGTCAAAAACATCGTAATTAGTAGGTTTATATAATAAAAAGAATAATACATGGTTTCTTGGAGATATGAAATTTATCTTCTCGTGTTCAAATCCGATATCTCACTCGTTCGCTATCAATTTGAACACTCGAAGATAAATTTCATATCTCCAAGAAACCATGTATTATCCTCTATTTATCAGACACGTGCTCAATTTGAAAATTATTATCCCTGCACAGGACTTGTAAACCCAGTGGATACTAAGATTGAATTTGTTGTGTATCTTTGCAGATAACTGGCAGAGTCAATATCTTAAGAAGGGTGAAGTTACTCCAGGTGTACAGGCTGGTGAATATGACGGAGAAGTGAGATCAGACATAACCACTTCATTCTTCATTCTGCTGGCAATTTTCTTTCCATCTGTCACTGGTAGGTTAGCTGTGAAAAACAGGCTCATTTACTTTTACTAGCTGTTATTATCAGGGTTTGCGTTAGGCTCCATGACCAGTGACTGTTCGGGAAAATGAGCCTGCACTCCTAATCCCTAAAACCAAACTTTGTGAAAGTGATGGAAATCAAACCTAGGTTTGTGGATCATAGAAAATTATCCTAGAGTAGAAAGTCCAGGCAATTTCAGTAAAAAAGTAGAAACCTTATGACTGTACAATTACGTATACAAAAGTGATATTATTGAATGGCTGTGTTTTGTTTCAAAGGAATAATGGCAGGGTCTAACAGGTCAGGTGACTTAAGGGACGCTCAGCAGTCTATTCCCAAGGGTACACTAGCAGCAATAACCACTACATCCGTTGTCTGTATCCTTTGTACATAATCATTGCACTTAGTTAATTGTGTAGCATGCCTTAGGGCGAGTTTAATTTTCAGCATCTACATTGTGCAGTTTTGAACTTTAATTAAAAGCAAATTCTTTCCTGAAGACTGTCAGATTATTCATATACCATGATGTTTCAATTTAGTGCCCCTTGGAATCCCCTTCCAATAAGTCATCCCCCATTTTAACCTTTGAATATGTTATTGTTATCAAGTGCCCCTATTCTAATAGGAATTCCTATACCAATAAACACTCCTGTTAGGTTCCTCTATTCCACTAAGTTCCCCGGTTTTCTGTTTCGATTATCTCACCGTAAGATCATCAGTAATCCTGCATTATTTACAAAGGATTTGATCTTCTAAGTGTCTTAACTGTTATTTTTATGCGAGAAAAATTTCTTCAAACGTGAGATAGTTCCATTCCATAGAAGGGCCTTGACTCAGTGTCTTCAATAAGCACCCTCTCTTGAGCTCCAAAAAACATAAGTGCCCCATGTGCTAAATAGTATTAGTAAGCTTACTAGCAGTTTTAGGCATCATGTATCTACTAAACTCATCTTAAAATCTTCAAAACATTAAAGCAAGGTCAAATCACATATTATTAACAATTTCTGCCTCACTAGAAGCCCTGGCAGTGTTGTATATGTTTTGAGACATTTGCACACGACTGCACCTTAACAAAACGTCAAGATCTCACTTCAGTGTTGCTGTTTGGAGCAACAGTCCATGGAGAGTTACTTAGAGACAAGTAGGTTCTGCTGTGCTTTACATACCGTATGTACAGTGTTTGTGTGGCAAGTAGAGTTGAATCTCATGAGATTCAGTTGACACTTTCAGTAACAAAAAAACTTCCAGAAGGCATCACTTAGTCATGGTCCCAGCCACATACAAACCCTGCATTTTTTTCTCCCATAAACAGGCACCTCTGCTAAGCGAATGAGAGTTTCAACTGTATATTTTGTGTGAGAGCTATACAGTTCATAAATTTAACTTGTAACTCATTTCAGTGATAAAATGCAACCTTTTCGTGACCACGACTTTCAACTTGTTTAATTTATTTAGTTCTTTTTATAGGACAGAATCTATTGACCTGTTGAGCCGGAGTCTTGCACCCCTGTTTAATTAGCTCTGTCATGGTATGATATTTTTTGCAGATTTGGTCGCAGTATTGACAGTGTTATGGTTGTAGCTGAGATTGCCTGGCCTTCTACCAAATGGGTGATTCTAATTGGTTCATTTCTATCAACTGTTGGAGCAGGAATGCAGAGTTTAACTGGGTAAGTCAGTTCATGGTTTAATAATCTCCCGAGAGAAGGAACTTTGCCAGGGCATGCAAATGAAAGAATGACGAAAGTACTGTATGTTGCCAAACTAAGTGTTATTGGAGGCTTTACCGACATGTTACCCGAACATCTAAACTCCACCCTGGCTATTTGCCTACTGATAAGGTGGGAGCCTGGTTGTTCAAAAGGTGAGTAATGATACCCTCCAGATAAACGGCTATCCAGTGGATAAATGACATTAATGTTGACTAAACAAACTACGCTATTCACGGGATAGTGATTTTTCTGGTGGACGGTGTTATCCATGCTTTGAACAAACAGGCACAGTAGTATTCATGTTTCTCATAGCATCTTAAAATCTGACAAGACAAGACAGGTTGACTTGAACCTCTTCAGAAAAAAATCGATCTGCCCCTGCATGTAATAGACCATCAAGCTGTCCTCTTTGAGCCGGCAGTCAAGCGGGCACAAGCAAATAATTCATGTGATCCAGTCGGGTGAGCAAAGTTCCCCCTCAGCTTATTCACGTATTTGCTTGTTCTCACCCGCTCAACTTACTAAAAAGGGAATCCCAACTAACAGTATTCGCACACAAGAACAGTAATTAATTAACCAAGACATTTCATAGCAGTTGTGATAAGCAAGCTAAGTGGTATATTTATTTTTTTTGTTTTTGTTTCAGTGCGCCCCGTTTGCTGCAAGCCATTGCTAAAGACAATGTGATTCCATTTCTGAATATCTTTGCTTATGGTTCCAAGTCTGGAGAACCAACTCGCGCCTTGATGCTCACAGCGTGTATTTCAGAAATTGGAATTCTGATTGCTAACTTGGACTCAGTGGCACCTATTATTACCATGTAAGTGCAATGTTAGTAAAAGTTAAGCTTTTTCAAAAAGAATTCAATTATATAAGGATAGAGTGATGTGCTTTTCATGAGCATAAGACTGTAAATTCCTTTCTTTTTTATTACAATAACAAACATCACTTGTATGTCTAAACTTACAGAACTTGAAGTACAGCGGTACATGATATAACTACATCATATTCCCTAAGTTACATTTTTACAGCACATGATGTTATGTCATGGCGGATGAACAATTTGTTAATGGTATTACAATAACTCAGTTGATACTATCATGTTACCAGGTTCTTCTTGATGTGTTATGGGTTCGTCAACTTAGCTTGTGTGTTGCAGTCACTGCTCAGGACGCCAAACTGGAGACCACGATTCAAGTATTACCACTGGTAAGGAGAGCTGACTGCAGGGCAAATGCTGTGCAGTGTAGGAAGGTGAACGACTACCTTAAACGTCAGAATCACCTCTCTGTGAATTGAGTGAGCACGCGTTTTCCAGCAAGGGTGTTGCTTAATTAATGAGGATAGGGAGCTCTTTAGGTACTCCAACTGGGATTTCCCAGTGAAAATAAAAATAAAACAAATACACGTTGTGTTATTTTCTCTTGTTTGGCTGGAAATTGCTAAATGGCAACAGAAAATAACTACAGTCGAATCGCTACCAAGGGTCACCCCTCTACAACAGCAACCTCTCTACAACCCGGCGCCAGTTAACACGACGGCTGTATTTTGTCTTGTTTATTACATGTTAGTGAAGAAATTACTTCTTTGGATCGAAATGACAAAACAGAACTTCAGTACAGACAATTATGTCTCGTGAGCGTTATCATTAAAAGTTTCAAACAAACGAGGTTTACTTTGAAATTTGTTCAGCCTTCGCAATCTGTTTTAATCTACTTCAATTTTGTCCATCCGTGCCTTCCTTTGTATTTAATGTGTTGTTGAAATGTTCATTCACTGTTTTTCACTGGTTAGTTTTGTGTTTTACTTATTTTGGCGGACACTTATATCTAAATTTGGCTAAAATCTGTAACACAGTTTCTGTTGTTGAGATCGAGATAAGTTAAACTGTATAGCAGCGGGTCAAGGTTTTCATACGCTGCGTAAAAGTGATATTTCATGCTTAAATTTTGACTTTCTTTTTAAGGTTCACGTCGTTCCTGGGCATGTGCCTTTGTTTAGCTCTGATGTTTATTTCAAGCTGGTATTACGCTTTAGTTGCTATGATCCTTGCAGCTGCCATTTACAAGTACATTGAATTCCAAGGGTAAGCTCTGGTTTTTATTTGCGTCCTTTTTTTACTGACGTCTTCTTTGGACTGTTGATAAGATTATGAGCTCGAGATTTCTATTTTCCTCCTAGTCGTTTCAGAGCGAACACGGGCTTTACTTGTTACCTTATTTATTAGATAACCAGTATAGTTCCAAACTGTACGTTTTTCACTTCGTTTCAATTTAAACAGAGCAAAGATTGAGTGGGGAGATGGTTTCAGGGGACTGGCGCTTAGCGCAGCCAGATACAGCCTGTTGAGACTGGAGGAGGGTCCACCCCATACTAAGAACTGGAGGTTAGTCACGTGGACTGTGTCAGCTTCTATTTTGGGATCAAGAAACACGACATCGTTGCATTGACAGTTATATATCGTATTTGTGTTTTATTAGACCTCAGATTCTTGTGCTCTGTCCGCTGAAAAAGAATTCTGAACCCGAGTCCAGGCGCCTGTTGAGCCTGGCTAGTCAGCTTAAACACGGTTAGTATCTTTGCTGGCTTGCTTCAATCTTTTCTAAATAAAAACTATTGCCTCCGAATATTGGAGGTAGATTTTATCTGTTCTGGAAGCGGACATTTGAACAACTGAAACACAAAAGTGGGATCTTCAAAGAACACGTAAAGAAACGTGCACATTTTTGAAGCTAAATGAAGGCTTTTGTGTTTATCGCCCTTTACATACTGTCACACTAATGCCTGTGCAGTTTGTGACTGCAAGTGATTTTGATAGCCTTCCTTACTGATGTAAATCATTCAACGAAATCACGGGTAATTTTGAAATAATTGTAAGGTTATCGAGTTAAAACAGTTTTGATGTTTTAATCCCGCGCAATTAAAAAAAATATATCTTACTATGAAATTTGCAATTTTGGTTATTTACGGTAAATTTTGTTTCTTAGGGCGTGGTCTTACAATTGTGGGGTCAATCTTGGAAGGAGATTTTAAGGAAAGAGCAGACGATGTCGCTTTGGCAAAGGAGGTGAGGAAAACAGGAAGGATAATGTTTGCATAACTTAGTTCCTCAGTATTTAAGTAACTATTTCATTAGGAACTACAATGTACATGGTTACAACACTCGAAGGAAGGCTGACCTCCATCTACCCAAACCCAAACTTAGCCTTGGCAAACGTACTTTTAGATTTTCTGGCACAGCCCTTTTTAATTCACTACCTTGTAAAATCCAAGAAGCTGTATCACTCTCCTCTTTTAAAAATCTTGTCAAAGCCCATTTTATTTATAGCAGCTAATTTATGATATCTATTTTTTTCCCTACCAGTTCATGCTTGTAACTCGTTTCCATTTTTTAAACTCTTTTTATATAACTATTTCAACTACTAGACATTAGTTTTTTTTAACTCTATTTTTATAACTATTTTAAACTATTAGACATTTTATATTTTTAGAAATTGTAT
The DNA here is from genome assembly GCA_963693305.1 of Meandrina meandrites. Taxonomy (NCBI): domain Eukaryota; kingdom Metazoa; phylum Cnidaria; class Anthozoa; order Scleractinia; family Meandrinidae; genus Meandrina; species Meandrina meandrites. The sequence continues at coordinate 12,796,107 of OY855903.1, read as the reverse complement.
TTAGCAGGGCCCCTCTGGATACCAGCCACTGTGCTGAATGGGCCACCCTGCATAAATAAAGTTTTACCTTACCTTACCTTATCTCAAAAATAGTAGCTTTCTACAGTAGAAAAACACTAAAAAGGTGCAGTAAAGGTTAAGATGGAGAAAAATGACGATGGGACAGTGTTCACAAGTATCGGACAAGTTAAGTGTCAGTTTGTTTGAAATGAAGTTTGTAAAAGTCACTCCTGTCGCCACAGCTTCAAGAAGTGCAATGTACCAATCGGAACTCGAAGCGAAGAAAATGGAACTAAATTCAAGCGCGGGAAAATATATATCCGGTATAAGCGCGCGAATATATGTGGTCGATGTGAGTGCGGGAAATTGTGTGACCACTGGCAAGGTTCAAGCGCGGGAAAATATAACCGGTGTAAACGCAGAAGATCGCTGTGATCGATGCCAAGCGCGGGAAAGTGCATCTTGCAAGTACCAGTAGTGTTTGTAAATTACTGTACTGTATTATTATAATTATTTCCCGTTAGTTAACGATGTTTCAATATTTCACAGGTGTTGAGCGAGTGCATGAAAGAAGAAAAAGTTAAAGGGTTCATGAAGGTAATCGTGGCTTCCACTGCAACGGAGGGAATCTCATTCCTGTGAGTAGAAAAGTAGAAAATTTGTTTTTAATGCATGGTAAACCCTGCAGCTCATGAAAGTGAATATTCTGATCATCACCGGTAAACAGACCTGACTAAAATTAAAATTCTCCTAGCCAAAATCATATAAAAAGTGAGGAGAATTTTGCTTTGGACTTGAGACTTCAATACTTAGTGATAAAACGTGGAGTTTGTTTGTGTGTGCGGTCCAGTGATACTTTCCTGGCAGTTGCCGACTGTTTCATTGTATGTTTTATGATTGGTGCCACTTCAATAAAATAATTTCTTGCAGAACGCAGAGTTCTGGTCTTGGGGGATTGGAACCCAATACACTGATGATCACGTGGCCTGAGAACTGGCGGGAAAGAGCACAGTGGAAGAGCTTTGTCCGTAAGTAAAGCGGAGGCGATTCAGTAAGCTTTTACCACACGCAATGACAATACATGCCTTCCTGTCTGATCTCCCACAAATTCCTTTTTTATGGGTATTCCCGATTCGAAGTAATCTCCAAGTAAAACAAAACAGAAGGCGGAAGTCTAGATATTTTCGTACGCGGTGACGTGGCATCTTTATTTTTGGCCATGAAATGTGAAAATGCTGTTTTCTTCCTCATAACTGACCGTAATCTATCTAAATATCGTTGAAACGAGGATTGGGTGAACTGGATAAAACGTTACTTTCCGTGAAATGCGATCTGGATTTTTTTTTTGTCCGTTACCCCTACTACATGTAACCATCTCTGCAGGGGTGGATCCAGGTTTTTCTTAGCGGGGGAGGGGGGGGAATGCGCACCCCCTGTACCCTCCCCGTAGATCCTCCCCTGTTCTGTATCTCAAAGGTTGTGTAAATGGTGAAATCTTGTACTCCTGCCTGCGGAGTACTATATGCGTCTGGGATTTGGGGGACCAATTTTCAGTTGGTTTGTTATTAAATTTTACGTTACCTGCCTTTTTTTTCTTTCACAGATACCATTCGCTGCGTGTCTAAAGGCCAAGAGGCGTTACTAGTGACTCGTAAGATAGACGCGTTTCCTAGCAACACTGAGCGCTTGGAGGGCAATGTGGACGTGTGGTGGATAGTTCACGACGGCGGCTTGATGATCCTCCTTCTTTTCTTACTTAAGCAGCATAAAGTTTGGAGGAAATGCAATCTCAGAATTTTTACAGTAGCACGTATCCTTTGTGTGTGTTGTGTTGTGAGAGGTGCTGTTCGATATGCTTAATGCGCTGGATTCTGGATCGAGCAGTGCGAACGCTCGACACGGTCATTGCGTGTTGTGTTCTTGATAAGACGCTACCGACGAATTCAATGCTGAATGAAGCCTTGCCAGTCGAACTGGAAGTAGAAATACTCTTCTATGACGATAACCAAAGAAAGATGATAAACTTTAAGCTCGGAAAATGAGTTGTGAAATATGAAGTATTCAACATGTCGCGAGCGTGGGCAAAGAAAAAATTTGAGTCCCCGACGAGAATCGAACCCATGACCTCCCAAACACCGGGCGGGTGCTCTATCCACTGAGCAACAAGAACTCGTTGTGAGCAAGGCCTTTTGTTTTTAGGTCCACATATGTGACACGCGTCCTGCATACTGCTAGGATCGGCAGTGTCGTTAGCATATTTTATAGTGGTAATTAAGGAATTATGGTAAATTAAGCTCGGTAGTGAAATATGGAAGTCACGAGTGTGGGACAAAGATAAATATTCCTAGTTGCCTTATGCTACTGAATGTGCCCCGATGCTTACTGTATTCTTTAAGTCTTTATGCTCTATTTAAAGCTGAGTTTGTGTGTTGTAAACTTTTCTTAACAAAACAAATTCAGAACTTGAAGACAACAGCATTCAAATGAAGAAGGATCTAGAGTCTTTCATGTACCAACTTCGAATCAAAGCACAAGTCGAAGTAATTGAGATGGTAAACGGATAAGTTTTGCTCCCCTCAGTCCCTAGCCTCCTACGCAGACGTTCTTTTGGCTTGTCACGCAATCTTCTCTCCTAAACGAAAAGATTTCGTGACGAGCCAAAAGAACATCTGCGAAGGAGGCTACTCAGTCGCAGGTTCTAGCGGTATGTGATACCATCTCCGAGCCAGTGAAAATTAATCTTTTTCCTTGTTTGTCATTTCAGATGGACCAAGATATCTCGGAATACACTTACGAGCGCACGTTATTGATGGAACAGAGACATCAGATGTTGCGTGAAATGCAGCTCTCTAGAAAAGAAAGCAAACGAGAAATACAAGACGTGGTGGAACACTCGTACAGGAGGCGATCGCTCTCCGGACGAAAATCGAATCCCGAGTACAAGAGTGTGAAGGAAACGGAGCGCACGAGTAACTCCGACAACGAACCGAACCTTGGCGAACGGGATCCGAGTACATCCGATAGTTATTCGAAAAGTGCCCAGAAAACTCCGACTGCGAGCGACAAGGACACGAGGGAGTTCGGCGAGGATACGAGTAAAGCAAACACTGTATACAGCACAACTCCGGATCACGAGTTTGCCATGACCAATTTCAGCAAGGACGGACTTGTAGATAAAAACTCGGACCATGATAAAGTAAGGGATGGCGGCAATTCTTCGGACAAAGGACAAGGTCAAAGTACGGCTGATGGAAAAGAAAATTTAAGAGGAACACCGTAAGTTGTTATTTAACAGTTAGAGTACGAGCTCAAGTTTTCTATGAGCGAATAGTCAAGAAATATTGACTTTTGTCAGAATTCACATTTTCAAACAGAATCTGAACAGAATTCAAATCAGTACTCAAGAGATACAAGGGGAACACGTTGTGGTGCCTGCGCTTCAGTCTTCGTATTTTGTAGCCCTTGTAGTCTGATATCCTACATTATTATTCAACAAACTCGCGCGATGCCCATATATGGTCAGAAAGTCATTGTTATCCGTCATCCGTACATGACAGATATCCTGCGATATACGTAGGTTTCCAAGATTCGACTGAAATCTTGCAAAGCGCTGCACAACCACAGTTTTTCTCGCTGCAGAAAGCAGTTTGTTGAAAATTTGTTGAATAATAAAACAATTATCCCGCTCAATCTTGCGCAATATCGTCTGATTTTAGCCAACTCGGCCTACGGCCTCGTCGGTTAAGTATCAGGCGATTTCGCAGGATCATTGTTGAACGTAATATCAATTCACTGCAATTTTGGTGCACACAGTGAAATGAATGAAATAGAATGTATACAATTTCCTTCAGTTTTGCTGCGTACAATAAATATGCAGACTAATAGTGAACCGAGCATTTTGAGGGGAAAACATATTTTTTACGAGCATTACAGGCAGACAGGGTGCGCCAACTTAAAGGGGCTTTGTCACGGATTTTAACAGATTTTTGAACAGCCAAAATATATATTTGTGTCGAAGGAAACCTTCAACTAATGGTCAATTTTTGTGAACAGTTGCTATATCAGAGCACCTGAACTGTTAACCAGCGTCTTTGGCCGCGGATGGCTAGGATGGAAATGGATTACAACTTGAAAAATTGATCAGGCTAAACTTTTCAGGTGTTTCCGCGCGTCTTAAAACAAAAAATCGATATTTATAGCCGTGGTTTGATTTAAAGGCAACCTCCACTATTGTGACAAGTTAACGTTAAATTGTTTGAAAAAATTACACAAAAGATCCTCTTCTTCATAAAATCCACAATGGTGGCGCGCGGGAAATTTAAAAGGCACAAACTTTTCATTTATTGCTACTATTAAATGTTATTTCTCCCTTGTCCTGTAAAATTTGGAATTTAGGCATCATTTCAAACAATTCAGCGTTAACTTGTTGTAGGAGTGGAGCTTCCTTTTATAAGTTGCCAACCACTAACTTCAGAATAGTTTAGACCAAAAATCCGCGAATTTCTCGTGACGTGGCTCCTTTAAGGTCATTCCTCTGTTTTGCATTGCGCATCCTTACTGCGCACGATTTCATGCGCCATTAGCGCGCGCACATAAACAAAATGGCGGCTTTTTTCTATACAACTTAGTCCGTGAGAGAAATAAATCGTCGATTTCTCGTAAACGAGTATGGGGACCTATCAATTTTTTCACGTATTTTGGGTGTAACGATCAAACTCTTTCTATAAAATGAATACAGATCAATTTCTATGTTTGAAAAAAAGATTATCACCGAAAACGTGTACTTACTTGTGTAATTGTGTGGTAAATACAAGGCCTTCCCGCTCCTAAACGAATGTGGTGACCCCCCTTTAGGTAATCAACCAATAGGCAAAGTTTGGTTGAAAATCTATGTTCAGTTCTATTTCGGGGGAATGACATTAAGATCACAATTCAGCTAAGCCTAAGCATAAACCCAACTCGAGCAAAACTCATATACTGCAGTTTCCTCTTTTCTGATTTTTTTTTCTGTATCTGTAGTAAAGAGAAGAATTTACGAAGAATGAACACAGCAGTGAAACTAAACCAACTCGTGAAAGACAGATCAACAGGGACTGAGCTGCTTGTTATTAACTTACCTGGAGCTCCAGCAGACGAGAACGACTGGCTGCATTGTATCCTTTTCACTCCCTAAGGGTCGTGGTGGGAAAGGCAATTCGCTTCATTAAGGGGGGAGACTCTTAACTACAGATCCAGAGCAGTTGCTAAGGGATTGTTGACGACTGTATTTTGAAGCAAGCGATTTTGAAGCTTTTTGTAACGCTAAATGGTGAATTTATTTCGGGGTACACCTGCTTTGAAAAATAAATCGTTTGCGCGTGCGAAACTAGTGCCAGTCCCAAACCGCGCGTTAATATTTAAAATCCCTAAAACTCCAAGGAAACAAGGTAAAGTTCCGATTTCTTTTACGAATCAGAGATTACGTCGCCGTCTTTAGAATCTGACGTATGCTTTTACCATTTACTCGAAAAAAGGAAACGCTACTGTTGAAAGTCCGTAAATATGAGTGTTTATTACGCCATAACTCTAATAATAATGCGAATTTCACAAAAACGATACGTCACATTACGCATGTGGTCGTTCTTTACCTATTTACGCTCATTTAAATTTTAAAATCCATCCGCCGTTTGAGTTTTAGGGTTTTTTCTGTTCTGGTCACGTGTCACGTTAAATAAGGCCGTCACTTGAAACTCTTGGAGGAATCTTCAATAGAACAAACTCGTGCAAAAAGCTTATCCGTATGAGGTCTGATTTCCAAAATATGGCAATTAGAAACCTGCCTTAGAAACAAATTGGTAGTTAAGAGTCACCCCCCTTAAGAAGAAACTTGGGTCACACGAGCAGACTCGTCCCAGTTTCCTTGTTTCTAAATGATGTAGTCCTGGCTTTTTAAGTGTAAACTGGGGAATGTTTGAATCGCCCAGTATCTCTCGGAACGAGTTACTTCACGGGCTCTTAAAACAATAGATAACAGATCATAACAATGCTCCTAGCCCTGAATAACAATAGAGATAGTGTTTACAGCGGGCGAATGAAAATAGAGGTTCCTGAGAGGTAGTGTCTTATTGGAATGTTTGTTTACAGTAATTGTTGAACAAGCTACAAAAATGTAAACTGTAAATGTAAAAAGGGCATGGCATGATTACCCGTCCGTGGAAGTTTCAGCCCGATGTATAAACGAATTTTTGTATGAGGCAGGTTTTTAAATCGCAAAATGTTAATGTATGACAATGAATGTGCTCATTAGCTCCTTTGCTACCTAGCAATTTTACAGTTTTTTAAAAAGGCAATATCTCTGTCAATTTTACACGCCAAGAGCAAAAAAATTTCGTCAATTATCAGTTGGTTTCGCAGGCTCTTTAAATTTTAACTTTTCGGAGTTAGTGAAAAAGTTGCGGTTACAAATGAAACCGCCTCCGTGTAAACGGGTTTATTTGGTTTGTTAACGGATGCCAAGTATCATGTTAAGGAGGCTCACAACTGTTTCCAGCAATTTCAAGCTCTTAAACTTTGATGAGCCAGTACTACAAACCTTAAATTTTCGAAAATTTAAGGTGGCTCTGAAACTGCTCCGGAGAAATTTTTTTAACTTTGCAAAAAGTTGCGTCTTAACATGCCAATCATTATTCAATAATAAAAAATGGGGGTCACCGGACTCGTTTTTGAGTTATAAGCACTTAAAGGGAAAATTAAGGGTGTTTTTAACAGGTAAAACTGTTGCTATAGTAACCAGTGACGTCATGAAAAGGACCACAACTTATTCAGCAATGATTGGACATTTGTTTGATATCATTATTGTAGCAGCAACTGATAAAGATTTGTAGTACTGGCTCATCAAATTTTAAGAGCTGGAAAGCGTTGGAAACCGTTGCGAGCCTCCTTAAATTGAAATAAAGAATTGCCCCTTCCACCTAAGGTGTAGGACGTTCATAGCAAATCGTCCTTGACTGAATCACAGATATGGAGTTCCTGGATGAACTCACAGAAGGACTGAACCGAGTACTCATGGTTCGCGGAGGAGGACGTGAAGTCATTACCATTTACTCGTGACGTCAATCACTTCTCGTTTTTCAGGAAATATATTCAGTGCAATTGGTTCGCTGAGAAAACTAAACAAAATCAGTTTTATAAAACTAAATCTTAATGTCAATTTTTTCTTTTAGTTCGCGCCGGCCGTAAAGACATTTGTAGATACGTACAGGCAGCTAAAATTCCAATTCCACAATTCCACATACATTTTAACAGTGTACTTGAACATGATTCAATCTTTTGGCAAGCGTGCATTGGTTGTACATTATTTTATTTAACTTTTAGCTTTTATTTATGGGTGAATTAAAAGAAGGAGTTACAAGATGTGTAAATGTGGCTGTTTTTAACATTACTAAGGGGGAATACTAAATTACAGTTCCCCTCCCCCGCGCCGGCCTCTTCTTCCACCCCCCCCCCCCCCCCCCTCCCTCTCCCACCTACCACAACTGAAATTCAGACAACCAGCAATTTTAGAACGGAGAAGGGCCCAGCGAGCGCGTCCAGAAGAGTTTCAAAATCTGCAAAGTTTAGGCCCACTGCGATAATGCGACCCTCTACATTGTGACCAGCCCCTTGCGTTGATGGGGGCATGGGGTTAGGCAGTGAAAAAAATAAACGTAAATTTTAAACAGAAATTTGTGATTTGTCATTGATTCAGTCCATTGACAGCGAAAATTGTTTTCTGTCAAGGAAAAGCTGAAGATTTTGTTTTCTTGTCGGCAATCACGTCATGGACAGTGCCAGATAGGCGGGCGTGTGGCTGCAGTTTTCCTCTCTTAAAAAAAGAGAGGAAACAGTGAAGCTAAAACTCGCGGGAATCGCTTTGAAACGACCCCAAAACGCCACGGAAAAGTAACACAGAAGAGGTAAAGAAAAATAAAATTAAAACTTGAACACTGCGGTGACAAACATGACAAAGCACTAACGCATGTCGCATGTTTGTCAACGCAGTGTGTTTTTTCACTTCTAATAAAGTTAAGCCGAAAAATTAGAGGTGAAGTAAGTCATGATAGTTCCATACAAACCCTTATATTTGGAGACGGATCATTATTTTCCTGGAAGGGGGGGGGGGATATGAAAAATTTTCCTCTGCAAACATTTTGTTTTCGAAATGCAAACTATTTTTTACGCATATCGTGTTTGCAAGCGATTTATTTCGTCTTTTTAGGCACTTCAAGCAATTTTTTTAAATATTTTTCATATCCCCCCTCCAGAAAAATAAAGTGGCTCCCAATGATGCGACAAGGTCCTAAAAGTCCTGCAGGGCCCGGTTGCATAAAACGTCTACTTAAGTGCAAACTTAGGTAGGACACTTATGAGTCCGTTAAGGGTACACTTACGGGTGCTGCATGGAACATACTTAGCACACTCTTAAGTATTTGCCTTACGGGGTAACTTACGGGGTTTACTTAACGTCACACTTAATTTTGTTGTGGTCATTTTATTAATGACTCCGACTCTGTTTTTTGAAAAGAAAGTTTTTTCATCATTTTATTTTGAAAAACTTAATCAAAGAGTTTCCTTTTTTCACTAATTCCTGACTTGGTATTGAACTACTCATTATTGATCTAGTCATATGTTTTTCGCTACCTAACTAAAAAGTTTCAGAAGAGACTCGAAGGACAAGACCCATAATTTACGAGCTTGTAAATAGGGTGTGTATAGGGCTAGAGTATGGCACAACACGAAACCACGCCCTTGAAGCTGCACAGCAATTGACGATAGCGCTTCGCTGCTTAGGACACAATAAACGTAAATAAAAGACACAACTCTTAGGTCTCACTTAGTGCGACCAAAAGACGCCCCTGAGCTAACTAAACAAGTCAGTGTTGTCTGTGAGATTCCACGTGAATGCGGAAAAGTATATATTGAGGAGTAGTAATATCGGTAGTTAACAAATACCACTTTGGGTTGGGGCGGGAGTTGGGAGGTTTGTAAACGTCTGTTAACCAAAGCAAAAGCTAAACCCCGCTCACTTTGCTCGCATGGTTCATCTTTGCTTTTGTTTAACAGACGTTTACATATTTCCCAAGTCAACCCAAAGATAGTATTTGTTAACTACCGATATTACTACTTGGTAAGATAGGGTCAATTAAAAACAAGAGCAACAAGGGTTATATAAGAAAATGGTGCGAACTTATAACAGAAAAGTGGCGCGAGGAAAAAACAATTGCGGGTGGTTAATGTTAAGCCGAAAAGAAACCTGCGGGCGGAGGTGTATGGGAGAGTACTGCGCGTGGCACAACTATCAGCTAAAAACAGTAAAAAAAAAAACCAGTCCCATGTCGCAGTTGCGGAAAAGGAGTAATGTGTGACTATCGTCTGTGTATGGCATGCGGAGGAAGTAAACTAAAGCACCGGCTAATCAGCAAACACAGAAAAGCGAAGAAAAACTTCTAGCTGGTCTTGATGGAGCTCAAGAACAAGCAATTACAAAAAAGTTTTCTCAATTAGAGAAATATTTACCTTAGATTATATAAGTAAATTTTTAAAAAAATATTTTTTCTATTATATACAATGGTCGAAATAGACTTACAATCTTTGGAAGAAGAACTTGCGAAAATCGACTTCGAATCTTTGGAAGAAGAACTTGGGAAAATAGACCCAGCAGAGTTGCGTTATTTATCGCAATTACTTTCAGAAAACGTGCCTGCGGTTAAAAAGATAATTAAGAATGTGCTAGAAGAACCTATTTCAGAAGAAACAAAAAAGCGATTACGACCCCCTTTACAGCCAAAACTTTACCAACCAATAGCACCACCTAGAAACAGGAACAGAAGACAACAACTTTTGAGACAATTTGATCCCTATCCACCCCATAACATCAGAAATGTGACAGACTACCAGAATGAGATTCTGAATTTGTACGATGTCGCAAGATTTGAGGGTGAAGAGAGCAAAGGTCGGCGTTACATTCGGTGGCGCTTTACCCAAAATCTTAATGAAGACCTCACACCAAAATTTATGGAAAAAATCAGAGAGAACGTGCGGACGTCATTTTACGCCAGGCATGTTTACTCGTATAAGTTGCGCAACATTGAAGACGGCACGGAAATTATCTACTACACCAACCTCGGCTCTCCTTGGATGAACACATATGCAGAAGCGGAGAATTGGTTAAGTGAGAAGGAGGCTAAACGCCTTGATACAGATAGTAAAGAAAGACCAGACACAAAGTGGGTCTTCGATAGCCACTTCAATGTTGATGTAAAGGTTGTGCTTGACCGTCAACCATTGATGGGAACAGGCCCCTTACCAGACTGGCTGCGCAACCTTGCACATAGCCGTTCAATGGTGGCACTGGATACCTATCGCGATAACTTGTGTGTATGGCGTTGCATTGCTGTTCACAGAGGAGCTAGGCCAGATCGAAGCACAAAAGTAGCACAAGGTCTCGTCAAGAGTTTCCTCAAGCTCAGGAATATGCCGACGAACAGTTCAAAAACATCACTGGATGAATTAGAAAAGGTGGAAATGCATCTGAATAAGGGCACCGCTTTTTCTAATTGGCTAGGTATAAGGGTTTATATACCCGAGCGTGTAGGAACTGAAGTTGTATGGCATCTGACAAGAAATCCAGCTACACAGTTAAAAAATATTATGACAATTGGTATTTTTGGAGAGCACGCATTCTTAATAAAAGATATTACAAAGTTGGCAAAAACTTATGCATGCGTACATTGCAACGCAAGATTTACACAAGCTGGTAGTCTTCAACGTCATGCAGAAAGGTGTGCCCAAGGGAAAACGGTAATAGATTGCCCAGGTGAAAAGGTTGAAGCACCGGAGACAGCTTACGAGAAAGCATTTTATCCAAAGCATCAAGCTTCCAAAGAATCGCTTAGGTGGCTTGAGTATGTAGCAAAGCGTTGGAAAATACGAATTCACCATGCAATGTCTGGACATGGAGGAGAGCGTTGGATTGAGCGAGCACCAGTTGATGGCTATAACCCAGAAAAAAAGATAGTGTTTCAATATCACGGCTGCCACTGGCACGGATGTCCAAAATGTTACCCATATGATCGTGACAGAATCATAGACCGCGGTGACAAAACAAGAGAAGACCTTTACATAGCAACAAAGAAACGCACAGCTTATCTTAGAAAGGCTGGTTACCGCGTGATTGAGGCATGGGCATGTGAAGTTGGGGAAAACTTTGTAGAACAACTACCTAAAGCCCAAACAAAAAGCTACCCGCACACGATCTTGTACGATTTTGAGGCGTACGGAGACAACAATCAGCGAAAGGAGCCGACGAACAATCTCACTATCGAGAACGCGCACGTGCCAATCTCGGTGAGCAGCGGTGACACGCTTGAAAGAGAGCCTACCCACATCTGTGAAAGAGATCCCGCAGAGCTGGTTCGCAAGTTTATGGAAGAGTTGGAGAGACGCGGGAAAAACATCAGAAAACAAGTAAGAGATGAATTTATGCCAGCAGACGTAAACCTGCTCCCAAAAGATCAGAGGAAAAAAATAGAAGAATGGTGTGATCAGGTCCCAGTCACCGGGTTCAACTCCGGGACTTACGATCTGAATCTAATCAAAAAGTACTTCGCAGAGCGTCTTGCAGACACAACCAACAAAGTCAGAGTGGCAAAGAACGGAAACAAAATCATGTTCTTGTTAACTTCTGGCTTCCGTTTTCTTGACATAATCAACTACCTTGGCCCAGGGACCAGCTACGAGAAATGGGTGAAAGCCTACGAATGTAAGACAGTAAAATCATGGTTCCCATACGAGTGGTTTGACAGACCAGAAAAGCTGGATTACCCAGGGTTGTCAGATTATATGGATTGGTATTCAGAGTTGAAAGGAGACTTTGTGCTGAAACTGTCAGAATGGAAAGCCTGCAAGAAGCTGTTCCGAGAAAAGGGAATGCAAACCTTCAAAGACTGGGTGCGTTATTACAATAATCTCGATGTGGCACCCGGACTTGAGGCTCTGGAAAAGATGAGAAAATTCTACACTGAGAAGGGAATCGACATCATGAAAGACGCTGTCAGCATCCCAGGTGTGAGTTTACATTATTTACTCAAGGGAGCTATTGATCGTAACGCGGAGCTTTACAGTCCAAGCAAAGAAGCATATGATATGCTAAAAGAAGCTGTTGTCGGTGGTCCAAGCCTAGTATTTACAAGGATCCACGAAGTTGGTAAAACAAGAATTAGATCACATCAAATAGCAGAACCACAACTTTGTAAAAATATACTCGGATACGATGCCAACGCCCTGTATCTTTCAACAATGCTAAGGGAAATGCCTTGCGGAAAGGAAAGGGTCGTTCACTACGAAGACGAGTACCAAACAGAGGGGGCTCCTGTACTAACGCACAGGCTCAAAGAAGGAAGCTGGTTCGGGTTTGCTGAAGTAGATATAGAGATTCCAAAGCACTTGCACCAAAAGTTCGAGGAAATGTGTCCGTTCTTTTACAACAAAGTGGTGCCGTTTAAAGCTGTCCCCAAGCATATGATCAAATACTTGCGGAATACAGGTAGAAAGCGCAGAGATGATAAAAAACTAATGGGAACTTTATCTGCACAGAAGATACTAATATACGCCCCTCTGCTACTCTGGTATATTGATCATGGTGTAGTTATCAAAAGGGTTTATCGAACAATTGACTACACACCGGCAAAGATCTTTACCTGGTTCGTGGAGCAAGTTACGGAGGCTCGCCGTACAGGAGATGTAGAAAAAAGCAAGGCACTGCTGGCGGAGGTTTTCAAACTGCTGGGAAACAGTGGGTACGGAAAGCTCATCGAAGCCTTGGAGCGTCAAACAAACGTCATTTACACAAAAGATGAGAAGGTAGTCGACAGAGCCCTGCGAAGCGCGTATTTCTCAGATCTAGATGAGACATGGGGAGGCATATGAGTTAGAAAGTCGGAAGCCACGGATCACAATAAGAAGACCGTTTCAGATTGGAATCGCTGTCTATCAGCTGGCAAAGCTGCGTATGTTGGAATTCTATTATGACTTCCTAGACAGGTATTTTGACAGAAAAGATTTCGAGCTGATACAGATGGACACAGACAGCAACTACATAGCCATCTCTGGTAAGAAACTAGAGGACATTGTGCGACCAGAGCTGAAAGTAGAATTCGAGGCGCAAAAAAAGAATTGGCTGGCATGGGACAAGTGGAGCGGAAGGGCCCCAGGTCTGTTTAAGATGGAGTGTGAGGGGAACCGGATGATTGCGCTCTGCTCAAAATGCTATTTCATTGACGATCAAGGTGAAAAAAAGAAGTTCAGTACAAAGGGTATGTCAAAGAAGCAAAACGATATAACCTGGCAGCGTTTCAAGACAGCGTTAGAAGGAAGCAAGGATATGGCAACAAACAGAGGTTTCAGAATGCGGGATGGAAATATAGTAACTTACGAGCAGCAGAAGCTGGGGTTGAGTGCTTATTGTGACAAACGATGGGTTCTGCCTGACGGGATACACACCGAACCAATCGAATATCACATTTAGTTCACGTTAGCCGGAGGAAGAGTGGTGTTTGGAGGTACAACTAGTAGTTCTTCACGTACAAAGCCGCGCTTGGGCCCGTCATACAAATAGTAGAGAACTGGCTGATTCGGTTTGGTAAAAGATCGTTCAATGTTGTAAACTTTCAAAGACCAGATTGGATCAGTGGCTCTTTTCACACCACCTTCAAGCTCGCCAGGTTGGTACAAATACCTAACATTCACAGGAGAGGGGAGCTTTTTTTCGCTTTCTCCAACAGGCCTCAAATAAGGTGTCGATGGCTGTGCATAAATATTTTTTTCTTTGATGGCAACGGCGGGTTTCTTGCCAATAAGTCTTGTTACTTCATTGTTCAGAGCGGCCACAACTTCAGGAAGCCTTTTTACCCACGCAGTGGACCGCTGGCCCTCAGTCAGGCGCATTTCAACGGCGTACTGATGCCCGAACAAGCGCTCAGCCAGGGTGCGGTTGAAACGTTCAACAATGGCCTGGTCACGGTGAATGTCAACTCGCCCGCGCCGAATGTAAGTTTTGTGATTTTCCATTTCTTTTGTAACAGCGCCCATGAATTCACGCCCAGGGTCAACCTGCAGCAGTTCAGGCCATTTCAGAGGTGAGCGTTTGTAAATTCTCTTAAAAGCCAGTGCAACTTCATCAGAGTTTTTACAGGTCAAGGGTTCAGCCTCTTTGTATCTACTGGCCACGTCGACAACGGTGAGTGCGTATTTGAAAACTTTGCGCCCGCGGGGTAGTTTGTCATGTGGCAAAAAAATAAGATCAGCCTGGTGCACTTTGTTGGGTATAGGTACATCGAATTTCGGCCTAGGAATGTGTTTCGGTGCAGGTAGGAAGATCTGCCAGAGTGCTTGCTTGAACAGCCACTTTTTTGCGGTTTCTTCTGGTACTTTGGCGGCTTCAGATAATTTTTTGATTGCGGCAAAACCTTTCCAGTAGCCCCCAGGACTATAGTATGTCTTTGCGAGTTTGGCATCCATCGTGTAATATAAGTAAGGAATTAAAAAAGTTTAAAACTCTGGGGTGTGGGGTTTACCCCACTAAAGGAAACGGAAGGCAGCGTAGCCCAGAGCAAGAGCCCCGGCGCCCACGAACATGAGTTCACGATTTTTTTGCTGCTGGCTTGGTTGATAGAAATCTGAGAACTTGGGCTCTTTGGGGGGTATCATTTGTTTGTCAGGGTGCGCTTTATTATACAGTTTGAAGGCGTAGTCAGTGTTTGTAAAGTTCTGTTTGGCCTGCTCTTTTATTTGCGTGTTAGTCGCAATCCAGTCGAGAAGTTTGGTGCGGTCACGGGAGTATTTGGCGTAAGCCGCTTGATATGCCTCGAGAGCTTTATCATGTCGTACTTTTTCATCAAGTGCAGCATCACCTCCGCCAAGTGCCTTCGCAAGATAATTGCCACCGATAAAAGCCGCAGCATTCAAAATAGCCCCACCAGCCATAATCGCGATACTTGCCATTGTGATATATAACAGAGCAGAGTTTTTTTCAAATCATTAATTTCAGACGCTGGTGGGAAGGATTTTTTGGTCCTCGAGGTACTGTTTGAGGGCAATGCTCCCCGCCACGACGGCTGTAAACTTCACGTAGTTCATTGCACTGCTGCTGGGGTCAGAAGTAAAATTCTCTTTCACAACCTTTTTTGCGACCCAGCCGATGCCGGCGGCAAAACCAGTGATAGTAGCAGCACCTGTGATTGTTTTAACAAGCTTGTTGTCTGACATTATTTTGTAAGTATAGAAATGGAAACATACAAAAGTTTAAATCAAAATTAATTATTTGTCTCTTCTACTTCCGGGTCATATAATGTAGCATTCAAAAGATCGCGGACCGTATTAAAAACCTTCACGTTGAAGTCGTACCATATCAGTCCGATTCCAAAAATGGCTGCGGTTGAGATAAGAACTTGGGGAATGTCAACTTTCTTCATGATATTGATACAGGTATAATATTAATTCGTATATATTAATCTAAATGTTTTACACCTCTGGGCTGTGTCATGCGAGCAGGCTGTGGATCAGGTATCTTTTTGTGAACAGGTTGTGACTCAGGTGTATTTTTTTTGCTGAATACGGCTTTGAGCTCTTCACGTTTGTAATAAATCCCAATCAGTGAAACAACTATGCTGATAACACCAATCCATTGTGTGGTGCTGAGACTGCTATTATCAACTTTGTTGATATCTTCGGTACTCTTTGGTGTTTCGTCTGCAATAGGCGGGTCTGGCTCAGAAACCGGGGCAGTGGCCTTTGTCTTGTTGTTTGCGATTATAATAGCAGCCTCAGCTGCTGCTTTTTTCTGTTGTTCACGGGCTAGCCGCGTTCTTTCAGCAACCAATTTGCCTGCAGCCACACGCTTGGGATTTTTTGCACGATGCGGGGCTGTATTTGGAGTTGGAGTTGTTGCTTGCTGTGTGATATCGACCTGAGGGGTATCACCCTGCTCGGATTGTTCGGTTGACATTTTGAAACAAAGCGTATATGTTAAGCAAATAAAATAATACTTAGAAATTACTCAGAATTTGTCTGTAATTGTTCAGCAGTTGGTGAGGTATGCTCAGAAATTTCTTCTAATTTTGATTCATCCTTTCTCTGCAAATGTGAGTTAAAATCAATGTGATTCGCCGTTATCAAAGCAGCAGAAATAGGAGCAATAAATTTTCCATATTTCAAAGAGAGACGGCCAACAAAATCTGTCATTTCTTTGTTAATAATGAAGTCTTCTTTTAGTTCTTTTTTCATTGCATCAACGTCATCTATTTCAATAACCATTTGCAGGCCTCTTGTCAGAAGCGTAAGCAGTCTGTCAACCATGCTTTCGGTTGTCTTGCTGCCAACGAAGGTTTCATATCTCTTGTAGTACTTTTCAACTTCTTTATCAGTCAAGCGTTTCAACTGCTCATGTGTTAACTGCAATCCGATGGCCTCTTTGGATTTGCCTGTTGATACAAGCACGGCCAGCTGCTCACGAAGAGCAGGAATGTTGGGTCCGGGGACGGTTAAGCTTGTTAAGTCTGGCACAATGCTACTACCAGCTGGGCTGCTTGATGGCTCAGCTTCCAGTAGGTTTATAACTTCTGCGAACTCTTGTTCAGCCATCATCAACTTTGTTGATATCAACTTTGTTGATAATACTATATACAACTTTTATTTTTTTAATTCAAAATGAATGCCGTAGGGGTAGCGAAGAGAGAACACGAGATAAGAGAACTTCCGCTCTTTCAGCTTTGAAATCAGAGATTTGTACTCATCGTGGGAGAGTTCGCCGGCGTAATCATCAAAGATCGCCTTCGTGGTTTTGGCCGAGGGAGTGTAAAATAAAACGATAGCCGCCACGTTTTCCCGGAAGGAAGGTGTGATGCTGGTTATCTTCTGGGTAAGCACCCAAACACTGATTCCGATATGTCGGGCGGAAAAGCCAAGATTCACTAGCTGGCCTGTGCGCCCTTTCACATCTTTGGAGGCTGCGCAGTCATCTAGGATTATGAGCGTGTTGGTGCCCTCAAACAGCCAGGTCACGATATTCAAAAAAATTTCAACCTCATGCTGCTTGCATATTATCACAATCATTCTTGGATCATTTTCACCAATTCGGTGGTAGGTCTTGTTGTGCGCGAATGTTGGGCAGATAAGCACAATGTAGTCGAACTTGCCACGGAAAGGGCCGTAGATCTGGTCAACCACATATTTAAATTTGCCTGAATTTGTTGGGCCCACAATCAGAGCGTTGAAGGGTATCTTGCTCGGATCCATTTCTATTAGTACTGCACAGATTCTAATTGCCTTCCTAATATATTCATCTGAGCGTCACTGATTACGTAAATGTGGCAGTTCACATTGCCAGAGCCGCTTGCATTCCTCTCGAGCTCCAGCTGTACTCCATCCTTTGTGTTTACAAGTCGAGTGCCGCTTCCGTGCATAGAGTGGTCAGCCATGGAACGCAGATCTATCATAAGCCCGAACTTGTTTTCTGTATAAAACTTTGTTGCATTCATGTGCTGTGTTTTGTTTTCAGCTTCAAGAAAGAAGCGTTTGACCTCCTCCCAGACATCAATTCCTTCAAGGCCGTTGTTGTACAGCCTGTTGGGCGAGCCGTTTACTGTGACACTAACTTTCGTCAGGTCTGGGTTTAAGTAAGTTTCTGCATCCCTTGCGCCAGCAACATAGGGCTCGACAAACAGTAGCAAGATGCCTTTGAGGGACCTTCTCTGTGGGTTAACTCTAAGATTCAGCCTTGTGTCTGTGCCTTTGGCAAACATAACCACTTGGTCACGCTGAATGTGGTCATATGCAAATTCTTTTCCACTTGTGTACGCGCTGAGGGCTTCATCTGCCAGTGTTTTGCTTCTTATCATCTCGTACTCCAGCTGGATGTTTGTCAGCTTATATTTGAGCTTCGAGGGGTCCGAACCTCTGACGACCTGAGAGGCTGGCGCAAGTTTCAGTTCAAACACTAGATCGTTGTATAAAGCCTGCGGATAAAAGGTCCCGTGGTCATTCAAAATCTGGTGGTCAAGGCGGATCCTGTATTTGGTTCCGTAAATCCCGTTCAGTTTGTTTTCTGCAGCTACGCCTGAGGTCTTTTTATCACCCGCGTTTGAGCGAATTTTGTTGAGATCCTCACTCTGGATTCCATCTTGCAACATGTTGTCGCGCTCCTCCTGCGATAGGAAGAGATCCTCGAATATCTTGTAAATGTCATAACCAACTGTGTCCTGCAGTATGGTGCCAGAGTACTTCACAACAAGTTTGTCAACTAGCGCCCGTCCAACATTGTCGACAAGAAAGTTGTTGGCATGGCCTCCGCCCAAATCGATGTTGAAGCGCAGCGCAAGTGAACCAGGAACAATGACCTCGTTTTCATTCAGCTTGGGCACCGAAACATAAAGCGTTTCCTGCGGATTGGCTTCTGTGCGCTCGAAAGTGATTCGTTTTACCGCGCGCTCCGCTTTTAAAGCGCCGAGAGTTTTTTCACTGCGTGTTGGACGAAGGTTTTCTTGTACACCGTCCATTATTGCAAAGAATATAAAATGTTCAATTAAAAAATTTCAATTGTAAATATAAAATCACGCGATGGCAGAAGGTGGCGAATTTGGTATGGACCAACCAGATCTTGACCACAGACTTGATTATGATGACGATGATGATGATGACGATGAACAAGAGGCCAACAGAACCCAGCCATTTCAGCCTGGCACGGTTTCCACCCCCTACCATGGTGGTGAACAACATGAAATGCAAACTATGCAGCACGAAAAGAGCGGATTGCCAGAAACATCATTTGATGAAGATATACCTTTGTTGGGTAGCTTTATTCATCAAGATGATAAACCAGCTTATCTTGAAAGAGCAAGAGCTTTTATTAAAAGGAGGTTTCCAAGAGTTGATTTCAGGAAATTAGGCCCAATCGGTTTCAGCAAAAAGCCTGGCAATGACACTACAATCGTTTCATTTGGAACAAGGGGTGGCGAGACTGAAATTTTCAGAAAAGATGGGAAAGGTCTTCTCCAAAAATTTAAAGACAAGTTCAAAACATCACTTGGTCCAGAAGCTGAATCTCTGATTGCTCAAGACAATGATGAAATAAGAGAAAACCGGCAGAGATTAAGAGAAGCTGAAAAACAACTCAGAGATGCAGAAAAACTCGCCTCTGAAAGAGAAAAAGCCGCCCAAGAAGTGCAAGATCTGAGAACCAAAATCGATCGAACTCAAGCCAATATTGATCAACTGGGATCAAACGTTGAAAGTGAATCAGAACTGCAGAGACTGCAGCAACTGAAAAAAAATTATCAAAAGGATTTTGAAAATGCAAAAAAAGAGGTGGCAGCTCTCGAGAAACAAGCAAAAACCAAAGCCAAAGAACAAACCAGGGTCAACGAACTTAGAGCAAGCCTGGCCGCCAAAGAGAGAGAAAGAAACACAATGGAAGCGAGGCTCAATGACACTAGAACGTTAGATGAGCTGAAAGAACAAGAAGCAGAACTGCAGCGCCAAAATGAGGAAGATCAGGCAGTTATCGACGATGAAAACACATCACCTTCTGATAAACAAGCTGCCGAAGGAAGAGTAGCGGAAAGACAAGAGGAGCTTGCTCGTTTGCAAACGCAGATTGATGAAAGAGAAAGAGCGCTTCCACTTCGTGAGAGGGTGAAGGAGATATTCAAAAAATATGGTGTGACCGTTACGGCTATCGTTCTTGCTGCCGGGGTCACAATTGGTGCAGTCATTGGGGCTATTACAAACGCTTTGAGAGCCACCGGTAAAGCGTTGGGAAAAGGTCTGAAAGATATTGGCTCAAAGATTGCATCAGCTCTGCCAGGTCTTATTGGCTCAATTGTGAGCTTTCTTTTCAAAGCCGCCGGTCAAGCTATCGGTTTTCTTGCTGAGCACACCTGGCTGATTATTTTGGCTGTGGTTGCCTTTCTTGTCGAAAAATATATCAAGAAGCGGCGTTAGCGCATAAAGTAAATAAAAGCCGCAATCCCGACGGCACCAATAACAACAGCTGCTTTATTATTTTCATGTGTTTCAGTGCTATCAGGTTTTTGCTCTTCAGGATGAGGTGTTTGAGGTGTTTGCTCTTCAGGCTGCGTTGCTTCTTTGTGTATCGGGTTTGAGGGGTGGCTGTTTGGTGGGTTTATCTTTGTTGGACCTCCTGCCATCAGCTTTAGCGCTGCTTTTTTTGTGCTCTTATTCACTTCGTCGTTGACCCCGAGCTTCATGCCTGGCACAGCTTGTTTGAGCTGGTTGTTGTAACCAATAACACTTCCCGTATTTATTACCATACGCGCAGGCATCAGCCAGGCCCCCGGACACACAGCAAGGTTAAGCCTCACCTTTGCCTCGTCGACTGCAAGTTGGTACCTTTGAACAGACTTTGCCAGATCCGGTTGCCTTATTGAGTTTTCCATTAGCACAAGGAACTCACTTTGCGCTTCCTTTGCGCGTCCTCCTGATCCAAGTATGCTGCTTCTAACGTTCACCTGTGAACCCAAAACACAGTAAACGAACGCCTCTATTGACTGGTTTATTCGCGCCAAACCCGCCTGGGTCAGACCTTCTGCTACATTGGGACAAAACCAGTCTGCCTGTCCGTAGGCAGCGTCATCCTGCTCGATATAATAAATCAAGTTACCTTTTGAGCCTGAACCGCCTTCGTCAGAAAATTTATCGTAACCGGGGTAACTGACTGACGTTTTATCTGGTCCAACGTTTGTGACATAGATGTAAACACTTCCCAGGCCGTGGTTTGCGCCTCTTTTAAAACGAAAATCGCTTGACGGGTCGACTCCGAACTCATTGCATATTCTTTTGTATGAAGCCACGTCGTATTTGTTGTTAAACTGGTCAAAAGTAGGGTCGCCAGGCAAAGCGCTTATGCTTTGTATTCCTCCCATCTGAAACAATATCCGCCTGACAGTAAAATATATATGGAACTTGTAAAAAGCTCGCACATTCTCTGGCAAAGGGTAGCAGAGCTGTCTTCGAAAAGTTTGCGACTGATACCACAGCCCGTTGTCGCACACCAGACAGCAAAATTCAGCTGCTGTGGCCAATATTTCATATTTGGGCCGGCTAGCCATGTTTTGGACTCTTTCCCTGAATGGTGGGTGAGTTTGGTTTTTTGAAATATTTCTCTGAACTTTGTTGTGAAATACTGGTCCGGTGTTATGTAAATATTCAGTTGGTTATTAAATATTTTTTTCAAACTCGGTGCGCCATCGTGAAAGCCAACAGCAGGAATCGGCAAAGAGTCACCTTTTAAACCACTTGGTGTAAGCTGTTGTGGAAAACCTTCTGATGATTGGCCAACACCCAGCGCACTTTTCATTTCCGGGCTCCAATATTTGCTGTCTGAACCAAAAACGTTTATCAAATTGCCTGGCCCTGCTTTGAAATAAATTTCTGAGGTTGCTGTGTGGTCTTTGTCGAAATCGGTCTGTGGCTCAAACTTAGATTTATCGGCCTTCGGGTATTTTGCATTAAAGGTTTTCCATGCCTTCTGTTCAGCCACTTTGGCAATGGTGTCAGCTTGTGGTGTCTGAATCCATTTTAGAAGAGCATCCATGTTTATATTTAAACAAAATATTTTTCTCTAATTATAAAATGGTCATTCTAACTGTTGTTACAAAAGAAAATCCGCATACGGTCTATTTTGAACCCTATCCTATTCCAAAACCAAGCTATATACGGCTGCTTTCATGCTCCCTCTACAATTCGTGGTTTAACTTAAAGGAAAGTAGTAAAATATTCTGCACTGATGATAAAAAAAATCAAAGATCTGAATCCATTTTGCCAGGTTATTACACAATCGAAGAAATGGCAAAAACACTTCAAAATTCTTTTAAAAAATATGGTGACGTATTAACAACACAAATCAATACTCCTGTCGGTCAGATGGTTATAGAAAAAGTGGATCCATTTAATGAAAAAATAAAGTTCGATAAGAACTTATCCAAACTGCTTGGCATTGATCAAGATTTACCATTTATGAGATATGTCAAACGTTTAAAGTCACCCACGACCTATTACATTCATTGCGATTTAGTTGACAAAGAACAGAATCTGTTAAATGGAAAACCGTCTACTGTTTTACAAACTTTTGACATAACAGGAAAACCATATCAAAAAGTTTTTTATCAAAGTGGCCCAGAACATGTCTTACGCGAAGTTTCTGCTGATAAACATATCACAAATTTGACAATATCAGTCAGAGAAGAAAATAATGACCTTTTCAACTTCAATCAGGAACCTCTTCAGTTTCTAATTGAAATAAATTAAACAAAAAATAATTTTGTAAATATAACCATGGCATCCAACGTATTACCAACTGCACCAGCTTATGAACAAACAGAAACTCAGACTACACTATATCCGATTCTTCCAACTCAACCAGATAACAATTTTCGTATGCAGAAAGCAAACGAAGTTTTAAAATATTTAAGTGACGAAGTTTCACATTATAGGCTTGTTGCCAAAAAATATAAACGAACTAAAACCATTATCAACTATGCTAGCTTTTCCGCTGGCGGTATTTCTGGTTTTCTATCCGCAGGTGGAGTAGCAGCTGCGTTTACAGGTATTGGGATTCCAGCGGCAATACCAATTGGCTGTGTTGCTTCTTTATTTGGGCTAACAGCTGCTGGGCTAACCGGTTTTTACAAAAAGCTAGAGCCCAAACTTATCAAACACTGCAAAATCATGACGCTGGCTTTGTCAAAATGTGATACTGTCAACCGCATACTGTCAAAATCACTCATTGACGGTAAAATAAGCGATGCTGAGTTTCAAAGCATTCTTGATGAAAAAGAGAGCTATCGTATTCAGAAGGAGATTCTACGGAAAGGCACACTTCCAAAGGAAAAAAATAAACAGAGCAGCCCTGACATCGAAAAAATACGACAAGAGGCCATGCACGAAGAAAGAATGCGCATGCAAAAAAAGCTTCTTGGCAGCATCGGCGACGTTTCGAAATAAAAATTCAGTCGAAGCGCACACTCTTTCACTTTATTAAAGAATGATTGCTTTACAAAATATTAACACGCAAAATGATTTTACTATTTCATGCTCTTATGTATGCTATAAATGAACTTTCTACGCCCGTTTGGCACAATGAGGTCAGACATATAACATATCAAGTCGTGGAGGCGATGCGAGAGGCTGAAAATGAGAAAAATGTTACGCAACGGCTCCGCACCAACTCAAGTAGTTAGATTTTTTGAAGATTTCGTCGTAGTCATTTTCATCATACACAGGATAACCGAGAAAGTGTTCGACTCTATTTTTGCTACACATATAACATAGACCATTTCGCCTGCAATAGCGATATTTATGACAAAATAAGACCTTTACAATTTGTTCATTGTGTTCGCAAAATGGTGCTTCGGCGATTTCAGCATTCACATTGTCCCAGCCAAGAGCTTTTCGCTCTCTGAGCTTTATGGTAAGATAATGCTTGTAGATTTTTTCACGAAGTTCTGGTGGAAGTTTTTTAATTCCCTCGGAAAGTAGGCAGTTGGTTTTTTCTGATGTTGAACTGACATTGTTCTAATTATCCGGCAAAAGATTATTCATTAATTCTTGTGGACTTATTTTTTTCATTTCTGCAAGAAGTTCTTCTGATACAAGTATTGGCAATTCTTTATTTTCTTCTATTCTTTGTGGCTGAAATACTGGCCAATCGACCTTTTCTTTGTTTTTTCTAACTTTCGGTTTTTTAGTGCTTTGATCAATAGGACCATTGTTTCTTCCTCTACCCATCGTTGTATATAATGCTAGGTGTCAATTATCTAATTGCTTGTTCTTGAGCTCCATCAAGACCAGCTAGAAGTTTTTCTTCGCTTTTCTGTGTTTGCTGATTAGCCGGTGCTTTAGTTTACTTCCTCCGCATGCCATACACAGACGATAGTCACACATTACTCCTTTTCCGCAACTGCGACATGGGACTGGTTTTTTTTTACTGTTTTTAGCTGATAGTTGTGCCACGCGCAGTACTCTCCCCTACACCTCCGCCCGCAGGTTTCTTTTCGGCTTAACATTAACCACCCGCAATTGTTTTTTCCTCGCGCCACTTTTCTGTTATAAGTTCGCACCATTTTCTTATATAACCCTTGTTGCTCTTGTTTTTAATTGACCCTATCTTACCAAGTAGTAATATCGGTAGTTAACAAATACTATCTTTGGGTTGACTTAGGAAATATGTAAACGTCTGTTAAACAAAAGCAAAAGATGAACCACGCGAGCAAAGTGAGCGGGGTTTAGCTTTTGCTTTGGTTAACAGACGTTTACAAACCTCCCAACTCCTGCCCCAACCCAAAGTGGTATTTGTTAACTACCGATATTACTACTTGAGGAAACAGGGAGAGCGATGCAAAAAAAGGATAAAAGAACACGACAGAGATATACGGTTTGCTCGTTTGCAAAACTCCGAAGTTTAAGAACACGCTAATGAAACGGAAATCAAGTTTATTGATCGTGACCCTCATTGGTAAACACGTTTAGTGCAAAAGAGCTACAACAAGGCTTACAAATCGGTATTCTAAAAAAGATGGGCGTTCCGCTTGAAGTTGAAAATGATGATGCAGACGCCACTGGTGACAACGATACCGATGGCATGTACCAAGACGGCAATGAAACTGAAGGGGTCGACAAAAACTTTTCGAAATTTGAGGGTTAAGTTTTTCAAAGATTTTGTAATTCGATTAAAGGGATGTATCTTTGTGGACATTTGAGTTTGAGTAAACAAGTGAGTGGAACTCATCAAGCCCATAGTATGAACTGTGTTTTTACTTTAATATCCATTTGACATGTTTGGCTTCCTTTAAGGACAAGATTAAAACGTGGGCATTGGATCATAAAGGGCATTATAAGTACTTAAACAAGAAAATACCTTTTCCTTTCACCTGTCAGAAAAAGTTCGCGTTAACATCAGTAAAAATACGGGACCTATATAGGTCCCGTAAACTTACGGGCTGTTTTTGACGTAAAAAACGTTTTATGCAACACCCGCAATTTCTGTTGCATAAACAACACTTTGGTGCACACTTACGAAAATCGTAAGTGCAGCCACTTACGTGCACTCCGTAAGTGAAACACTTAAGTGATTTAATGCAACTCACGTAAGTTATGAGTACACCTATGTGTACCCGTAAGAATTACGGGCGTTTTATGCAACCGGGCCCGGCACCGGGCCCTGGGAACTGGTTTTTAACGCCAGCCTTGGTCAAGCCTGGTTACCAAGTCAGTGAGGATTCAAAATGGCGGGAGAAACAAAACTTCGCGATAAACTGCTTGCCTGAGACAAACCAAACAAATATGCAAAGTTTAGACGTTTATAAGAAAGAAGAAGGAAAGATTTGGCAACGGAAACCATCTCCATCTCCGGAGGAAGGGTAATTTTTTATGTATTATGATTTAAACTACAACAAGCTCTCAAAATCATATTTTCAAATTGAAAATTTTACAAATCCACGATCATTTGTTTCTCTGCAGTTTGATAGTCTGCATAAGTCATTCCACATCAAGTGCGTTTTCGTTACAAGGAAGGAACATCAGATTCCTTCGAACGGCGTTTAATACAGCAGGCGAAGCCTTTGCTGCCGGTGATCACCGGGGAAACATTTTTGTCTTCGATTTGGCTAAGAATAGGTAAGCCACCAAGCTGGGTGGGTTAATTTTTGACAATTGAAGACTTAAAAGCAATGTTTGGTAAATACGAACGGCAGCAACACAGGAAGCACTTTTTTTATTAATTTATTTACCTGTTCCATCTTTCAGATTCTCATTAATTCACAAAACAGGAACTCCATGCACTGCTGTTTCCTTTTGTCTGCGGAGAAAAAATGAAGTGCTGGTGGCTCTTGCAGATAATTCTTTGAGATGTTACGACACAGGTGCATTTATTCAGCCTTTTTAAATGTAATTTTGTAATTTGCTGACTCCTATTCAGTATGGTCACCTTACCTTGAAGTATATTCAGGGCCAATCATACTTGATTGCCTTGGATAGAGTCAGTTGAATGCCTCTTGTTATTGAGTCTGAAGTTGAAAAAAAAGAAGTCTGCATACGAGCCTAGTGGCCCATCAGGCTGGAGCTTATCCCGGTTTTTGTAGCATGAAGCAACTAGGAGTATTTCTACTCCCCCCTTGAATGGAATGCTAGTCCATCGCAAGGTTACCCCCAGCAGTAAATTTGCCAGTTGCCATTTTTACACCTTGGTGAAGAGAGGCACTATGAGAGTAAAATGGTTTGCCCAAGAACACAACGCAGTGCCCCAGGCAGTGTTTGAACCCGGACTGCCTGATCTGGAGTCCAGCGCACTTACCATTAGGCCACCGTGTCTGAAGTGTACTAAGTTCTTATCCTTCGATTTATGGCTCAGGCACATAGCGTGCAGACCATAAATCAAAGGGTGAAAAAGGATGCATGTCTCAAAGTACAGATTGAAAAAATAAGGTTAATAAGGTTTTATTATAAATAACTGTTATCCCTTGCTATGGAAAAAAACATCCATATTAAGAGTGTGATAAGGATTTTTAGAGTAGAGCAGTACCTCTTGTGAACCTCTAATTTCAGAGGCATTCTAAAACAATATTGCTCATTGTCTTCAGGGATAGGGGCATTGTTTGTGCCCTTTGTCCTATTGTTCTTATGGCCAATCATGTGAGATGTTCATACATACATACATACTTTACATACTTCATTCAATGAGGTGCTGGTCGACTCGATTTTTACAGCTTGTAAAATGACCAATCACAGCATGTGTGCTACAGCTGTCTGAGAGATAATGATGTCACAAGGGCCCTACTTGTATTCTAGGTCTCTGCTTTAGAGAGATGTTCAGCTATTTAAACCTGACAATTATTTTTCCTTGAGTTGAGTGTGAATGCCTGTAGTCAGGAAAATTGGCTGTTAGCAGACAATTGCAAACTTCTGAGAACTGTCTTTTCTCCTGAGTATTGTCTTTGTTTCTGTTTCCTTTTTCACACATGTATCAATACTTATTACTACCTTCTAGTACAATGTATTTAAAATCTGCACCTTGTATCCTAATGGTTCTTTTAGTCTGAAAATGGTAAGATTATACCAAAATATAACATGCCCAAGAGGCCCATAAATTGTATTTTTCGCCTCTGTAACAGGTAAAGTGCATCTACTGTACTCGGAATAACCTCATCCTTTGTGATATCATGGTTTCCTCATTAGATAATATCACTAGTAAAGAAACCAGCATTTATTTTGCACAGACCTTCAAGGTGTCACTGCTTTGTAATTTATTTG
The DNA here is from genome assembly GCA_963693305.1 of Meandrina meandrites. NCBI lineage: Eukaryota > Metazoa > Cnidaria > Anthozoa > Scleractinia > Meandrinidae > Meandrina > Meandrina meandrites. Next base: position 12,768,771 of record OY855903.1, on the reverse strand, counting down.
ATTTTCAGAATCCCATGAGTTAGTCAGCTGGATGAGAGGTCATGACTCATCGATTCACAGCATATCAGTCCATGCTTCAGGACGCTATGCAGTAACATCATCTAACTCTGTAGCTCAATTGTGGGACCTTGACACATTTTCTCGCAAAAGGACATTAAATGGAGCTCAGACTGTCGGAATTCAGCAGGTTTGAATAAAATGTAAATTTATTGAAATAGCATGGGATGAGTTCAAAGTTTTTATAATTATAAGGCCAAGCTATTTTAAAAAATTATGCATAATTCTTAGCAAACATTCATACATTGTATATCACAGTTTGCTATACATGTATAATAGTATTATAATTGCCATTAATAGAATTGATGTTCTTCTAGGTGGGAATTTATAGGTCAGCCAGTACAGGTGTAGCTACATGACATTTACTGCTAAGTAGTAGTTAGTCATATAAAACATAACACTTTATGACTGGTCCCAAGCAAAACAGTTAATTTTGTTTCCTGAGAATCTCAGATTCAAGGGAAACAAAATTAACTGGTTTCCTGAGGGACCAGTCATTAAGTGATTTGTTATAGAGCACAGCTAAGACTTAAAAGAATGGCGGTCGGTAGTCAACATTCATGGCTAACAGTGCACTGTTACCTTCTGACATAATAGATTTTGCAATGTTGCCCCCCTCAAAGATTTTTGGCTGGAAACAGTTTTGTTGTTAGATGTTGTGTGACCTCGAAGTAGCCAATGAGAGCATGTGCTGTTGGGAAAAAAATTTCCAGCTATATAACAAAAACATTTATTTTTTATTTCTGTTTAAATATAAGGTTCTCTTCTTGCCGCTGAGCAATACCATAGTAACATGTTTCAAAGATGACAGCTTGTTTGTGTGGGATTCAGAAACACTGAAGTGTAAATATCAGTTGCCTGTTCCACCTGAAGAGGCTAAACAGCCTCACTACAGGGCATTAGCCACTCCAAGGGATGGACGGTTACTTGTTGCTGGAGGAAGGTAGGTCCTGCTTAGAGCAAGACAGGGATTAAAGAGTAAATTAAAATACCTTTTTATCCTAGGTGTACAAAATCTGCTGAAACAATGGGTGCAATTGTAAATGTTGGATAAGAGGTTTTAATTTATTGCTACTTTTTTTATTTCTTGGGCAATGTTGACATTCAGTGTTCTGTGCAAAGCTTAACTTAATGACTGTTCAAGTCAGTTTGTCAAAAATAATAAAAATTCTTCTGCAATTTGTACATTGTCTGCGTTTCCAACTGATTGCAATATTACTGTTGACAGACTGTTTTCTCCACATTTTCAGATCTCGCTTTCTACATGTATGGAGTCTGGAGAACAAGCGCTTGCTCCATGTTATTCAGCTTCCTGCAAGAGTGCGACTTGTGAGGCAACTGGAATTTATAAGCAACAGCTTTGATGGAGGGAGCAGTCAGGTATTAATTAATAATTAAATAAAATTAATTCATGGTAGTTAAAAGTTCAGCACTTGGGTAAAGTTTTTTTCATTGTTGTTGCCCTTCTTAGACCCTTGCTGTGTTGTCTCAAGATGGCATTCTACGTTTTATCGACATCCATGCTTGCAAACAGCTGTTTGAAATTGGAGGTGCTGATGAGGTACATTCTAAATTTATTTGTGCAGTAATGTATAGTTTTCCTGCTAAAAATATGGAAATTATGATTTGTACACAGCCCCACAAAGGTAGATTGATAATAATAATAATATAATAATAATAATAATAATAATAATTAATAAAAATAATAATAATCCTGATGTTCATGATGGTAATGACGACGACAACGGCGACAACGATAATAAATAAAATAACAATACTACAGTTTTACACACACATTCAAATTATTTTTGTTATTTAGTCGAAAACGTATTACTGGTAAGTCAAATTTTTTTTCCTTTTGAAAGGTTTTAATCAATTTTAGCCTTGTGAATAGCTATTTTAATCCATTATATTTATTGCATTTATTTCCAATCAGTACTTCAAAATTAGAACACTGTCTTATAAAATTGTAACCTTTATGTTTTGTTTTTAATAAATTTCCAGTACTTGAAGAATAAACAGATAACACAATTCTTTCTTGGTATCGATGATATGTAATGTAGGTTTTGCCTTTTTATGCCAACTCTTCAGATGATTAACAACTTCAGCATCAGTTCAAATGGCAGATATGTCGCAGCTGTAATGGACAATGGCAACATCAATGTTTACAGTGTCCCTGCACTGTCACAACATTTTACCAAGGTACACTGAACAGCTCAACATATTTGTTGTTTAATCAAAAATCCTTTTCTTGTTTGCTTGCAAAGTAAGTGACTATCTTTTGATCAAGAGGTGATATGACCTTCATAAAAATGTACATATGGTATGTGGCTAAATGCAATTTAGGCGAGGTTAAACTCAACCCAATGCTGGCAAGGAGGCAGCATGGCCGAGTGGTTAGAGCGCCGGACTTGAAATCCGGAGGTCCCGGGTTCAAGTCCCGTTCTGACCACTATCTGAATTTGTTCTCAGTTGTCCCGAGTTCAAATCCTCGGTCATGCTTGTAAATAGCCAACTGGTCTGCCTCCTGCCAGTTGGGATTTTTAATCATGTTATGTTTATTTAATATTTGTTTCATATACACGGCCCCACAAGCTTCTAGCTTTAAACACAAACCGTGTATAAATAAAGTTGCTTTACCTTTACCTTTTTGCCAGTGGCATGCTGTAGCAATCATGCATATTGGAGTCCCTTTGCGGCCGCATCATATGCTTGCTGTTCCAGCCCAGGGTTCGCACAGTCTTGAAAAGTCCTTGAATTTTAGGGGGAGTCCTTGAAAAGTCCTTGAATTCCATTTTTCCTTGAAAAGTCCTTGAATTTCTGTGTAAGTCCTTGAAAAGTCCTTGAATTTTCTTCAACTTTAAAAATAGTGGCGTCGAAACCAAATTGCTTTGCATAGACTATGGTATTCTTTTCGTGTGTAAAGCACCTTCAAACTCTAAAACACGAGTGTAAAAGCAGCCAATAACGAGAAAAGACAAGAATGTAGAGAAGGAGATGGAGCAAACACATTTATAGCATTTAAATACCATCAAGAATGTAGAGAAGGAGATGGAGCAAACACATTTACAGCATTTATATACCATCTGTTAAATTACCTCCCTGGTAGGGGGTCCTTGAAAATTCAATTTGGTCCTTGAATAGTCCTTGAAAAGTCCTGGAAAAATGGTTACGATTTTTTGTACGAACCCTGCAGCCGTGTGTAGACGTGCAGTTACCTGTTTGGCCATGTGCTCAAGTTTAGCTGTGCTTTCTTCCCCCAAGCTCATCTATTGGTGATGAGTTTAAACAAAAAAAGCCCTTTTCTCAGCAAAAACAGTTATGCCCCAAGTTCCTACTCTGCCAGGTTGGATTGCTAAATGAATAAATACAGTCTATATGATACACTCAGCCCCCCCTCCCCCCAGTATTTTCACATTTGGTTACAAGTGCAGTTAAGCAATTTACCACTTCCCTTGTACAGTATACTCATTGGTGGAGAGAGGGCCTGTGAAGACCCAAGAGTACAGCTCAAGGACTGCTGCTAGGACTTTAACCCTGTTGATTTGTTGTGTAACATTATTTAGCTTATCATGGCCTCCCTGGGAGCTTTGTGCCCGTTTTTAACTCACCAAACACCCTTTTTGAACCACAAACTTACTAGAGTTAAAATTGTATTGTCTTCAACTTTGCCTTTTCTGTTACAGCCACCTCCACCATTGGTTAAAACTGTGTGGGAAGAGAGACCACTGTCCCGGCAAAGCAGCAAATCTGGTCAGACACTAGGAAGTGTCATGACTAAAGTTGGAGGGACACCAAAAAGGAACAAGACCAAATCACCAGCGAGAACACATATTCATAATGTTGATGTGTCTGCATCTTGGACAAGTCCAGACTCAGGGATTGAGGTAGCTACGCTAAATTCTCCCATCTCTTCCACATGAGATCTTTTAACACCTGTGATAAGTGAATAGGGCTAGAGACTACCAAATATTATAAAAATAGTTCTCTGCAAGGTATGAAAGGGCCACAAGCAAAGGAAACTGAACAACCATGTTTATTGATTTCTTTAGTTTGTGTTCAATTGGCCCTGCTATCAAGCTTAATTTTGGTGTTTCAGAAGTGTAGAGGCTGAACGTAAAATTTGTTGTAGTTACTTACACATATCTCTTATAATTTACCCCTAACAGACAGAACTACCAGAAGGCCTGAATCAAGCCAGGCTAAAGTCAATTCTTCAAGGTTATGGAGAGTATCCTGCTAAATATAGGTATGTGTAGACATCTGAGAGTCGAGCTGAAAAATTCCATAGCAGCATCCTCCACCTCACACAGCTCTTTGCTACTTAGTGTCTTTTTTCTGTCTTGGGAGCAGCTCATTCCAAATTCTCTCCTCCCCCCTGCCTTTCAATCCCCCCCACCCCACCCCACCGTCAGTCTCTAACCTCTCTCATCATCTCCAGCTCAAGAGCTTGGTTTCCAAAAAGCGCTGACAATTTGTCAAGTTTTCCGAAATTTGCCTTACGTTGCTTACATGTTATGGTCTCTTCTCTCATTAGTTATAGCTCTCAACCAATGGGCATGCAAGAATTTTCTCAGTATAAACACTCTCCCACTCCTGAACTGTGTAATGTAGGAATCACTTTCTTTGCAGAATGTTTATTTGGCGATCACTTCTAAAGCTTCCTGAGAACCATGCAGCTTACAGCAGCTTGGTGGACAAAGGAACTCACAATGCTTTTGCGAGGCTCCATGAAGAATATCCAATAAAAAGTAGAAAACTTTTGAGAGTTCTTCAGAGGTTAGTAATTATTAATTAATTGTGGTGAACAGTTTTGTGCACAAGCAATCCTCCCTACTGAAGAAAAAAGCCTGCATACACAAAAAAAGTTTTAATTGTACCCTCCGAAAATTTGCTTACCAAAAGCCTTTTTGGACAAAACTAAGACGATAAAGCATAAGGGGAATTTTAAGGTTGTTGTGGTTTAAAAAATTGCTTATTAGCTGTATTAATTTTAAGTTATGTAAGCTTAAGTTCATGGCAAGGGACCGCCAGATGTGGAGGGAGTACGTTGCTGCCCCACATGCCACTTAGGCGTAAAGGGCATGAGTGATTGAGTGATGTAAAGGTGCTTATCGAATGCAGATTGTTAATTAAGACTGTGTCTTGATTTTAATTTAGAACGTTATCAGCCTTAGCCCACTGGTCAGCCATATTTGGTGAAGTAGACTATTTGTCTCTTCTGTCCTTTCCTTTCGTCAAACTGTTCCAGAACAATCAGCTGATATGTTTTGAGATGATAGCAACTATCCTGAGTAAGTGATAGCTATAGATTGATGCTTTGACTAAGGACTGTGCTAAAACTAGAGGCTTTGGCAAACCAGGACACATTGTTGCGGACACAAGATGTTTCCCTGTTTGCTGGCGCGCACAACATTTTTTACGGACGCAAAATCTGGGCCGGGAAACACACTAAAATGTTTCTGATTTATTTCGGAAATATTTTGTGTCCGCAACAAATGTTTCCCCGTTTACTCGCCAAGGAAACATCATGAGCAACAACGTGTCCTGGAGTGAATCACATGCATCATGATTTGTCTTGCTCCTGATTGGTTTAAATAAAGAAAGAAAAATATGTTTGCTCTCTGGTTGGTTAAATCCTGTGTCAAGAGTTGTTTGAACCCATTCTGAGCTCGTCTCAAGATTGCGTTTGTCAGAACTTGTTAATGACAATTGTTCCCGAAGTTCTTTATACTGAAGTGTTCTGTTTTCCTATCAGTAAATTGGTGCCAACATTGGTTTGAATTTTTCCCTAACCCTCCTGTGAATATTCTTGGCATGGTGGAGAACGTGTTGGTACATCACGATAAAAGACTCATGCAGCATTTTGTCAGCTGTAATGTCACTTCACAGGTAAGACCGCTCCGCTGAATACTGTAAGTTGCTTAACCTCGCCAACAGTCAGGGAGAAGTGTCAAGTTGAAGGATACTGAGAATCGACTGAGTCCGCGATAATCGTCCCCGGCGTTGCTATTATTATCATGACGTAATCTCGTGCGTCATGCCGACGTGACTTCTTTCGGAGTACTCTCGAGTGTTCGTGCTAATTTTTGATTGGATACTGAGAATCAGCAACTCTTCAAGTGCTGCATCGAGCATGTGCCAAAAACGGCACTAGTGGTGGCAGTTGCCCGACTGAAAAGAAACTTATAAGAACTCAGAGCTAATCAAGAGCAAGAAATCACAATTGATGGCAATCAAGGACTTTCTTAAATTAATGAATCGATTTCCTGAGTGACGTCTTTTTGCCTGAACAACAGACTAAGAAGATACGTTCGGATGGTTGTCCTGTAAATTTTGGTCTATTATTTTCCAGTTCGTCTTTCGACTTTCATAACGCGTCTAGTTCGTCGCAAAAATGAATTATCGTGAATGTCCACATCGTGACAGCTTGTAAACTGCAATGTCGATGACTGCGAACCTACCAAACAAAGTAGAGATTTCAGTGACATTACTCTGCTATTAAAGCTGAAGAAAGATCATTAGAAAACATAGAATAACCCCAGCTTTACTTACTGAATCAGCTGTCTAAAATTTAAACATGGTCTCTTTGCAGAAATATCTCTCGTAGAGGCAAAATGTGTGTGAAAGAAACTGTCCTCTTTAAAAACAATTGGCAACCATTATTTTGATTAAAACGATTTATAGACGATTGCGTTCGGATACGGAGGGCAATCTCATCCTGCGTCATGACGCTAATAGATTGATTGATTAATTGATTGATTGAATAATCGATTGATTAATTGATTGATTGATTGATTGATTGATTGATTGATTGATTGATTAATTAATTGATTGATTGTTTGAATAATTGATTGATTGATTGATTGATTGATTGATTGATTGATTGATTGATTGACGATGTTAACTAATTTTGATATTTCCTTTGTAGTTATATGCGTGGCCATTGCTACAGACGCTGTTATCCGAGGTTCTTACCAAGGACGAGTGGCTCAGAGCTTGGGATAACATTTTTTCCAATCATCCTTCATTTCTTCTTTTCGTTGTGGTCGCATACGTCATTGTGTCACGCAAGGCTCTGCTTCAGTGCACAAGAAAAGAGGACTTTGAGGTAAGAATAATTTCGTTATCGGATTTAACAGTTGTAGGTTTAAAAAAGGCTGAATCCTCTAACTCTCAGAAGCAAGGTAAAAATAAACTTTTTTCGGTCAAAGTGTGATGAACCAAGCAGTTTGTATTCAATAGATCTAGAGCTGTTTCACGCTTGGAGTCTTGCCGCTTTATGAATGACTAAGAGGATTGAGACCGTTATATTGATTGGTTTAACATGCATAAGACAAGAAAAGTTAACCGATTAACACAAGGTACTTGCAGATATGCTCAGGATTGAACGCTTATGAGATGCACGCTCTTTACAATAAGCATCACAAAGTGTCCTCATTGATAAAACTTTACCAAAACACATATAATTTTGCCAAATATGAAGTAGTATGAAAATGGCCAATAATCCTGTCGTATACGAAGTACTTGCTGAACAATACCTGCGTTTAAGTGGGTACTTGGAAAATAATTTCCGAGTTCTCACAACAAGAGTCAAACCTGCCAAACCTGTGACCTTCCACACACAGGCCGTACGTGCTACAGCTGGGCTGCAGGACACTCTTGGGGTTAGGTCATATAACTTGGTTCAAATGTGAAATACTTCTTGTCTACTACTAGGATTAGTTTTGTCAATGAGTTAAAGAAATGAGTTTAGCTTGATATAGACTACGAGCAGTCCCTATACGCGGACTGCGAATAAATATGGACTGCCCGTAGTCTAAGCTTGATAGAGAGATGAGAAAGGGTGGATACACTAACCACTAGAACAACCTCCATCAACTGAGTAGATCAAATATACGACAATTCCCACTGGATACTGATGAATCTAGTGGATAATCTTTGAACAGCCAGGGCCTGGGCGGAAAGAAGCATTGGAGAGTTGCGGTGGCCTACCCAAGAACGAAACACCATCACAATGGCCAGCTTTCAAATCTGAACTTTTGAATCTCGAGTCCAACACAGTAACACGCACAAAGCAGCCAAGCCGAGGAAATTAGCTACCTTATTCTCACTAAATTTCGCGAGAATTAAATTTCGTGATTTTTTCAAAATCGCGAAATTTAGTACTCGCGAAATTAAGTGAGATTAAGCCACATGATGTGATAAAGAGTTGTATTTTCGTCCATAGTACTTCTTTCATAATCGTAATGCGGTGGAGGTTGGTACAGTCATCCGTGAAGCGTACCGCTTACAGGACAGTACCCCAGCAGAAGTGAATCCCAAGAGGATGCTGGAACCATTCATTCCACTAACGAGAGGACAGTACCCTATCTTCAACAAATACCCCAAGTTTATCGTGGATTATCAGGTAAACTGTTCACAACACGATGCTTGTTTAATGCGCTATTTGCCTGCTACTTTCTGAGTGAGATCCTAAGCGAAAACTTTTATACTGCCAGACGTAGCGTCTCCGATGCACGTATCCGTTTCGTAAACGGCCGATGCCATTTTAGCGACACTTAGAAATGCTTTCACTATCATCGAAACTTTTTTCTACTAAAAAGAATCAAAGATCTATTCGAGATTCAACTATTTTGCATGGAGTATGCGAAGGGGAAAAGATGATAATATTGAAAGCGATTTGCGATGCATTAACCCATTGACTCCCAGTCCCGAAGGCTTTTATTATTGAAAATTAACTGCATTGAAGTGTTGAAACAGCATCTGACTCGTCACTTTTGTTTCTGTCTGCAGGTCCAAGAAAGGGAGCGAATCCGGCAGGAGGAATTAGAGTATTTAAGACAAAGGTGTGGACAGAACTGAGCTTATTTCTTTACATGGTTTTGCAAAGCGCGCTGGAATTGAAAGATCACGAATAGAAAGTACATAAAAGGAGGGTATCCTTTAATAATAATTAATTACTTTAATAATTCATCAAGTTAAAACAAAGGAAATCAAAACCCCCGTAACGGTGGTTTGGACATGTAATCTTAACTAGCATAATTTTTATAAGCATAAGCTTTTTTTGATTTACCAAACACTCGAGAAACATTTCGATGTTCGTCACCGCTCCGCGTCGCATTTTCAACTGTCTTCTCGGTGTTTGGAAATGTGATGAAACACTCTCGTGTTTGATATCTTACGCATAAATTTCAAAGTGCATAATAACCCTAACCCCAAAGAAAAAAACCCTAACCGTATAAAAAATAGAGCTTAAATTAATGTATGGTTAACCAAGACGAGAGTGCATTTAAAATGGTCACAAGTAAATTTATTTTTTGTCCAGACAACTGGCGCAGGAGATGAAGGAGGTAGCATCTCAGCGGCAGCAAGAAGAAGAAGCTTTCTACCGACAGCAGGAGCTCATGATAGACGCTGAGAATCAGAGGAGAAGGATGATAGGTCAAGAAGAACAAAAACTGGTCGATCAGAGAAGCAGGTTTGTACAAAAGGAAAAAGAGTGACCTCGGGAAGACCCTGGTTCAATATGTTAATTCTCATTACAGGATCATCATCTTGTGTTCTTGGACAAGACACTTTAATTTACTCTCACAGTGCCTCTCTCCGCTCAGGTGTGTAAATGGGTACCGTTGATCTGTTAACAAAACCCGACAAAATGGAAAATACAGTGAAGGCTCCTCTATTACAAAGAACAGCTCAAGGCAAGGCGGCAAAGAGAAAAAAAATCACTGAACGTTTCGTTTGTGTTTATTAGATTGCAGGCCATGAAGCGAGAAATTCACCTGCGAGAACTGCAGCTGCTGGACGCTGTTCGCAGGCGCTTCATGCATCACCAGCAAACACTGAAAGAGACAGAGCTACAAAGACTTGATGACGAAATAGAACGTAAGGTTAGTGGGGTCACAGGCCACCCAACAATCTTAAGTTCTGCCGTAGGAATGGCACCTCCTACATTTCACATTCCTGCACATTTCGGGCGCGAAATGCAAATTTATATTGTTTTAGTCATGGCACGTTGTAGAGTCAACTTGCCTCAAAATCTCATTATACCAAATTAGACCATGTACTAAAATATGATACAACTTAATCTCTACAAAAATGTTTGTCAGTAAGTTTTTGAAAACATGCAGGTTCAGATTTTTACGCTTTGATAACTCGGCTCGAGTTGTCGGATAAGATTCTGGAGTAAAAACAGTCTGTCGTCTCTGCTTCATGCTGTTTATATTAGTCTTTTCCTTGATGGCGTTTTTTAGGCATTGCTAAGAGAGCAAGAAACAAGACATGCCATAGAAGACGCTGAAATAAAAGGACTGGAGCTTCAAGCACAAAAAGAAATGCTTCAACAGGTATGTGCTATCTCTTCCTCAGCTGTAATGTAGGCCAGTGAGTAACGTTTCACACCAGCACTTGATAAAAAAATCGTTTTTCCCATACCAGACCTCCTTAGTTGCTGTTTTGTAGGCCTTTCTGCTCCCCAGAGTTGTCTTTTGGTATAACCCATCCTAGATTCTACAGCTTTAATTTGTCGTTTTGTAGACCCTTCGCACGCTCGTAAAGGCCCTATCGCAGAATCCAAATATCTTGTTTTGCAGGCCCGTCTCAGAGTGATCATTTTGCACACCCAATCCCAGATGCTTGCATTTTTCTCTTTGTAGACGCCAGCCAAACAGAGCCGCTGTAGGAAACACTTTTCGGTGTACCAGGCAATTTCTAAGCGCATTTTGTGCTCATGTGCATGACTTGTTTCTAATACATGCATTTGTTTGTGAACGAAACAGGATTTGATTCGCGATGAGCTCCAGAGCTCGTTCAAGCAGCGCGCAGAACAAACAGTCCAGCGTAAACAACAAGAACTAGAAGAACAACTGTTTAAAAGAACAATAGACGCTGTGCAGGAGGTGGACATTGATTCACAAAGGGTTAGTCAGTTTGTTAGTAGTTCCCTCAGCTCATATCCTGGTGTTGTGGAAACTGTTGTTGGCTTCTTAACTACTGTGCTGTGTTTGGTATTGTTTATTGTCTTTTGAATCGTTTGGTTGTGTTATTTGGTGATTGTACCATCCGCAACACTAAGAAACTGTTCCTAACTTGCTTGACGAGCTATCGTTAAATTAACTCGAGTGTTTGGATTAATTGCAAAGCATCGAAAGAAGCTTGGGCAACTTTTTTTTCTTTTCAAGTGATACTTTTATCCCTAAAACAACGAATTAGAACTGCATGTATTTCCAGAAATGGGAAGTGTGTAATAAGTAGGTAGAAATGATTATTCTGATGTTCAAACTGCTATGAAATTAAATGTCGATGGCTGCAACATTGGTATGTATATTTCTTATATATTTCTGCTCTGTCAATTTTTAGTACTCTTGTACTTTTATTTTTATGCAACAAGAACCTCGTTCATGGCGAGCAAATGCCCAAAGACTACATGTACAAGTTAGTATTTTAAAAATCGTTCTGGTTGCGGTTCGAATCCTTTTCGCTTAAAAAAAGTTTTGGCAAAGAGGATGTTTATTTTTATTATAACCTGGCTGCATTGTCTTATCCTTGAAGATGTCCGTCTGTCAATGATCCTTTGGAAATGAATTCTGCACATTTAAAGTAACATAATTGTTCAACACGGTTTAACGTTTTCCTAACCTTGCAACAAAAATAGTTCAATAGTACTCATAGTGGTCTAATTGACAGATGTCCTGTCCCTAATCAGGTTTCTCAAGAGGAGTTAGCGAAGGCTCAACAGAAGCACGCTTCTGTAAACTTGGAAGAAGAGGTGGAATTGAGGACTAGAATGGACGATCTTCACAGAGAGCTGAATGAAGTCAAGGTGGACTTTCGAAGTTTTTAACTATAACAGCCGTAAAACCAAACCCTTTGTACCCCAAAGCTATTCGGCAAGCTTCTATAACTAAGCTTGAAGTATTTAAAAACTTTCACAATAAAAAAAAATTTAAGCCGATCTGTTTTTTGTTTCTAAATTTTCGGTGAGTTCTGTTCACCTTCATCAGAGCTAGAAAGAAAAGTTGTTTTTTTTTTCTTGCTCTGATGAAGGTGAACAGAAGTCACCGAAAATTTAGAAACAAAAAACAGATCGGCTTAAAATTCTTTTTATTGTAAATGTCTTCCACCGATCGCAATACTAGTTCCAGTATTTTCAGTAATATTTAAAAACTCGTGAAGTTCTTGAATTTGATTAGTAAAAAAGAAACATTCTTCTCTTCGCTGTAATTGGTCACAACATGATCGCTTTGGTGTCACAAGTATTTGTAAAGCTTATTTCGTTCACGTCCAAGGTAGCGCAAATCCCTTTAATGCGCCACGATGCCATTGCAGAATTTTCATTTTTTCGTTGACCGTTTTAGGTTGCCCAGCATGTTTTGGAGAACAAGGAAAGAGAGAATGAAGTTCAGTCACTTGTTCATGAGCTCAGGAACAAAGAGGTACGAAGTTAAAAAGAATCGTTCGACCGTCTTTTGTTGAACCGCCTTGCTCTTTGATGGGTGTTTCTACTAAATTTTTTTGAGATCCAAGCGCGAAAAATGAGAATTTTATTATCAGAGGAAGGAACGTTTCCTTTTCTTGTCGATTCCAACGTAAAAGCCAACTGAAAAAAAAATCTCTTTGCAGAATGACGAAGTGGCCAAAAAGCAGTCGGAGTTGAGACAACAGAAGGCTATCACCGCTGAAGAGGAAAGGAGACGTATGAATCTGTTAAACGCTCTGTCACGAGATCATACCACGACCAGTGATGATTCTGAGTCATTTTGTACGTAAATTATATAATGCTTTGTTTTGTTTGCATCGTGCTTTTAACCTCTGGAGACTTAATGGCAATCTGATTGGTTGATTTTAGTTGGAATAAAAGATGACATTGTGTTGGGCAATATGCAGTAACAAGACATGTACATTTGTTCCTTGGGTCAAATTCTCTCAAAGTTCTCGTGTTAGTTAGGAGAGCCTTACGTTTCATAGCAGATTTCATTTCCATTTGCGTAACGCAGCTCGCCTGAGGGACATGCGTAAAGTCGCGGATGAGCCCACGAGGCCGTTAAGTGCCATTTTACCCAGTAACACGGATAGCAGCACGACAACGGACTGGGACTCAAGCGGGACCCCAGTTACTTCTCAGGGTAAGAACTTATCGCCGGCTACTAGTCGTTAAAGTAGCTATAAGAAGAAGTTTCAGTCTCGGATTCAGAATAAGGGTTACACGTCCAGGAAACCTAACTTCATTTATTTTCCTACAATGTAACTTCTCCTGACTGACAACTGACTCGCTGCATGCACTAACCAGAATGTTCGCCCTTCTTTTTAGGAGATGTAAGTAGTGTCGTGCTGGCCAGTATCACTCAGTGATAAGAGTCTAAGTTGGTTCCTAGAAAAAGATTCTGTTACCTTTTATGGGTATTCTTCAAGATTTGCCAACACCATTTCCGCCCCTTAATTTTATCCCCCACCCCCCCCCCCCCCCCCCACCTTGTTGTAACTTCAGAGAAAACGTATGGAGCACCTAATACATGACAAAAATAGCTCTCAGCGATTTTATTCTCGTTACCAATCCACTGTCTTCAATTTCCTTGACTTCAAATTACTGTTTTTACTGCAACAGAACCCTCACTAGAACGCCAGCGAGGGACATTTGAGAAGCGTGAGCTGGAACTTATGGCTGAAGTTAGAGATCTAAGAAAACGACTTGCTGCCAGAAGACAACAGCGTCCACCTGACTTTCTGGGAAATACGCAACAATAGCTACCAGCTGGTGTCAAAATACATTGACATTCACCAACGATTTATTGTAAATACATCGTACCCGAGGTCTTGTACAGGCTCGTTCATAGTTTGTCGGCTAATACAAGTTGGGGCTGTGTAAGCGTAAGAGCAGTTGATTAGAGCAGTAAGTTAAATTTGGTTCGAAGAATTGCCGAATAACAACTACTATCGCAGTCGCAAACACACCGAAGGTTGTTACGTCAGTTGTCGTCATAGAATACGTCATGTTGCTAAGCAACTAGAAGCTGACTACCGGAAACTGCGGGCTCAACCAGTACTTGTTCCTCCGAATGTTGTTGACTGGTTGCAGAATAATGTACAACAGTTTCTAGCCAACAACAGTTTAGGAGTATTTTCTTAGTGGAATCAGGTAAATAAAGAAACCAAATTTTGATTTGGATGACGCGGCTTTTTCTCGCTTTTAACATATTCTCTATGTTTAAACCCGCGAGTTTTGGTGAGTCCATGGGTGCTTACCATTTAGCCCAAAAATCAGGAAATTTCGGTTGAAATTCAAATGGAACAGTAATTTTCCGGAAAAATCCGTTCGGAAATTGTGGACTTTCCTCTAGAGGTACTCCTCTTTTTCGTTCGTAACGGAACGTCGGAAATTTCCTTGCCATTTACACGATTTCCCAGTTCAAGTCTCATCAACGCTACACAATAACAGGAAACCGAATTTCAAATGGTAAGCGCTGAGTTTGGAAAATCCCTTATCACTGTTCAATGTTCATCCCAAGCGGTTCCTTCCGACTGTTTTTATAGCCTTGTTTTTACTGTGCGCCGAAAGTGTTCGAAAAAGAGGAAAACTGCTCTACAGTAGTTTCCAAAGGACGGTAAATTAGGCTCAAAGTAATAGAGCTGCTCATTACTTTTCAAAGAAGCATAATAACCGATCAGATTTCACGACAAAATTTTTAACTTTTGGTAACTAAGGCCGAGAAAAACACAGCAGTCAAATTACAATTAGCCTTGGCTTTTTCCTGATTGACCACAGAAACAACGTGTTTACGACGAGATTTCTTTCAGCCAATTATGCATTCAAAAACCGCTCTAGCTGGCTAGTGAAAGTAAATAATCACTGTTTTAGGTTTTTGTCTATTTTCTATAAACTCAACGTAAAAAAGAGTATAGTTTTTATACATTGTTTTATGGTACAATTAAAACTCGCTGTCCTTTACATCGTCTCAACGTGGTGTACAGGAAGGTGTGGTCCTGTAAGAAAAAAAAAACAAGATTAGTTCCTGACATAATAAACCTGTAAAAGTATGCATCTTTTTCGCTTTTTTCACGCCCCGATGAAACTAGAAGGTGTAGAAGAAGACTAGATACGCAGCCTTGTTAATGTGAAAGTAAAGCAACTGCATTTTTTAGTTGGTTTATGTCAAGTATTCATTCATTTATGTATCAATAATATATTCGCATACAAAACTGATCGTCCGAATAAAGACTCGGTAAAAAACAAAACAAAAACAATACTGAACGAAAATGCAGATCACTAAAGAAGTTCCAATCTTTTTATTTACCCAAGGAATAAGCCAGAAAATACGTAGCAGCAAGAACGTCACTTGTATTCATCCTAGGCCTTATGTTTAAAATAGCTTTTGTCAGTTGATCGGTTGCTAATCAAGAGACGCTATAGTCAAGCACTGCTGAAGGCTCTGACAAATCTATGTAGATTTCAGCACGCAAAGAAAATTTGGAAACAAATGTGCTGCGATTTAAAACGACTGATTTGTGCCGCCACATTTTTGCTGAGGAACATATTTTTTAATTTACTCGTGTAGGTCCCTCAATTTCGTTTAATTTTAATTTCAGCATTTTCTAGCGCTGCAGCGGAAGGGATAACAACAGTTACATAACTCAATAACCAAATTGACAGTTTTATTACATTAGAAGAATGACAGATATAGACGAGGGAATATTACAATCTTTCATTATGCTACAAATCAATTATATGTACAAATATTGGACCCTTCCAAAGCAAACTTAATTTTCGAAATGTAAAAATGACATCAATTTTATACGTAGAAATGAAAGACTATTTGTTACTATATATTTTTTTGATAATTCGCCGTTCGGACGGATGGAAGTTTTGCTTCTCAGGGTTATGTAGACGATTTAGCATCGTTCTAAAAACAGTTCAAACGTAAAAATTAAGACTTTGTTTGCTGGCTCACCCGTCTGGGCTGATGGAAGTTTGCTTTCCAGAATTGTGAAGACGGTTTAGCATCGTTCTAATGACAGTTCAAACTGTCGCATTTACAGGTATGCTTCTCGTGTTCGTATCATCTGGAGCGACTCGACAGTTCTGCAAGGCAGTTACTCGATTTTGCCGGAAAGATATGTTGCAACGACGCCGCGAACGGCTATGGGTGATTTTCATCCACAGCGTCGAAGCACCGTGGCGAAAAGTCTCATTAAAAATAAAATAAATGCACGGGTTTATTGCGCTTTTGCTGTAGGCCAAGAACCACACCAGAAAGTACAAATCAGGTGACTTGCAAATGCTGGAGAAATTCTGGAAGCACAGCATGCTTTCTATCCAGAGAGGAAGCCAGCAGACAGCAAACAACAGAACGATAGCAACCAGCATGCCAATTATCCTCCTGTTCATCTTCTCAGTGTGGTAGTGGTGGTGATTTGGAATGTGAAGCTCATTTCCAGGTGTCTCTCGTAGGCATAACTTTAACATCACGGCAGTGTACAGCACGCCCTGAATTAACAGTGGCGTGCACTTGAATAAGACGAATATGGCCACGAAGTAAATCTCGACCGATTGCGATTCCCAAAACGACAGGAAACAAATGTTACTGCCCTTAAATTCTTGGACGTTGGCTAAGAACGCCATGGGAACTGTGACGACTATCGATGAGATCCATGTAATCCCTATTATCCCAGAGGCCACATGGCGTGTAATGATCCTCCTTAGAGGAAAGAACACAACAATGAATCGATCCACTGCCATCGTGGCCAGACTTTGGGTGGTCACTAGAGCAGAAATCGCCATTATAACTGACTTCAGTTTGCACAAAGCGTGTCCGAACGCGCCCTGAACCGACCAGGTGGACAAGGCGAGTGTGATGACGGCTTCTGTCGAACTGGAGACAGTGATTAGGATATCGGCGGCCGCTGTGTTAACAACAAAGAAGTTGTTTGGTGTCCTCATGTGATGATTGTAATTCTTGTGTACTATGGCTATAATAAGACTGTTACCCACCAGGGAAGTCACAATAATGAAGCAGTAGGCTGCTACTTTAAATCCTGTGATAATCTCCGGTTCTGAAAACAAATTTTCTTTGTCTTGCAGTTCGCCCTCAGTCTGGTTTTCCATTATATCTCCCTGCGGGTTTTTTTTTTCAGTGTTCTTGCTGGCTTGCCGGATAAAAGCTTAATGAAATCCCGCAGCGGGCGTGAGGTTTTTATCGGCTTAATTAAGCCGCGAAACTGTGTTTAATTTGAGCGACAGGTGTCAGTGTGTTATTTCAAAGGGTTTATTACTTTTGGCTCATTACCTGTGTGCATTGCTTAAACTAGATAACTTATTCTACCCATTGCTAACCTTCCTTGATTCGTCCTTGGTTCGTGGCGAGTTTGGCCATTTCAACGAATTAGCACTTGCTGTTCATTTTCCTCGTTTTAAAGAGATTACGATCTCTTTGCCGCAACCTTAAGGTTGCCAATATCTGGCACAAATAAAACTGCCTTTTGTCATCATTGGCATCATTTCTCTTGGCTCTAGCAGGGGCATAAGGCCCGTCAACAATTCAGTTCTCAATTGCTTTTGTAATTCAGTGTTGTGCAATCTGACTAAGCTTATCAGAACTGTGAAAATTTCGAGAGGTGTTTAAGTGTTCATCCAATTTTATGAAATAAGAAGTTCCTCTCTGTGAATTTGGTCGTGTCTCACACAGACGTGAACAGCGAATGATGTCATTTCTCGTGAAAAAACTGTCAGAGTGTTCAAATAACAGATAAGAAACGCAAATAAAGTGGCACTATAAGCTAAAATGAAAGTTTTAAGATTTTCGTAATTACAGTCAATTTTCTCAGCCTTCCAGCAACTCACGAAGAAAAATAATTTCGTGTAGATGGGCCTACTTTAGATTCGAAAGCTCTAGAAATTTGTTCGCACCCTTCTGCTTCTTAAAAACAGGACTCGTAACCGTGTAACGGGTTAGCTAATCCTAAACCTTGTGTTTTATCATCAGGCAAACAGGTGCAAAGGGCAATTTCTTCGCAAAACGAGATACCTATTGCAGGTGCTATGATTGTATTTCACCCACGCAAATACACTCGACAGATAAGTATCTCCTTTGCTAAGCAAATGAACATCGAAAGAGCAAATACAGAGAACGGATGTTTAAAACTACACTCCGAAGGCTGTAGATTCACGAGCCACATGCATCTTTTTAAATAAAGTCTGAAGGTGATGCAATCAGTAGTTTCAAACGGTCTTAGTTAAAGTACTATTCACTGAAGGCTAACGGGGAACAACGGAAATCATGTTTAGTTACTCTCTTAGTTTATTTGATTAGCACATGCATCACAGCGAATGACGCTAGGCATTACAGTGCCAAAGTTGGGTCCCCTGCAGTTCGAAACAACAAATCGGGGAAAGTGCAGATGCGTCTTCATCAAACCGACGAAGGCTTTAAGAATTGAGTTCGCTAGATGAAATGCAGGCAGTGCACGGTGAACGCAAAAACGAAAAAAAAAAAACTTAAGGCCCTGGCTAACATCGTTAAGGAAAAGTACAAATTTCGGCTGTTCGCGCTGTTTTCTGATTGGGTAATTGTAATCGGAAAGTGTTCGGCCCTGAAGATGTCACGGAACAGCACTTGTTCTCCGACCTGAATGAAAAACCCTATATGGCGACATTTTAAATACTTACACAAATGGTTGCTTGTTTATTATCGCTGATGATCTTGGTTGGTATCTTAGCTGTTGAAAAAAGAAAAAAAAATTAAAACGAATCTAAACAAGGAAGAAATAAAGAAAAGAAAAAAAGATAGTGAAACCTGTATTTGTCGTCTAGAAGCGTCCAGTTGACTCGGAGGCGTCGACATCTCTTCCTCTGTGGTAAAAATGCAAATTGTTTAACTGTGGACACTTTTTAGTTTTTTTCCTAAGCACAAGCGTGCAAGATAAGGTAACTAAAATAACACAGAATAGTTTGTACGTACGGCTGCATTGGTCAGTCTGGTGAGGTGTAGAACTACTTTGTGTTGCGTCTTGAGATGATAAGGGAGTTGTGTACTGTGATCTGCTGCTAAGTCTGTTGTTAACTGGCGTGCTCGACCTGAAACACATGAGAAAGAAAGTCTACAGATAAAGAAACGAACGAATTACAAACTGTGGCGCTTTTAGCAAAAACAAAGAACGGTGTAGTGATCTACCAACGAAATTTCGGTCGTGTTTTGCCGAAAACTCCATTAAATAGAGATGGTCAGTGAGTTTCCAATATTGAACGAGCTGCCGGGTCTACTAAGTAATCAAGGTTTACTAAGTTGATTCTACACTTAGTCAGCCCTTTTCCACCTATCATTAGTTTGTTTTACAACGATTTAAATGATGAAAAACAACAATCGACCTACCTGCTTGCTAAGGCAGGTGATGACATAGACATTGGAGAATACGGACCCCCGGCTGCTCCTAGGCCTGAGGGTGTGGCCGCTTCATAACTCCCGGGAGTGTTGGCCGTCCTTGACATGTGCATGCCTTGAAGATGGGACCTGAAATAACATAACACGGTTGAAAACAAAACAATTCGTTTTACAATGGTTTTTGAAGAAAATATGGTCGCCATAGAACAGCACCGTTCCTCGAGCGAACTACTCCCACCAGGACGAGACCATCACGCTAGATTTTACATTTGAAATTTGTCAAGTTAGTGTTATAATACCTAAGTACAGTTCCAGGTGTTCCTCCTGCGGACCCTGGACGCGACGAAAGCTGCTTGTTTGGCGAAGGTGTTCTTCTGACTGTACCTGAGGTAAGAGCAGTATGACAGTTTTGAATGTTTGAATAAAACGGGGCGGCGCAGTCACAAGCGCAAACATTAACGCAGCACAAGAAAAGTAGGTTTCACTTTTTGTTACCCACTTATTATGCATTGCTCCTTAAAGCAGGACAACCCAAGCGCAGGCGGTCCCTTATTAAGGCTCTCAGCAGCTGCTAAACATGGCTTGTTCGATTCACATATATGAGCACAACTTTGATGTGCAAGATTTGCAGCATTGCGCTTGTGTATGCCACCTTGATCTTATGGTTATCGCAAATCTGAGCAACGTTCTATTTACGCTTATG
Organism: Meandrina meandrites; assembly: GCA_963693305.1. NCBI lineage: Eukaryota > Metazoa > Cnidaria > Anthozoa > Scleractinia > Meandrinidae > Meandrina > Meandrina meandrites. Next base: position 12,748,638 of record OY855903.1, on the reverse strand, counting down.
CTTGTGTCGTACGTGTGAACCAGACTCGAGTGTTAATCATCTCGTACTGCCGGATGTTACTCACCCATAAACCCGTTACATGGTGGCGTCCTCACTGACAATCTCGTGGGGCCAGATGCAGAGCGGGATAATTGGTTCTGGAACAAAGAACGGGATCACATTTTCGCCTGTACGAGCTCAAAAATGGAACAAATAACTCGACAACTATACTTAACCAATTAATCCGCCTGTACCTGCCACTGGTGCAGAGCTTTATTTTCTTTTTGAGAGCTGTAGAGAAGTCAAGAAAATACCATTAGTGACCGAGAGGCGGTTATTGGTAGTCTAACTTTTATACATATAAACACTCCAAGAAATGACAAGTGCCGTTTCGGTAAATGCTGGTAAACGTTGAGTTTCCAATTGCGCCGTTCTTACACTAGAGACTTCACTATCTGCCCAGACGAATTATGCGTCTGCTGCTGTTCAATTCGTCTATTGTATAAACAGTTGTACTAACCCCCGGTTCAGCTCGTCGTTCAAGACGAACAAAAGCAATAGTCGGTCTTGACGCCTAAATCGTTTTGCGATGAATTACTTCCTTAATTACCCACTCCCGTCTGGCCTCGTAGCTCAGGCAGTAGAGCAACAGTGATCTAATCTGGAGGTCGGGGGTTTGAATCCCACCGTTGTGTGGTCGTCGATTTCCTTTCTAGGGCAAATGCCTAGAAGGAAATTTCTGGGTTATTTTTCAGCGCTTTAAATTACATAAGAGTTAATTCTCTGCTTTCCAACTTCAAATACCAGTGCTGCTTGGCGCAACATTGCATTCGCAATTGTCCCGGCCTTCATACGTCTAACTTGCTGAACTTGCGGCCGTCTTTAATCTGAGGCGCAGACGCTTATGAAATTTCGTCTCTTGTTTTGTCATTTAAGACGTATTGCCAACCTATATTATCGACGATGTTGGAAAAATTCTCAATGAATCATATAAATAAATTTTACCTATTGGGTGGGGTCCTTCCGTAAGGGGAAGCTGAATACTGACTGCCCGTCGGAGATGGAGTGTGACCTGTGATGTACAGGGAGACGTGAAATTGCTGAACACAGTTACGTCAAGGGTTGACCAATGAAGATCAAGAATCAGCTAAACCCGGTTATTCATTGTAAAGGTCGATTGTGAACAGGGTTGAATTTCTTGGTGATGACATTTCAGGGCTGCTCACGTTGTTACTGTTTTTATTCTCTGCACTGAAATCCAACTCGGAATCTTAGGCTCAGTTACATACGTATTAAAACTTGACTTTGCTTAGAATACTGAGCGCGGTCGAGTTTGCGTTTTTGTTTTGTTTGTTCGTTCGTTTGTAAGTAACGAGAAGTTAACGAGAGAGCTACAGCTTAACTCTTGAATAAGGGTTTGGTACTTCATTTGTTTCTAAACTCAGATTTTGCCTGCTTATTGCTAAAGCCCACAATTCGCTGCAGTAATTTACCTCGTTTCATGGGAGCTGCTCCTGGCGAGTTCCGATAACTGTGCGGGGTACCCGGTCTGCTTGAACTGCTGGCGAGTAGTCTCTTCAGATGACTGTTTTCTTCCTGTAGGACCGCAACTTCCCTGTACAATAAGAACAGTAAAAGGTGAGATTACAAAAGATTATGACTGAAATGTTTACAGTTACGAGAATTCAATAAATGTTGGTTAGATCTCGAAGCGCAACACTAAATGTTTTGAGTACGAGGCTATCCTGTTACCCCGAAGCTTAGTTCACAAACTGGCCGGAGTTAAGTCTCGGATAATCATGCTGGTTTATAAAAGGTTTATGGCCTAATTATGTCTGGACCTTGGTGGGAATTTGTATTGATATTTTGCATTGTGTTGGATTCAGGCCCATTAAGGTACTAGCCTCGTCCGCAAATCAGGAAAGTGCTTTCTTAACACGTTTCAGAAAGCAAATTTATAATGACTTCATTGAATACTAACAGACTCTGGCGAGAATGAGCGAAACGCCCGCAGGCTAACTATATATCAGATTGGCAGGATGAACATTTATTTGCGCATCTGCTGTAACTGCTTTGCAAGTCGCGTAAAAGCAGAAGAACATGTATGCACATAGATTTAGCTAGGTAGCTCTTAAATTAACCAATACCGTTCAAGTTCCTGTAATCTCGACATTTGCCTCTGGAGTCTCTCCGCTGCTACAACCTTAAAATGAGAACGGTTACAGCTATAAGAGGCGTGATTCAGTTCCTCAAAGGAAGAAACAATTATGCAAAGAAGCGTATTTTCCCATAATAAAAAAAATATGGCCAATTTGTTCTTAATTCAAGGTCTAACAGAGTTTCACTCTAAATATCAAATATACACAGGAATCCTAATGCAGTAAATTAATTTTTTTATTAATTTTTAATGGGCCACACCAGTTAACTTGTTCAAATACTTAACTTCCTCTTGCAATGGTTGCCCCCCTAATGGCGTCGATATTACAATAATAATAATTAGTAGAATTCTACTAGTACACTAATGCAAATGCTGCAATGTGATTGGCTGAGCTATTGAACACTATCAGCCATTAGTGTGCAGTTGCCGAAATGCGACGTTTTTATCGTTCTTCCGAAGTTTGGGAAGGAAGTTTAAATGTAAATGGATAATAAAATTCACGAGAAGACTAAAAGAAGGACATTAGTGGTTTCTTGACTTTCAAAGCTTGAAATTATTGAAAAACGGGTGCACGCGCGTAAACAACTGCAAATTTACCAAGGACAATTCAATGCGTGCGATTTTGTTAAAACGTTAAGTTCGATAATGCGTAGGAAAATAATTAGAAACCATTATTTGCGTTTATTTTAGTCAGAATTCTACTAAAACAATTAGATTATTCGCTCTCAATTTCTATGAGGTGATAGTTGATTCGGCCTGCGGCCTCATCAACTATCACCTCATAGAAATCTCGAGCTCATAATCTAATTGTTAAATAGAGAGAAAAGAATCCTACACTGAGGATATGAACGCTGATTAATAAGCGGAAGCTGCCCACTGCCCCCCTCCCCCCTCCGCCCCCTCCCATTTTCACGTAGGCCCGAAAAGCCGAGAAAAATAACCCTAACCCTAACCGCGTTCCCTTTGAAAACATGTTGACTATACCTTTTTCTCGTTATGTGCTGCTAGTCGCTGTCTGTGGCTCTTCTGAAACTCTATAACCTTGTATTAAACGACAAAAAAAAAAGAAAAATAAAGCTTGAAGAGCTTGTTGGTGACCGTCTTGCAGAAAATAGGACAAATGTTCACACTACTGTCTGGTTTACAAAATTTAAATATCAATCAAACAATGTTTTGAAAGTTCTGGCTTGATTATCACCAGTATCGTTGATAATCTCGATTAATCAAAACCAGAAACTCATAAGGATATGGGTTTCTGTCAAAACAAAATGCGATATAGTGATATTTCAGGGAGAAAATTTGCTAGCTTTCACCCCAAAAGATTAATTTGTCTTATTTGCAATGTGATTTTAGGAATAATTTACCTGTGACAATTGTGAGTGGTATTTCTTGGACAAATTGGCAGGGTCGGTGAAGTACATCTCAACTTCGGGTTTCATCTTGGGTGGATACAAATGAAAAAAAGTAACCATTTAATTGCTCATCGAAACCAAAGTAGCAACGGCGAAATAAAAAAATATATATATTATAAAGATAAATGATTGATTTAGCTTAGTTACCTGTGATGATAAAACAATTGAGTTACATGTCCTTCTGCATATTGTACAATGGTCGGGGCTTGCTGTTAATTAAAAGAATGTAAACAAAATATTTTTTCAGCCAATGATGTACGTTTGTATTTGAATCAAATTTTTAAAAGCTTCGATCTTTGTACACTGACTTCAACCACTACTCACATTGTAGACAATCTGCACAATACATATGACCACAGTTTGTTAGAGAAAATATCTTTCCTCCTCCAGGTCGAACGAAGCAGTTATTGCAATGGACCCAATCTGCCATCTACTAAAGACAACGCTGATAAATTGGCGAAAGCGATGGAAACAGGGAGCTCTTTCTTCGTGATCGATTTTCACAACTTCTTCAAGTTCGCAATTTGTTAATGAGTTGTTTGAACCGGCGCATCGTGTAGTTCCCTGGCAGTACTAACGTATTATACTCTCGCGCTTTTTCAAACCAGAAAGTTTGTTTAAAAATCCGGGTGAAACGATCAAGAGCAATTCCTGAATAAAGTCAATCGTTCAGCGGAAAGTTTCTATCAATGACAATGGTTTTCCGTCTTCTCGAAACAGCGTGCTCGTACCACTTCTGTCCGCTGCAAAGAAAGCCAGGCCAAAGAACTGTTGAATATTTGGCAATGAGTCGCTTTCTATACAAGGAAACGAATTTGTAAAGACGAAACAGAACTCACATCCACAGAATCACTGTTGAACTTGCCGTGACTTGCGAATAAAAAAATTGGCGGGAAAGTGATGCACGCCGCGTCTCCGCTTTGCAGTTTTTACCGGGGTGGGGTAAGGAATTTACATTTCAAATGTGTCGACGGGATTTTGACTTCAACTTTTCAAGGTCTTCCAAGACGTGTAACTTTTAATATTTGAATTGTAAGTTTTAATATCCTGCTGTTTGCCAAAGATGCAGAGGAATAAGACTGATACTGCAGACATCCAGGTAAAAAGCCAGTCAGTGCTGTAAAAAGGGTAAAAAGAATGGGTCTTTTACAGGAGATTTCCGCACAAATCCACGATATTAAACAACGTAATATTTATGTATTGACTGATTCGGCAGGACAAATCAGTGGACAAATCGAACTATTAAACAACGGAATTCTGTTCTCGAATATACCGGTCTGGCCGGCCAGTTCTGACAAATGAAAAGCGCCCTTAGTTAGCTAGTTTGCGATTGGGTCAAAGAATGAGAAAATCAGAATTCAAGCGGTGAAAACGTTCTACGTAGTAATTGAGCACGATTTCATCGCAGGTTACAGAGAAAACCTAACATACTTTTCTAACCTTTCCTTGCAACTGTTATCAAGCTGTTGCACATCTGGAGAATATCTCTTACCACTCCACTGAAGCAGCATGCTGTGAGACCCCCCTTAGGGGAACAGCCCTAGTTTATAATTCTGAATCGAGAAAAGATGCACTTTGGATTGTAATTTGTTTGTTCTAATTCATTCATTCTGTTATTTATAACTGCCAGTTTTCCATAATGAAAAAATTGTCGAAATAGGTTTATAAACATATTTTATTCTTGCAGCTTATTACTGTGGGCAAGTTTGCTTTTGGTTTGTGTCTTGCATACAGTAATAGCACAATTCATTTCAATTTGTACAAGAAATGTTACTCTCAGTGTCTTGATGGGATTCTCACAAACGCGACTATCATGTCATGTGTCGAATACATGCAAGTTTTGTCATGGAAATGGTCTCTGTCCAAATCAGAAGAGGAAGACTCCTTCATCCTTTCTTGTCCAAATGCATCACTCAAGTCCACATGCCATGTTGTTTTCAGCACAGTTTGATAGGAACACTGCCATCACAATAATGTCATTCTCTGTTGTCCTGAACAAGAACCTGTCCAGTTTCTGGATCAACAACTCTTGGGACTTTATCAATGATCTCTGACACTGTGAAATATTTGCGGTTGGTCATCCTTTGACATTCTTTGATCACAACAAGATCCCCTCTTTCACACTCGTTCTTTTCATCATGGGCAAAATACACTTTTCTTTCATTGAAGAACTGAAATCAATACATCAAGAGTAGAGAATAGTGTCAGAGTTAAAAAGAAGAATTTGAACCAAAATTAAATTAAATAATCAAACATGATAAATTTCTGGCATGATCCAGTGATGTTGTACAAGCTACATGCAACTGCTGTTTTTTTTTTTTCATTTCCATTGAAATGACCCTGGGAAAATTATTTTATCGGTACTTCTTAGTGATTTTAACCAGTACTCCTTCCCCACTAGCAGATTTTATTATTTATATGAAGTGCCTCTGCTAGCAGGGAACAATACTCCATGTTGTGCCCAATTTTGAATAGCCATGAACTGAAGACCTGCCAACTCTCACCCATTATCCATGAGTATCACAAGTCTGCAATTCAATTTTGACAAAAAATAATCCAATAAATGGGCATCGTTATTTGTGGTTGAGGCAATTTCACACAAGAATGCCAGCAAATATGAAAGGGCTCATAGAACATCAAGAATGGATATTTTTTGTAATTTTAGTGAGAAAGAGTCAGCTGTTGAGTTTGAAAAAATATTTGATGTGTAAAAATTGTTCATTAAAAAGTGCTCAAATAATTTGGTTAATTCGAGACGTTTCAGGTATAATCTGTTCATCAGTTGTGGATCTTTGAAATAACTTGTCGCATAGTTGGGTCCAATTTTCATTCCCATAGCTATATATGCTCCCAACCTGTTGGTAATAATTGCCATCAAAATCAAAATAGTATAAGTTAAGGACACGTTCAGCCAGTCAAACAAGCGTGCCTGTTCCTTGGTTATGTTGAGAGAAAAATGTTTGAAGAAAATCAAGGAAGGAAGCCAGACTTGAAGAAACGTTACATCGATGACGTCATTGACACCTCCTCTGATACTTGACAAGATCTTGAGAACTTCATACATTTTTGTTCAACCTTTCATGAGATAAATGAGTCCTTGATACCATTTCTGAACCTTTGTATTTCTATTTCCAAGAGAGTATCCACTACCATTCACTACAAAGCCACAGACACTCACAACTACCTCAAGCATACTTCCTCCCACCCCACTCATTGCGGGAAAGCAAATCCATTTAGTCAATTTCTCCATCTGTGCAGGATCTGTTCTGAGGATGGCGACTATAATGCCAAGTCTGCCGAAATGGCATCACTTTTTGAGAACAGAGGCTACCCCCGAAACCTAATTACCACTAAAAGTCACCATCCATCATAAGACATGCCTGCACCGTCAACGTTTGATTCTGACCTAACCAGCTGAATTAACTGGAATGAGCACTTTTTAATGAACATTTTTTACACAGAAGGTTAACACAAAGTCCTACACAGCGTCTTCATTACGGTGTCTGACATTTGCAGACTGCAGACTACGTTTGCTTTTTTAGCCGTTTACAGAGCAAAATAGTGTTGCCCCAAACAGCCAAAGAACAGCTAACTGTAAGCAGACTGCAGTGAAGGCTAACCGCAAGCAAACGGCAGTGAAAACTAACCGCAAGCAGTGTGCAGTCTGCAGTTTGCAAATGTCACACACCGTCTTCATTATATATGGTTTATTTTGAAAAAAAATATTTGTATGATAAGTCTTTATGCTTTGACTTCATCTTTTCGATATAGATGAAAATAAAAAGCTGGAGCTAAATATAATGCCTTACCGTTTTAAGTTTTGTATACAGGGCCATTCTGGTGACCAAAACCTTGGCTGTTTTATCCATTTTCGTTCCAATTACTGTCCCAACGTACTGCGCCATGTTGGATTTCCAGATACCACTTCATTTAATCCATACGAAGTGTCTAAATCTGGTTCCAAGCCTCCGCCAAATTTGCCAAACAGCCGTTCCCAAAATATCTATGATAATATGCAGCTGCCTAATTTAGCTTTCTTTTGTATTTGGAAAGCAAAACTCATTTTGATCCCAATTGGTCAAAAAATCAAAAGTTAGACAAGCTGTTAGGTAGTGATGCATTGAGGAGTTTGTGTCTTGAAAGGAAGGAGGAAGAATTAGTTCACTTCTCAAGATGCAGGCACCTTACGGGTCACCTCCAAGCGCCCCTTCAATGTCTCAATGTGTCACCCGTGTTCAGATGAACATTTCCTGTAGAAATCTGCTGGATAAAGATGTTATGTCCAAGTCTGATCCAATGGCCGTAGTCATGATATTAAAAGACGGCAGCTGGTTTGAGGTAAATAGTGCTTGCGTGTATGTTCCAAGTTCTTATGAAGTGTATAGTATGTGAAGCTTTGTTTTAACTACTAGGTCTAAAAGCTTAAGCTTATTTGTTTGTTGCTTTTTGCTAGGATATACTGGTTAGAATTAAACTTGTATGTCAATTTTAAAGGGTAATTAATTGTATCTATATAAGATGAAACGAGCTGTTTTCATTGTTTGTGAATAATATAAAATTCCCGCCTATTTTGGCTCCAACTTTCAATGGGCAAATATTGTTCAGCTGGAAACCACACAGTCCACGAAATTTGAGATAGCAAGATCTTTTGCTAGGTACATGTATGTTGGCTTATCTACTGAATACGGTATATCTGTATATAAGAAATTTTTTCAAATTTTACCCAAATTTATTGTTTGACATAGGATAATTCACATACGTAGTTTTTAGTAGCTAGTGATGGTTGTCTGTAAATTGTCAACATCTCTTTATACAGAGGTTTCTTTTTATAAATAGAGGGTAGAGATAATGTGAAGTCTGGTCTGTGTGAGACTGTGTGAGATGTCTGTCATTTAGAGGTGTCCGTCATTTTGTTCGCCCATTAAATTTACTTCCTGAAATATTTCGCTCACTCTAGACTTTTCATGCTGTTTATGTTAATTATGTTAATAATTCTTTTGTATTTTGTACATGTTGATGAGGCTTGGAAGGCAGATTAGCATGAACACAAAAAAACAACAAATTGATGAAATATAAAAATACTTTACAGTCATTTTATAAAATGTTCCTGTTGTAGGTTGGACGAACAGAAAGATTGGATAACACATTGAATCCTCATTTTTCAAAAGCTGTATTTGTGGACTACTTTTTTGAGGAGCTGCAAAAGCTGAAGTTCTTCATCTATGATATTGACAATCCAAATGTTGCGAATCTTAAGTCTGCAGATTTTTTAGGAGAAATGGAATGCACTTTGGGTCAGGTTAGAAATTATTTTAATATTGCCATTTAATATACATCTAGAAATATGTGCATTACAGAACTTTGGGCGCGATCCATTGGACCAAAATTTGCGGAAATTCCGGTACAAAATTGTATGGAACAGAAAGTGTCTGGAAACTCGTTTCGAAAATTTTGGTCAACTTCTGGAGGTTGTCCTAAAATTCCGGAAAATCGGAATACTCGGAAAATCCTGTTCCATCCGACAATTTCTGCTCGGGCCCAGTTTCTCGGAAACCCAGAAATCAACAAAGTTCAACATGGCAGTCACTCCAGCTGCTCAACAGTATGAGTGCTCGTCTTGTCTTCTTGCGGCTGATGGCAACGACAGGCCTTTTCACCAGCGAAGTGCATGTTTCCTCCTCTCACACGTCGATCGTAAGAATTATTTCCAGGTCTTTCCATGTCAGGGATGCGGACGATACGTTTCATACAGTTCTTGGAAGAAAAGTTTCTCTTGCTCCTGTCGGGTGCAACTTCATGTATTGTATCATAAATGGAAATGAATCCTACAGGAAAATATCTCGAATCATTGAGCTAAAAATAGTCTGTAACCTCTTCTCATGAAGCAACTAGTAGGTAATCATTATCTCGTTGTTGTTCTGTAGAATTGAAATTGTCTGTTTACTTGAAATGGTACTTGAGTGACAAACAAGTCGCATGGAAAACCCGCCATTTTGACGTGACCGGTACAGTCCAGTGAAAAATACTGTTCCTTTCAACGCAGAAAAATTTCGAAAGCTCAAACCGGAATTTTTGGTCGAATGGATCGCGCCCTTTGTCTTTTGGGGGAGGAGAGCTAGGGATTTGGAATTGTGCTTGCCCTGATAGTCTGCCTGTATAAGTTTTAGATACTGGTAATCTTGTTGTCCTTCAGTTTCTGTTTGTTTGTTGCTGTTTTGTCCACCATACAAAACTTGGTCCTACGTGAGCTCCAATTTGGGGCCAACAAAGTTTTAAACCTTTTGAAGCAAGGCCAGAGACTCAGTTCTGAAATCCTCGAAACCTTTGGCCAGAGAATCGTGTATGTGCATAACCACAACAAATTCTTCACTGCATAATCGTGTATCAAAATGGAGTATTAAACAACATTGTTTCATACCTCAACAAACGAACCCAGCGACGGTATTCCTCCTTGTTTTTTTCTTTATTTGGAAAGAGGAAAAACTTGCAGGTATGGGATTCCGATTGATGCTTACAATCCGGAGCAAAGCACTGTACCATGGCGACCCTTGACCTAGCTACGAATCGATCGAAAACATCCGCATCCGTTCGCGTCCAGCGTTATTTCGTTCGTAGAGCGGTAAAGTTTTGCGAGGAACTCAAAGTCTGTATCTAAAACCACGTACTGTTTCAGTCTAAACAATCACCAGTGAAATACAACAAAGGTTTTAAACGAACAAAAGCAAAGACAATATCCAAAATGGCGTCGCTGTGAGCTTTGCGTGACTTTGTTTAGAACCAAGAATTTGGTTGTCATGACACTGTGACGTCACACTTTAGTACTCTATTAAAACATCTTTGCTTTTTAAACGACCAGTCAAAATAATTGTTGTAAGTTTCAAGTCTTAAGGACGGTGCCTACTAATAGCGAGGTATTTTTTCCCGGCGGATGACTATGCAAGGGAAGTAGATGTTACCAAGGGCTATTAAAATCCAAAAAGAAAATTAGGGGTAGCCACGCAAATTTTCGAGATAATTAGGTTTGAAATCGTGAAAAAAGTGCTGACGTGGCATTTTCAAAAAAAGTAAAAGTAAATAAAATTTCCTTGCAAATTACCTTTGAATTTGGTTTTTCATGAACAAAATCAACACTAAATATAACGATCTTAAAAATAACTAACAAATACTATCTTTGAAACTGCGTGAACCACGTTTTATTGACAAAACGATTGCACTTGAGCCATTTTTGACTCTAACAGCTCTCTCTTGCAAGGCCAGAAAAACACCCTAAACAAGTTTTGCACTGAACGAAAAATTAATCATGTGTTCTATAGACTTACCACTTCCATTTTATAAAATAAAAAGTATGGGTCACCACGCATTTTTAAAAGTTATACGAGTTCTATGGAATCGCTTTTGAGGTCAGTTACACTTTTCCTATCCCCTCCCTAGCGAGTTAAATATTTGCTTCTCGCGCAATTTTTCACGCGTACACTACGCCATATGTAGTTAGCAGTTTGCTGATTACGTTTGAGCGATTAGCGATGTGTTTCAGACTGTTAAATGTGAGCCATTTTTATCGATAAGCGTTTAGGGCTTACTGATATGTTACTCTTTCACTGTTCCTGGTTTAGTACGTCCATTAACTGGATTTCGTTGCAACCGAAATTTTCTTGCATTTTAGTCGCGCGCTTGGTCGCGAAGTTGAATTCGTCAGTTTGAGCGAGCAAATTCCCTTAGCGCGCGCGTCTAGTGCGATCGATGCCTTGCGTGATGCGCAGAAGATGTGCGCAGTAACAAAAGTAGGCACCGTCCTTAAATGATGATAGGTCATCGGGGAACATTTAAGCTCCCAACATTGCAATGTGTGGTTCCAGAAAATGTCTATACTCCCCTCACAGAAGGGATTGGAAATTCCTGGGAGTGGGGGGTTCTCAAAGGCCAAAAACTTTAAGGAAATGTATGAAGCTTAATTGGAATTTCCAGAGGGGTGGGGGGTTAGGAAAAATCCCTTCTGTGGAGGGGGTATGGATATTTTCTGGAACCACACAATGTAGCAATACAGTACTTTTGCTAATTTACCTTATATTTAATGTTTCAACAAATGGCAAGGACAGATGTAAAGTTAACTGTTGTTTGTATCAATTAATCTTTTTCAGCTTGTATCATCTGGAACATACACTAAACCACTAGTACTAAAAGGTGCTGCCCAGCATCAAGCTGGAAGCATAACGGTGGGTCTATTTTAAAGCTTAATAATTATTCTGAAAGTGATGGGCACATATTCACTTTTTAATATATATAACAGTGATGAAAGTGATGGTATAGCAATATACTGTCTGCTTGAAGTTATTAGTTCTGATCGTAACCGACCCATTTGTTTATCAGCCATTTACAATATTGTTAGTCTTAAATTAATATCACTAACCATATAGATGCCGACTCAAGACAATCATATTTTGTTTAACAAGTTTAGACATTGCAAGTGATTACTATAGAGTTGCCGATCGTAGTTATTTACTTATTTATTACCGTATATAATATTATTACCAGGTGGTAGCAGAAGAAGTGTCGGGTGGAAGTGATGAAGTGTGTTTACAGTTTAGAGCAGAAAAACTTGACAAGAAGGTAAGAAAAAGGGTTGCTATCACATGTACATTAACCCTGAACCGCCCTAAACCGACCATAGAGGATCCGGGCATTTGCCCTGCTTGTGACGTCATCACCTTGTACCCAGAAAGGCGACATCTATGCTCAAATTGTAAACCAGAACAAGACCTTTCCAAATGATACCTACATGTAAACCAGCGTGATTAGATTGGCGGAGCTTGAAATATGCACCAAAACGCTTCAAAATTTTAGTGAAAAACTCAGAGGAAAATTTCCCCTAGTTTACACCCCTTGCTTGTCCATGGTAAGTAATTCTTGCTTTGTTTGCGCTTTCGCGGAATTATTCTACTCGAAAGAAGCCTGGTAGAAGGCCAAAAACTGCAGTAAAAGAAAGGAAGAAGAGAAAAAGGAAAAGCGAAAACAAAATAAAAAACAAAAAGCCTAAAGTGGTAGGATGCTTTTGACTTTTGTGCATGCATGAGCGAAAAAGTTCTTAAACGTGATTCTTCTGAAAAACAAGGATGCATTTTGCCTTCAATGGCCATTTTGAGTGATTTGGAGGTATTTTTATAGACCTTAAAAGGTCAAAAACGTCTAAAAAATGTGTTTTTTTGGGATAAACTCCAGGAGTCAATTGGTTAAACTAGACAAATTATAGTTTATAGTTATTGTACAAATAATAAAGCAAATCTTTTACTTAGTTAACAGTATTTATTGACCTAAGTTATTTCTGCTAAAGAAATCTTGTAGCTACTACAATTTAGCATCTACATGTATAGAGTTCAAAAGATTTCAAACAAACTTTGATTTGTATCTTCCTTTGTTCCAGATCTATTTATTATTCTATTATTCTAACTAGTTTAAAGTCATTTCTACCTGGCATAAAATTCATTTCTGCAACATTTGTTTTCAACTCTCCAACCAGTCTGCCATGTTTTTGTCTTACACCTAGGATTTTCTTGGAAAGAGTGACCCTTATTTGGAGTTTGCAAGATCAAAAGAAGATGGAACTTTTGTTGTTGTACATAGAACCGAGGTCAGTCTAGAAATACTAAAAATTGGTGATAGCCTAGCATCTCACGAAAAAATTAATAACAAGAATTATTTATTGTGCAATTGTACAGTTTGTGAACCTATTAAATTATACATGGTGAACATTAATATTTATGTTTCCTAAGCCTTCAGTGCTCTATTTTAGCTATAAGCTTTAGAGTGGGTTCTTGTAGATATTAAATTTCGTGGTAATGGCTTTGAATAGAAGAAAACTTGTTTTTCATGCACTCCTTATCTGGGTGAGTGACTGGACAAATGCACCAAAAATGTACTTATAAGTACTTACTTCAAAGAATTTAGACTTGCCAAATTGAGAGGGTGGGTGCTAATTTCCATCCCAGCCTGTGTGATACTGTCACAAATAAGTTAGTGTTTGCCAATTTTTCTTAATTTTGCAGGTTATTCAAAACAATTTGAATCCCAGATGGAAACCATTTCAAATTCCAGTTCAACAACTTTGCAATGGAGATTATGATAGGACCATAAGGGTATGTATTATTATTTTCTCTTACTATAAATATATAAAATTATTATGATATGTACTCACCAAAATTAGTTTGAATTTAACAGGAATCAATTGATTACTTTTCAGATTTCATGTTTTGACTGGGATTCAGATGGTTCACATGACTTCATTGGTACATTTACCACAAATCTCCGTGAGATGTGTTCCATTCAACAGCCAAGAGAGGTACAGTTTTCAGTCATTTTCAACTATTGTGCTCCAAGGAAATTAAAGCAATTGCTCAAAACAATATTAAGCTAGTTGAGTTCCTTTTGAAGAAGAGATGTTGCAAGTAAAATTGTTTTTCAGGTGAATTTGTTTACAACCTAGTAGGTAAATCTGTTTCGACTCAATGATAAGACTGACTTATTATCCCAGAAAAAAAATTAATTCACTGATTAGCTATAGGAATCCTGAAGAAATAACTCTTGAAAATAATGATTGTTTTTATGTGATTACAAGTTAAAGTGTTCTTAAAGTTAAAAATATTACTAACAGTACATCCTTCTGTAAACTCTATTACACTCAATTTTGTATGTACAGTTCTGTGACAAGTTAACATCTATGGTAAGGTAACTATTACTTACAGTAACTTTTCTTTTATTTCTAGATTCAGTGGCCATGTATAAATGAAAAGAAGCAAAAGAAAAAGCGTGGGTACAAGAATTCTGGAGTAGTTTTCCTTTCAAAGTGTGAGGTAAGTTTCAAGATTAATATGAATTTTAAAATTGTCTGTTTTTAAATGATTATCCAAAAACTTACACTAACGTAATTTAGTCAGTCAATTATTAAAAACTGTTTTCCCTGAAAAACTCTTGAAACATTAAGACACAGTATTACTATATCATTAGATGCTTTGATCTATACACTAATAATTGGTCTTTCTCTCGTTTGTAGATTGTTAAAGTGTCTTCATTTTTAGACTTCATCCAGGGTGGCTGTCAACTCAATTTTACAGTGAGTTTTGAGTGTTTATTTCATAACAAAATGATATTTATTGTAAGTGATCATTCATTCTTAACTCGCCAACAGGTTGGTATTGATTTTACAGCTTCCAATGGTGATCCAAGCCAGTCAACGTCTCTTCACTACATCAATCCTTATGCACCAAATGAATACATGCAGGCTCTTACAGCTGTTGGAGAAATCATTCAGGATTATGACAGGTCATTATTAGCGCATAACATACCTTTTCTTGTGGGCACCTCTTTAATACAGACCCCTCCCTACTGTGAACAGTTCTACTGTTCTGAAAGAACCCAAAACTTGTATAAATTCTTCAAGGCTGCTGCCTAAGGAAATTTCTAAGGAGCCCTTCGGGCTCCTAACATCAAAAGTTAGGAGCCCAAGCCATTACTTTAGGAGCCCAGCCTAAAAGTTGCCATGGTCGATCCTCGGGGGAGGGGGGTGGGGTAAAAGAAAAAAAAATCTAGGAGAGGGGTCTGGGGAGCAGCCGCCCCCTCCCCCCCCCCCTACCGTCCCCTTCCACATGCACACACATTTTATTTTGTCAGTAGAGCCTTTGTACGTGAACAGAAAACTCCTTCGGACAAGATTTTTTTCTGAAAGCTTCTGAAGGTAACCTCCCTCAAATAGTTGTGTGAGAAATTCCAGCTTTCTTAACTTGAAAGTTTATTTAACCGAGCCTCTCCTTCGATAAAACCCTTTTTACACTGATTGGGTGACATGAACAGGAGTGTGTATATTAGAAAGTTTCTGTAGGCTTAAAATGAGTTTGAAAATCCAACCAGTATATTGTGCTGTGATGAATGTTGGATAAAGTAAATTAAAAATGTGTAGAACAAATAAAACAATGTTTAATAGGAGTTTTGAACATCCAAAGTTTTGAAGCAAAATCAATGAAGCATGAAGCAGCAAAATTATTATTTCACTTTTGCACAGCAAGCTCACTAAAGAACTTGAATTATTGTTAGTAATTAAGGTTTAACAGAACCAAGATTACAATTTAGCAGGTCTATTTGAAGGTTAAGGCAAAGGTAATAAAAAGTCAAAACACCTGTGTAAACACTTTAATTAAATTCTGATCTTATCTACATTTCATTAATCAGTTGTCAAAAATAGACCAGAAAAACTAAGTTGTGAAAATAAAAACAGTTTCTAGGCTTATCAAATGAGTTGTTTATACAGTAGATTTTAGTAGTTTTAAAAACAATTCATGTTATTCAAACTATGTTCAGCAAAGTTTCTAGCACATTATTATTTTCAAGAGTAATGTTCTCCTTGCACGGTTCAATAACCGAGATAAAACACGAAACAGTTCGAATGAACAAACAAACAAACTTGATCCACAAAAAGCGGTAGCTGATAAGAATGTCACAGAAAAGGCACACATTTTCTGTTATGAAATTAAGCGTTCTCTATAACAAGCTTAATTACGGTAATTCGTAAGTGTAACATCAAAACATTCTGCACATTATTTTAGGCTTGTTGAAAAGGTTTTTGTATCAAGCTTTTGAAGATTATAATTGTCATGATCAGACCTGATGCATGAATGGCCAGGAGATTGATTTCACTTTTGTATCCGTAAAATGTTTACTTCACATTCACTATAAACTCCTCCAAACTCCTCCAAAATATCAACGTAGCGAACGAAACGTGAAGCAGCCCATAATACTATTCATTCTTCATTCCATATTTGGGAGTCAGTCCCAGTCCTAAACAGTCGAAAATAATTGGTTTTCGAAGTTGCACGTATTTATACGCTAAAATTATCTCTATTGTGGACAATTTTAGTATTTCCGTTTTGAAATGAAGCGCTTATGGTTTTAAACGGGAATATCTTACGCCAGTGGAACAAAGTTTCAAGGAAATTGAAGTCATTAGATGAGAATGGAAAATCTATGCTTAGGTGCCCATCCGGGCTCCTTGAACAAAAATTTAGTCGCCCGCACTCGTAACTTAGGCGCCCCAGGCGACCGGGCGCCCGTTAGGCAGCAGCCTTGTTCTTCCTCGATTATACAGACATCTCCATAATACTGACACTCGTCTCTACCCCTTTAATAGTATCCATATTAAAGGAGGTTTGATTGTGCGTCTAAAATATTCAAACTTTTCAAAAATTAGAGCTAAAAAAGCAATAATTCACAATAATTTGAAAATACCAGCTTTAAGCTTGGCATGCAACCACCATTCATGGATTTCCTGTGGCATTGGACAAACATCTGGAGCTTTCAATAATTTTTTTGAATCAGTTACTGTCTGGTATAAAGAGTGAGGTGCGGGATTGTGAAAAATTAATTAAGTGGATAAAAGAACAAGGTATGTAACAAATATGCTGTTTTGTTATTCTTGTGTTATTTAATTAGATGCAAAATGAGCATGAGCTATTTTTCTGCAATCCCGCACCTTCACACTTGAAGCTTGTTAAGCCCAGTTAAATGTCTCTAAAGGTGAACAATATTTGGCAGATTGTTTCTCGCTCTGTAGATTTATAATTAGGCTGAACTTTCTCTTGTTGTTTTGGCCCCAAGTTTTGAAAACCTATGAACTCTGATCACGCATGTGAGTTGCACTGGCCTGTATGTACTCTAATAAATGACAGGCATTAACCAATCACAAAGTGTAGTATCTTGGTTATTGTATAAAAAGAACATAGTTTAATTTCAAGGTTTTTAAAATTTCTATTTAGGGTTTCTGGCTTTTAGATTAATAAATAATAATTATAAAATAGTATTACTGACAGTACATACTTTTAAGAATGTCTATACAAAATCTATTGTCTGAGTGTTAACAAAATAAATTTTACTTACAGTTACTTTTATCATACTAACTATGCTTTTATTGTTCTTCACAGCGACAAAATGTTTCCTTCCTTTGGTTTTGGTGCAAGAATTCCACCCTCATATCAGGTAAATTACACTGTCTGCTGCACTGTCTCAAACTGTTAGGGAAAGCTACATCTGGTCTGTAGTTTTGCTTACTGTATGAAGAACTGATTTATAATAAACTTTGAATTTAAAAGTGCTCTGGTTTAACTAATTGCATTGTTCAATTTTAGGTTTCTCATCAATTTCCACTGAACTTTAATCCAAGTAATCCATACTGTGTAGGTATGTATATTTATTTATTTATATATTTTAATTACCCCATATCTTTTGCCAGTTGTAAAATGCATGACTGGCAACCTGATTCAAATTGTAAACTAGAATGGCATTTGTCAATATTGAGGGGATTATGTTTATATCGCATAATTTACTACATGCATTTACTACATGTAAGTGCCAAGTAGTAAATTGTGGCATTGTTTGGGGGAGGTACAGTGGCCTAATGATTAGCGCTCTGGACTCCCTAGCCAAGGTCAGTGTGCTATGTTCTCAGCAGTATAGTCTTTACTCTCACAGGGCCTCTCCCCACCTAGGCGTAAACATGTAAATGGGTAAAAGTAGTTAATGTCAGTAGTAGTTTGCATTTCACTCCTTCTCAGGAGCATAGGCCATCAACAGCCTCTCCATAGCCTCCTGTCCTGTGCATCCCTCTCTAGCTGGTACCAACTCTTGCCCATGGACTTGACCTCTGCTTCTAGCGAACGTCTACTGTGGACGACCGCTTTTTCATCTCCCTTGAGGAAACATGTAAATGGGTACTGGCAATAATGCTGGGAGTAACCCTGTGATGGACTAGCATCCCATGTACCTTGCCACATTATAATGTCTTGAAAACACCATGTTATTCACAACTTACTTCATGTTAATGCTTTGTAGGTCTTGCTGGCTTAGTCCAAGCTTATCAAACTTGTATACAAAGTGTACAGCTTTACGGCCCAACTAACATCTCTCCTATCATCAACCATGTTGCACACTTTGCAATGCAAGCAGCTCAAACCCCAACTGCCGCTGTAAGTTATTCAGTATACTCCAGGTCAATAATATCCTGCTGCTTTTGTCTTTGTTTATTGTTAATTCGTGTTTACTTTACAGTGTGAATTTAGTTATACAAGCTACTGTTTATTTTTGTTATAGCCCTCAACAATGAATGAGGGCACAAGGTTTGTGGGGTGAATTTTATACTTAATGTGCACCTCTATCTCAGTCTGCCCTCATGTGCATGCATATCCTCACACAACCCCTCTATAATTTATACTTTAATGTGCCACAGCTACAGAAACGACCACTTTATAATTTGTCAGTCTTGGGAATTAATTACTACCAGTAATAAGAATGCCCAGGTTGGTGAAAAACTACGCCATGTGTAAAATTGGTGTGAACATTTTTTTCTTCAAAAGTGCCTGAAGTTTTGCCTGACTGGTTTTCAACTTTCAATGCTGGTAAACTTGCACTTTGTTTGATGAAATAGGCTCTTTAAGACTCCTGTTTTGGCAGTTCAACTCAAGAAATTAATGGCTTCAACTCAATGAATTGCTGTCAACTTTAATACCAGCAAAAAATACATCAATTGCCACCATCTTGTGAAGGCATGCTCCCAAGAAACTACCACAATGCAATGCAAACTCAAAACATGACATGGTGTCACAAAATCTGTAACAACAATGAATTTGATTATCTGATTTAGTTTTACTTACACTAACTTTTACTGCTCTTCGCAGTGACTTACAGTTTGCAATTTTATTTGGCTTATTAGAACTACTTTATACTGCTCATATTGACTGATGGCGTGATCACAGACATGGAGCAAACCAAGCAGGCCGTTGTGGCAGCTTCAGGGCTTCCTATGTCAATCATTATTGTTGGTGTTGGAAGCGCTGACTTTCAAATGATGGAAGAACTAGACAGTGATGATGGAGTGTAAGTGAGCAGCAGTTTGCAGATGGTAGAGTGTTTGTTGTGTGCAGTTCTTTATTAATAAGTTTTAAAAATTTTTATAACGATTATTAGTGTTTAAGATCAAAAACTACGTAAGCTACACGAGTGAATAAGTTCTGTATTCAACATTTCTTTGGCTAAAGTGAAAAATGTTGGAATCTATTGTTCCCATTCTACTTTGTGATTGGTTCACTTTGGGTGACCCTGGCTGGTAACAGTAGCTGCACTGTAATAATACTTTTGCTAATAAATGTTATTTCCTTGTGCCCTGCAGATTGATGGCACTTGGCAAAGCTGCTCAAAGAGACATTGTTCAATTTGTCCCCTTTAGAAAGTTCAAACATGTAAGCCTTGTAGTTAAATTAAACAATTTTAATTTATTATCAAAGGTTGAGATGCAGTTAGTATAATATAAAATAAATTTATTTTCTAGTTATTTATTAAGTTTGTTTGTCTGACAATGTTGTCATCTAGTGGATACTGAACCAAACATCAATTTAATTAATTGCAGCTATTCATAATAATAAACAATATTTTATTATTATCATTTTTAATGCCTTCAAGATTAGATTAGATTACCGGTAGATCAGATTACATTAGACTGAATTAGATTTTATTAGATTTTTTTCTTTCACCACTGATGTAAATTTGTTATCATCAATGTAAATTTTAAATGTAATTTTTATTTTTAATACTATTATATTGGAAAGTGCCCTGAGCCATGGATATGATGCTATATAAATTTTTATTATTATTATTATTATTATTATTATTATTATTATTATTGTCGTTGTTATTATTATTTAGTAATAGTTGTAATAATAATAATGATAATAATATTGATATTATAATTTTATGATATAATTTTCATTTCACACTAATACAAGCTTTTATTTTAGATTTCTCCTGCTGCATTAGCAAAAGAAGTCTTAGCAGAGGTACCTAAGCAACTGACGGATTATTTCAAAGCAAGGAACATTTTACCACAGCAACGGACAATACCCTAAGACAGACTATTAGTAAAACATATTAATAAATAACTACCAAGTGCAGTACAGTGCTATTTCAAATCATTCATAAAAAAGCTAGTGTGCATTTAAAGAAAATTAATAGTCCTGGCATATATGGTTTTTACTGTATAGAATATATCACATTACTACTTAGATTATGAGCTCAAGAATTCGATGAGGTGATAGTTGATGAGGCCAAAGGAAAAATCATAAGGTGGATTCATGAAAATATTTTTTTAAAACATATTAATCCTCAGATGTTGAAAATGAGCCATGCAGTGAAATGTTTCTTTGGTGCATGGGCAGGCAATCAAGGCATGCGGATTCAAAGCCAAAACAAGAGAGATCTCTTTGGTCATTATTTTTATATCCAGCTACTGAAGTCAAATGTGCAGAAAGGTTCTTTAATTCAGTCTACTTTTGGTCCTGATCTTTTTTTTTTATTGCTTTTGCTTCACTTGATTGTTTGCCCATGGCCACCTACACTGTAGAATGGAGCTTTCTTTCAGCCACCTGGAACACACAAATGACTGTGTGAAAAGAGTTAAGAATTTCCTGGATGTAGAGGAACTCTGGCTTAAACTGTTCATTCAGCTTTTACTTCTAAACCAGATTGCAGCGCAGTCATCAAACAGATAGAACTTGTTATAATCTTAAGTTTAATACTTAAAATTAAACCCAGTGTACATTAATTTTTACTTAAAACAAGAATTTAAAATTACATGCAACCACTACAGACAAAATCAGTGTTGTACTTTATTGTGGTTTTCTCTTTCGTGTCAAAAAATACTGCCCTGCTTATTTTCGGAGAAAGGCTAATAATTATTATAATGGGGGGTAGGGTAGGAGTGGGACTGGCTGAATTTTTAGGTGCATACCACAGTCTGTATATGAGGCTAGTGGCCCATCAGGCCGGAGCTTATCCCGGTTTCCGTAGCATGAAACGACTAGGAGTATTTCTACTCCCCCCTGGATGGGATGCTAGTCCATCGCAGGGTAATCCCCAGTAGTAAATTCGCCGGTACCCATTTATACACCTGGGTGGAGAGAGGCACTATGAGAGTAAAGTATCTTGCCCAAGAACACAATGCAGTGCCCCGGCCAGGGTTCGAACCCGGACCACCCAATCCGGAGTCCAACACACTATACCAGTACAATAATATTATTCTCAAAGCACAACAATAGAAACCCAAAACAAGCCCTTCTCTGAGCATTCTCTAACAAAATAAAATTTATAAAACAAGCCCTACAGTGGGGGTTTATAATCAGAAAAGTTATCTTTCTTTAGGAGCTATAATTAACAAATATTCACTGAAGTGGAAGTCAATACTGGTGGATATTTACCGAGCTGTGAATGTTTTAGTATATACCACATGAGCTGAATAACTAGCAGACCAAAACATTTACTTTCAGTATCCAAAGCGACACAGGAAGCCATTTTGTTTCTCTTTACTTGATCAAAGGTGAATAGTACTAATTGCTAATCACTCTTGAGTAAACCAATCAGCGTGCCAGAAAACACTATTCACTTGTGTGGTGTATACTAAATATAATTCCAAGGGCTTATTTTTGGATGCTTTTTGCACCTGAGATTTGGAGGGCTCAGAATTTTACAAAAGCTTCATTCCAGCACTAGTATAAATTGTTCAAATCTGACAAATTTGAGTGCGGTTACAGATGGAACATATGCATCATTTTACGTATCCTGTAATAGAGTGATTTTATTTAAACCGTGAAACAATATCAAACAGTTGGTGTGTAATAGTCAAAACTTAACAAAAGAAAACAACAGAATTAGTGTCTAATGGTATCTAATAGTGTAGTAACTATTTCACGGGTTCAGTAAAATCACTCTATTATTATATCATTTTATTCAAACCATGTTGGTCATTTGGAGAGAAGTGGAGAGAATGCATGGTGGCGAGACATCGGTCACAGAAATGTCAGGTCTGGAATTTTCTATCCAAGCTAAGGGCAAAGTGCATTTGTCATTGTACTGGAATTAACTTGCTAGTATGTACAATAAATAATTTCTTAAGTTGTTAAATTTCACAAATAAGTGAAGTGAACATCTTACAGAGCTGTATAGTAAATAAAAATAGGTTGTTGTGTGGCACTTTTGGAAAAGTTTGGAAAACTCAATAAAGCTGTAGTAGAAACATTTCTCTAGGGGTGTGTTCCCACAGTATTTCTTGATTTCTATTTCTTAACACTTAATTCCATGACGCACAACCAGCAACCCACTTTTTGTGACCTTAGTACAGCCCAGCCTAGGCTCGATTTCCAGCCATTTTGTGAGGATGACACACTGGACTCCCAGAACGGCTGGAAATCGAGCCTAAGCCCAGCCAAGTCCAAATTATTTTGTTTTAAAATCAAAACTTTCATAACAGAGAAAATACCTCAATCTAGTGTGTAATATGAGACTTTATTGATGTGCAATGTAAAACCAACACCAACACTTGGCAAGCCAAGCTAACAAACATGCAACTCTGACAATAACCAAACAGCCAGCATAATACCCAAAGGCATGCTGTATTTTGTGTCATATATTTTTCCACTTTTGCTATACAGAAAACGTTAAGGTCTGAAATGATTCCCTAATATGTACAGTTACAGTACACAGTATATATTGTGCAACATCCCCCCTTGAATATACTTTTTATATACATCTGTACTAGCTTAAAAAATTGAGAATTTGTTGAATAGTGTCTCGAGTATTGAAATATTATTTGATGTTTCCTCATAAAAATAAAGACTTCCAGTTGAATGTGTTTTCAGCAAATGACGGTTTGTCATGTAAATAACAAATTATTAATGTTAATCAAGTGAAAATTGATCATGACTAGATAAAACTGTAAAATAATCTAATAAATATATAGCAAACTAAACCTAGCCGTAAAATGTCTAAGATACACAACATGCTGTGACAAGCAGCATATTATTAAGGTGTTATTATAACCAATAGAATTCAAAATAGTAAATATATATTATTGTGAACTTGTGCAATTCTGCATTTTTGTACATGTACAGCAATGGTTATGAGTTATATTTAAATTAAAAATAAATTAATTTACATTTTTGCTGCTTTTGACAATAAAGTATTAGCTAGACTTAGACTTAAATTTTCTTTTAGGAACAAATTAAAGCTTATTATTAATATATTTATAACATTTTCCCTCAAGAATTTGGTCAAATGAACTCAGACTCATGACTATTGATTTCATATAAAAATCATTTTTCTTTTTCTTTTTTGGCATATTTTTACACGGTATATGGCAAAATAACAGCACCTTGAATATACCCGAAGCAGATAAAAGTTCGTCGGAACATTTTAATTATATTAATAATAACTTTAATTATTATATAAACTAGTGAATTACCAGGATTTCTCTCACTAAGAAAATCATATCTTCACATGTGAGAGATATCACATCTTTCACATGTGAAGATATTGATTTTGTCACATTTGCTGATGAGTTTGCCATGTTTCAATGCTGAAGTGAATGAGCCGAATTTTATCCATATCATATCAAAACATCTTCAAATTTTCCTCAGCAATCTTTTGGGAATATTTGGAAATTTTTGGAAAGTTCTTTGGAAAATGGTTGGAAATCTTAGGAAAATCGTCAAAAACCTTGTTATTTGTATGTTTAAATAAAATAAGCAAAATAATACATGGTTGCTTGGAGATATGAAATTTCTCTTCTCATGTTCAAATCGATATCTCACTCGTGAGATATCAAGTTGAACACTCGAAGATAAATTTGATATCTCTGTGCAACGATGTCTTATCCTCTATAAAGTAGGTTAACAGTATCAGAGATAATTAAAAGCCTAGTATTCTTAAATTCTCAATAAATATGAATTGTTGAGCAAGGCTACCCCCGATGTCTCATAATTTCACAAGTAACACAAAGAACATTTTCCTGATAAAGAAAATGAACCTCATGAAAATAAAAGGAATTAAACACAACTGTACAGTAACCTAAAACAGATGCTTCTAGACTATTGAGCAACAAATTGTGCATCATTATCATCACCATCCACATTTTGACATATTTTCTCAACTAACTCATTAAATTTGCTTGGTTGATCAACATAAACATGGTGCCCAGCTCCTGTGATAACTTGAACATCAACATAACATCCATTGCGCCTTTCCTTGGTTTCTTTCCCTGTGCTGTGATCAATCCATGATCGTGATCCATAAATCATTGTAATGGGAATATTTTTGTCGACACTACCAATTCTATATATCATAGGATGTCTAGCCCAGCCATATGGAATGGTCATATTCTTGAAAGCTGTTTCCCCACTAGCAGAGAAAACAAGTTGAACAGGTTTAATACCAACGAATTAGTGCTTGATGTTTGCATTAAGTCAAAGATTTGGGAGTGGGGTGGGGGTCAATGGATGTGTTGTTCCAGACCTATACACCTCCTTTGGAAAGTTTTTTGGTTTTAACATTCCCCCCACCCCCCACCTTCCCAGCAATTCCAAAATTTATAAGGTTCATTATCTTCAAAAACTTAATTTGCCTTTTGAAACCCCCTCCCCCTTGGGATTTCCAGTGACCTTCTCTTGTGTCAGTCATGAACTCTCTCTGTCGGGATTTTATTATAAGACCTTTTATTAAAATACATAATAATCACATGCTTCCTTTTGACACTTCTATGCTCTTACACAAGAAATTCCTGGAAACACAACAAGATATTTAACTTGACTCCTGACTTGCTACAAGACTTTTGACTCCAGACTTGCTACATGACTTAATTTTAACAGTATCCTATATATGTTGCAAGCAAAATTATAAACTAAATGTTTTTTCAAACAAGAATGTCGACAACATACAGCACTCCCTACCTTGGCTCTTGGGCATTGCAGTGGTAAATGTAATTGAAAATGGTGTCATCTGACAGGATACTGGAAAACTTTCTTTGAAAGTCAGGTCTGAATTGCCGCACAAGGGAAGGACCTGCAGGTTAAAACACATTAAATGCATAATCATCATGGAATGATGCATATAACTGGGACTTCTTTCACTAAAACATATCCACAGGTAGGAGAGTAAAATAAGGTAAAGTCTGGAACAGAATATTATGGGTAACAGCGGCACATGTAACTCCAGTATAGGTAACAAAAGGTGACTGAGTATTACACATACATTACGTATTTCAATGAGCTTATATTACTAAGGATGCGGTTAAATACACCATGAAGATAATATGATGACAATAATGATGTTGTTGATGATTACTACTTCCCCTCCCCAATGCAGGTCACTTCCCAGCATTTTGCCAGGTTGCCCTTAATAATGTCGCTGCAGTACCATCTCATTTATATATCTCTACTTTGGTTCTCTTTTGATAATTATGATAAACTCTTTTTAATTAGCTTTTTGATCCACGGATCATACATTATAAATCTTGTTATGAAGGAAACACTGGCAAATTTAAGTCTGGGTAGTGGTGCTCCGTTTGGGTCTAGGAACCCTATCCTGTCACTGAGTTTCAACAGTATATTTATTCCATGAGCACACGTTGGATATGTGTGGCAGATAACCAACAAGGTGCAAAACAGCATTTGAGTTGCCTATAACTTTCTCACATCCTACAATCGCAAGTAGAAAAATTGGTTTATTAAAACACTCAAAGAATTGCAATATTAAAGTTTGAGCTTCCTGGCTGTTATGATGATGCATACGCCTACCATTTTGTGGTCCATGGTATAAAAGCTCAGAAACCATGCATGGCCTGTAAACCAAATCAAAACTCGGGATTGCAATATACCATGGCTAGTTTGTCACAACCCTTAATAAGCACAGTGATACTTACCCCAAGGACCAGCTGCACGCAATCCTGCCAGTGGATTAAAAGGACTTAGAACAGCTCCTAAAAACTTAACCCACACTGGAATATGTCTATTTATGTTGTCTTCAGTGGGTTTGACAGGGAATCCCCATGGATCAGCTAGAATCAGATGCTGGATTCTGGAGGGGTACTTAAGGGCATAGGAACTTGCTAAGAAGCCACCAAGGCTGTGCCCTAAAAGAACAAACTTCTCCAGGCCGATCTTCTCTCGCCATTTTTCAATGGAGTCCACAAATTGCTCTTCGGCTTCTACTGGATCTGTACTTAGCTGTGTCCGCGAGCTGCGACCAAATCCAAGCATGTCAAATGCATAAACAGACCTATTCTGAGAAAGGACGTCAACATTCATCGCCCAAAGGCCTACACCTCCTCCAAACCCATGCACCAAGACTAGCGGCACTCGCTGAGCCCTTGGGTTAAATTTTAATGTCCATATCCTGTGTCCATTTTCCAGAGGCACAAATTCACTTTCATAATAAGATCGCGTTTCTACGATGAAGAAAGAAAGAAAAAATGTCGAGATGAAGGAATAAGGAGTTTTCTTCTTTGCCGAGAGGCTAAAAAGTTGATCATTTATGTTCGATGTTTCATGTAAATGTGTACCGGTATTTTTCCGGAATATTACAGAGATTAAAGTCATTAAACACGACGTTTGTTTTTTCCCGCGAACAGCAAAAAGTTCACTTCTGCTGTCTTATCTGCCGTTTGGCGTTTGTACGCGGAAATGACCCAGGAAATGAGTAGGTCAGTGTTTATTGTGAATGTGCGATTTTTTCCCTATTTTTCTGAGGGATTTATTGTAGAATTCGATAAAACAAGCTCGTGTTTGCCGCGTAACTATTTTATGATTCGCGGCAAACACGAGTGTAACGTTGATGCCATGCCGGGGATTATAGTCACATGATCATGAAATGTACGACAACGACAACAGCACCACGCAGGTTATCTACAATAGTGTATATCTTCTTGCTCGGGATGTAAAAAGAGTGACTATAACGGCCATAACATGTTACCTGCCGGATGTGATTGAAAATAAATAAAAGATTTTAAATATCTTTCGCCTCTCTTCTCTCTTGGACGATGTTTACATTTATCGACGCCGGCAAAGCCTCAACCGACTGACGTAACTTGTAAGTTTATACACGTGTCTGGTTAAAAAAAAATAAGCTATTACAGTCAAACAGTGTACGCTTACTTTCTAATATTTGAGACTCAGCAATTTCCAGCAGTTTCTCAGAGGTTGGACACCACGAAAACCAGCCAGAAAACCAATTCGATCCTCCCTCGTCAGTGCTGTGAAAAGTTATGAAGCTATTCATTTTCAATTTGCCTCAGTAATACTTCGCCAAATCGGTGATTTTACGCCACAGAACTGAAAATCAAACACCCTATAATTTCCATACCTTTGATCTTCCGGTTCTTGCATATTCTCAAGCAAATCCCTTGTCATAGCTTCCCTACATTTTCATGGTGTTTACAATACAAATATGTACCTTGCGTTTCGATTGCGTTGTTGGTGGTTTGGCCGCGTAAATTTATGCTCTGTTGTTACGTCAGGCGAAGTTCACAACACATGCGCCCTTGACCTTGAGTGCCCTCTCGATGAGAATAAAATTCCGGTTATAATCCCTTCGTAAGGGGTTTTGGGTGGGCTTATAAACGGAGGGGCTTATATCCGGGGGGGAGGGGGGCGCTTATAAGTGGAATAAAATAAAGACGTTTCCAAACGAGCCACGGCAGTGTTGATCGAAATACGTTTTTAGGTTAAAAAGTCGTAATAAAGCAACATTTTGTCCTGTTCAGTATTGCCATTCAGCAGAGGGGGGCTTATAACCGGATGTATTTTTTTGTTTCCAGGTAGATGGGCCTATAACCGGGAGGGCTTATAAGCGGGGGCGGGGGGGGGGGGGCTTATAACCGGAATTCTACTATAATATTTGCATGATCGACAAAGGAAGATCACCAATATTTCTGTACGAATACGACATGCAAAAAGACATCAAAGACATCATTGTCAATTTGTAGAGACCTATTTTGTGGTGTTTTGTTTTCGTCAGTCTGAAGCCAAAAAGGTGAATTGAACAAACTTTTACACCTACTGTACCCTGCGAGCAGAGTCTTCTCCACCCAAAGTTTTTTTTTTAGCCAATCACAAGATAAGCTCAGAACAAAAGAATTGGACTTTGTTCACCAGCAGAATTTCTTGCAATATGTATGACCGTACTTTGAAATCAACGATTATAATCTTGGAAGTATTAGATTATTACATAAAGTCCAATGATTGGTTTCGGATAATTAATCCACTCGCAATCGGGACCATACTTGCAGAAGCTTGAAGCCAGCAGAAAAGTTCCCTGGTCAGTTTTTATTTCTCCGTGGTGAGATTTGCTGCCCTCGGAAACCCGCCGAACATGAAAATGAAGATATTTGTTTGCCAGTCACGATCATTTTGGCCGATTTCAGGGAGAGACCTTTTTTGGTGGTTATATTTTTAGTTATCCCCGTGAAAATGTTCTTTCTTTATTTTTCTCAGCCTGTGTTTTTTCGGGTTGGAAAACGTACACGTGGAAATGCAGTCTGCCTCCGGTGAGGTTTTACCAAACGCATGCATATGCCTGGCGAACATCAAGGTTTCTCCCGCCAGGTCTGTCCAGTTACAGAAAGATGTTAAAATGCATGGTGCTTGTATAGATTTAACTGAGGCCGGCCAACTCTAAAACAGCGTTTGAATTTTACAGATCAGGTTTGAAAAAAAAAAAAGAGTAAATTAGAAAAAAAAAACTATTTTGAAATTTGAGTATTACATGTAACATTCTGCAAGACGCGTATTTTTGAGTGTCCATTATTTGTCATTATTCCCCACCCCTAGTTGAGGCCAGGCAGAGGTTAGAGTCTACGCGAGGCATTGCGAGGCATGAAAGTCACAAGACTGAATCTGGACAACGATATTCTTTCAGACACACCGGGATTGCCTGAATTTCAGCCGTCTTCTTTGCAGGCCTCCACAGGGAGCCATAAAACGACCAGACTGACCAGAGAAATACGGCTGAAATTTACATTGTGGCGGCAAATTCACAGAACATTGTTTCTGCATTTAAATTTCGCTCTTTAAATCCAAAGATACCACTTCTTCACAGATCTCAATGGCGGCGAGTTCAGAGGTACTCAAAAAGGGGGCCGAATCGAAGTGAAAGTAGGCCTCCTTCCTCCTCCAATAAGAGCGGGGAGGGTAATTTTAAGAGTCTTGATGCTGGGCTCCTGGTTCCCTGCTTATAGCTCACCACTGTTGTGCTGCATAGCAGTCGTTTCCCTTTCCAAGCGCGCGGAGCCAACGAGGGTGCCCAACCCCTCCGCGCTTCTGCTCATTCGCACGTTCGTTCGTTCGTTCGTTCGTTCGTTCGTTCGTTCGTTCGTTCGTTCGTTCGTTCGTTCGTTCGTTCGTTCGTTCGTTCGTTCGTTCGTTCGTTCGTTCGTTCGTTCGTTCGTTCGTTCGTTCGTTCGTTCGTTCGTTCGTTCGTTCGTTCGTTCGTTCGTTCGTTCGTTCGTTCGTTCGTTCGTTCGTTCGTTCGTTCGTTCGTTCGTTCGTTCGTTCGTTCGTTCGTTCGTTCGTTCGTTCGTTCGTTCGTTCGTTCGTTCGTTCGTTCGTTCGTTCGTTCGTTCGTTCGTTCGTTCGTTCGTTCGTTCGTTCGTTCGTTCGTTCGTTCGTTCGTTCGTTCGTTCGTTCGTTCGTTCGTTCGTTCGTTCGTTCGTTCGTTCGTTCGTTCGTTCGTTCGTTCGTTCGTCCCTCACACTTGGAAATGAAACGACTAGGGGTTGACTCATTATGCTCCTAAAATCGAGCATTATGCTTTTTGGCATTGCCCTCAAAACAAACTATTATGCTCCAAATTATGCTCGATTGTTGCTATTATGCTCGTAATTATGCCGTAAAAAAATTTTCCCGGACCCCATGAAGTGCGAAAATACAAACCAGGATGGCCTTAGGAGCCTGGAATAATGAGAGTAATCAGGTCTAAAGAGCAAAACCCACTTGAAGATGCACTGGGAACAAGCCTACAGTGCTCGATAGAACATTAAAATCGCTTGAAATTTTGTAGTTTTAACTAAATAAATGTAAAAGTAGCTCTAAAAAAAAAAAGAAATAATTTTGTAGTTTTAACTAAATAAATGTAAAAGTAGCTCTAAAAAAAATAATAAAATAACTGTTATGCTGCAAAACGGCACTATTATGCCGGCATTATGTTCGATGCTCCACCTATAGTATTATGCTCGAAATTATGCCAGCATAATGTGTCAACCCCTAGAAACGACTGTAGGTGGCCAGAGTAAAATCTTACCACGGAATATTGTTCTTTAAAAGGCACACCACTATACCACCGAGGAAAATGACCCACGCTTTGTCACTATTTTGGATTTATTTCCTTGAATTAATAACGATGTGGTCGACTGAAGCTAAATTACTAACAGCGGGAAAGCGGTTCTACACGCGAAACGAGAAACAAACTAGCTAAGTACAATAATGCAAACAAACGTAACTGAAACAAGCTGAAAGTAAATGCTGATGAAATAAACTTACTCACCCACGTTTCCGGGTTAAATCCTATCTCTATGCCTTTATAAGGTCTTCAGCGATTTCTGATTCTTCGATGTCTATCCTCTTCACGCGCGTTACTAATCTAATCCCGTGGACTCTGGGAACGAGATTGCGGTTTCCGTAGCATGGAAGAGACTAGGAGCATTTCTTCCCCCTAGCCGAGTACATTGCTGGATTAACCCTCAGTATTTTTTTCGCGGTACCCATTTCTACACAAGGGAGAAGCACATGAGAGTTAAGTGCCCAAGAACAAAACACAATGACCCCAGCTAGGGCGGACTGCAAGATCCAGAGGCGGGCCATCCTCGGAAACCCAGGGCTTCAAAGGGGACGGGAAGTCTCTCCCTTCCCTTCTGCTTTGAAGCCCTGGGTTTCCGACGATGGAGTCAGGCGCACTAACCATTAGGTCACTGCGCCTCCCCTAGCCTGAAATTTTAATAGATCTCATCTCCAGGCGTTTGGCTCCCACAAAAATTGAGGCAAGAACAGAAAACAGTGAAGTGGAAAACTCTTCGTTTGCATGGGAACGCTTGTTGTGCAGTCGCGGTACACACAAATCACTCTGCTCACACTCACAAACTCTGATCGGCAGGCTGTATAAATGTGGACTGATTTTGGACTTGTTGGCAGATGTTTCAAATTCACCAGGGGCTTAATTCCTAATTGCATTCTACAGAAGGCAGCCTGCAAAATTTCCGGCTGTTTGTTTCCGGGCTAAACATTTCTAATTAAACCACCCAATGCCAAATCTGGCATTCATTTTAATTTAAAATCCCCATTGTATTAATACCAAACGATCGCGTAAGGACTTTGTTCTTTTGCAATCCAAGTTTGTTTCACTTGCTTATATTTATTCTGGTAAAAGGTAAGAAATATAAAAGTGTAAGAAATATAAAGAGAAAAGGCAAAACAGAGTGTATCCACAAAGTTTATTTACAGTATGTCACATGACTCTCCTAGGTTAAATAAGAGTTGTAAATATTTTTCTTTATGTTATGTTTACATTGCAAAACTAAAATATCCGACATAGTATGAACACAGACATACTATTTTTATATTCTTGTTTCACATCAATTTTGAGGGGCTAAAATGGGCTCCTAATATATTCACAATCATTTCTAAAGAAATGAAGATGGTTGAGGACTGTGTAGCTGTAGCCCTTTGTACGCATTGCGGGCCTAACATTCTTACTAGCAGTTCTTATCTTTCTCTTATCTACTCAGTTCACAACAACATCAATCTTTTCATCCTCTTTTCGGCAAATTTTATCCACCACCAAATTGAAAGCGTCAGGTTGATCTGCATAGACGTGGTGTCCTGCTTCTGGAATGATCTCAACATCAACATAACTACCTGTACCACTTCGCATATATTTAGTTTCGTAGCTAGTGGAATAATCAATCCACGACTCTGAACCGTGGATCATTGTCATAGGAATGTTGTTGTCAAGTCCACCAATTCTGTGAATCATGGGAAACTTGGCCCAGCCAAAAGACTCAGTCATCTTCTTGAAAGCTGTTTCACCACTGAAAAAAGAAGAGAACATTCATTTTTGTTCAGTAAAGTCAAAACCTGTTAGTTTTTCCCCCACACAAGACCACAAGAATATCACAATAGAGAACTTCACAAAACCTCTCTGACTGCATGACTGTGTAATTAATCCTCTACGGGATTAATGTTTTGATGACATAATAAGGAGTACATGTAACTTGGTTTACATGTATCTCACTTAAAAATTGTTTTCCAAAGAGATTTTTTTCTACTAGTGAGCTGAACTACAATCTTGGACAAAACTGTTGAAACACTTAGCAAATTTCCACTTATTTAGCCAACACAGTTCAGTTTTGCAACCCCCTCCCCCCCATTTCAATGTTGTTAATGCTTTAGTGTTTTTAAAACAAAGCCTGTTGAACTGCAAACCTCAAGAAACAACATTGAGTAGGGGGGGAGGGGGATAAGATATTTTGAACCCGCTTGCAAGTCGAGACATTTGTGAGAAATGCGTGAAAATCGTATGTTTCAACTAGTTTTGTCCAAGATTGTAGCTATTATTTAATACCAGAAACCCATAAGGGTTGAAACGTGTAACTCCCTATGATTCGTATTGTACAAAGCGTCTGCACATTCGTTTTCATTAAGTACCATATTTGGAAAATCACGAAAAACAAATCAACCAATCAAAATGTAATATTTGGATGAAATTCACAATGCGCGCTAGCTCGCGCTAAATGGCGTAATCTTGTTTTTGAACAACCTTGGTCGAATAAAGTTAAATTTGGTTAAATTCTTCTGTTTCGTCATCATTCAGTAGTCTGCAGAACTTCACTTGATACTGTAATGAATTTCTTTAGTCTCTGTGAGGAATTTACTGCGTTTAGATCGGAATTAAAGTGACTTACCACAAAACCAAAATTTTATTGCGTGTGTCGTTACGTGTGTAAATCATTCGCGTACAAACTCTTTGTCTTTCCAAATATGGTACTTGTCAAAAATGAATATTCGAATGCTGTGAACGCGCGTTAAATGTTTCAACTCCTTATGAGTTTCTGTTAATACTGAATTGTTTTAATTACCTTGGTGTTTGGGCATTACAGTGGTAAATGTAGTTGAAAATGGTGTCATCTGTCAGAAGACGAGCGTACTTCCTTTGAAAGTCAGGCCTCAGTTTCTGGACCAATGATGGACCTGTGATAACAGAAAAACACAAACACTGTCATTGTAGTTAAGATCATCATTTAGCTAATACCAAGGTGACACAAAGCCAATGAAGCATTTTAATTAATAATACAGTTCATCAAGACTGTATTGTATGGGGCAGTAGCTATGTAGCATAGACAAGGCAAGATCTGCCATCACACAAGGCACAAACCACTAGGGGGGTCTACAGGCATTCCCCCCCCCCCCAAAAAAAAATTGAAATCCAAAAGCACTGAAACCCTTTTTTTTCACCTTGTCATAAGGTATTTCTACAGAAAAATCAATCTTGTTCAACACTGCAGGGAATTACTTTCCTAACTGAAGTATTTTGTTTTTAATTTTGGGTTAAATTCTAGACAAGACAAGTGCCTCGTCTTGCCTCTTTAATACTAGCTTAAGTCCTGTATGAACCTATATTTAAGGAATAGGCCATACATTGCTTTGGCTTATTGGTTTTGTCAAACCATGCACAATGTTTGAAGAATTCAAGAACAGATTGAAAATCCCAAGCTGGAGGCAAACAATTTACAAGCTTTTAAAGTGTCCTTTCGACATCCAATTTGTGGTTTATTGATTGCAACCACCAATTGAAGCAACCAATAAACCATAGGAATGTGTGTTATTTTTATGTATGTAATTGCCATGTGCATTACGCGGAACAATAGTGAATAGCTCTTGACCAATCAGGGCACAGTTCTGATCTGTTGTTGTCTGTAATTGTATATAAATTAATTTAAATTATTTTATAGTTGAACAGACTAAGTGTTGTTGACATACCCCAAGGGCCAGCAGCTCGCAATCCTGCCAGTGGGTTAAATGGGGTGATAAGAACTTTTAACACCCTTGCCCACATCGGAATATTAAACTCAAATTCAGTAGGTTTCTCAGAAAAGCCCCATGAATCCACCAGGACAAGATGTTGAACTCTGGAGGGATGTTGAAGAGCATATGAACTTGCCAGGAAGCCACCAAAGCTGTGTCCCAGGAGAACAAATTTTTCCAGCCCAACTTGGTGTCGCCATTGTTCAATAGAGTCCACAAATTCCTTTTCAGCTTCTTGTGGATCTGCACTTAACTGAGGCCGTGAACTGCGACCAAATCCCAATACATCCATTGCATAGACAGTCCTTTCTTTAGCTAATGCATCAATGTTCATTGCCCAAAGGCCTACACCTCCCCCAAAGCCATGCACCAATACCAGAGGCACTTTTGTCGCATTAGGATTGAATTTCACTGTCCATATTTTTTTATCATTTTCTACAGGTACATACTTGCTCTCATAGCGAGTCTTGACAACTGCAGAAAGACAAATAAAAATAATTTAAATTAATTTCAGTAGTTGTAATATGTTGGAAGAAAACAGCTACAAAATGCATTGCAAACCATGCCAGTCATGAATTAATTAGCAAAAAAAATCCAAAAAAGAGTTTTTATTAAAAAGCGCTTAGATTTTTCACTGTCATTCTTGGACCACATTAAACTCAGTAAAACCAATTTTTTGGGACCTGTCAACAGAAAACAGCACATAATGAAATGTTTGCAACCGGAACGGGTTGAAAGATTCAAAGATCGAACACAATTAGATGAGTTGATGGCTGTCGGCTGACAGCGCAAAGGTGTCCTTTGAAACACTGTTGTCGAATTACATGTATACTGCAAGTATTGCAAGTGTTTAGAATTGAAAGCAGTCTCTTCTACAACTGAACTCACATTGTAAAATCCTTGCTTCTGCAGCTTCGAGTAATCTCTTTGAAGTTGGTCGCCATGAGCACCTTCTTCGAAGCCCTGATCCTTCCAGCGATGATGCAACGATACTGCGAAATTAAACAAATAAAACTTATAAGCGTAAAAGATTCATTTCTCATAGCGAGTATAATTGATTATCACTACCTTTGGTTATCGCTTTCTCTAATCTCTTGCGTTAAAGCTGTAGCCATCATTGATCGTGGAGTATTCCTTCCAAACTTGGCCTCAAACAACACCTTATATAATCGGCCGCCTTCTCTTCGTCCGTGCCTTGCATAACACGAATGACGTAAAGGACAACGGTCAGTGATTGGTTCATTTGGCTAAGTACGTCAAGGACAGTTTGTTGTGTGTGACAGAGCGGTGACTAAGCAACTTTGGTCTAAATTTGTCGAAATACGTAATGCAAAATATACTTTATTCGAAACAGCGGGATGTAAAAAAAGCATTTTGTATAAATGTGCATGAAAGGGAAAGAGAAAATACCTTACTGAAATGTCACGGGAACTTGCATTGCTGCAAACATTGAATTTTTGCATCGCGGGCTTGTGATGTCACCTCACGTCACAAGAATCGTCACAGGTGACCAAAGCAGATGAAGCGCATTAGTTCCCAGTAACACGCGCTCTGGATGAAACGCCTGCCTGAATCTGCCTGAATCGGACATAGGCTTGACATAGGCTGGCGTTTGAAGCAAAATTTGACCGCTCAGAAAGGAAATCAATAGCCAAAGAATAGGATGGATGACCTTATTGAGGACGGAAAGAACAATAAGTGGGTGGTGTGCAAGTTTTGTGAATCAAAGGTTCTAAGGCCAAGTGCCGCAAGCTACGAAGAAAGAGAGGTACGTCTTCCATAGTACACTTTAAAGCGGCTGGTCCGTCGCAAGGGAAGAATTAAACAGGGAACAGGAGGTTCGAGGGAAACTTTATTCACTGATTTCCTGACGGGCCAGTCGTTATATGATTTGTAATATAGTAACACATGATTGTCTAACTTGAATTTATTCGCTGAAATTACTAACCGGCTGCCGAACACAAGGTGAAGGTCTCAAATATTGTGCGCCAGCTGCGGATATTTGGCCTTTTTTATCTTGTGTTATTATAAACTTATAACAGTTATTATAAACTTTATTTCTAATAAACTTTATATTATTTTATTAACCATAATTAGCTCTTATTAACCGAGCAGGAGGTCTGTATGGGAGAAGCTTGACCGAGGTCATGAGTACAGACCAAACGCAGTGAGGTCTGTGCTCTTGACCGAGGTCAAGATTCTCCCATACAGACCAACTAAGCTCGGTTAATAAGATGTTTATTATATGGCCAAACTAGAAAACTTTTTAGCTTAAAAATTCGCTTCGGTTCGCTGTACTCGCTGACATTTTGCTAGTGAACGGTGATCACGGAAAAATGAGAACAAGAGAAGGTCGATATCATCAGCAGGTATGTTTCCAACTTCTCTAGCCTCTTTAGTCGACTGTTAAAATATTCTTACAGGTGTTTTAGTCGGTTTTAATCGTGTTAAGTGCTTTTAACTTCTGACCTTGCAATTACCTCGCAAATTCTTTTCTAGCTGGTGTTTTGATTTCTTGCCTGTGAACTGAGTGAAAATTTGCCAAAGTTTGCTCATTCTTGTTAACTTCTTTCGCGTCAAGCTTTTGGTTCTTCCATTTATTACTTTTTATCAGAAACAAATCAACGTTTTTGCATTTTTGTTTGTAAACTTCTCAACGTAAGTGCAACCGGTCTAGATGCCGGTCTAGATGGGAAAATCTAGACCACAGTCAATATCGATTTTAGCCAATCAAATTCGCAGTCCTTGTGAGACATGGCCATATAATAAATGGTTAATAATTAACTTTCATAGCAAAACTGGATAGTGCCAAGGGCACTTTGATTTCATTTCAAAATTCTTAACTGAATAAAATCAATCCCAGGATGGGTACCCAGGTTTAAAAGTGACAGGGAGGTGCAAAAGCCTGTTTTGGGTTTGAAATTTGCGACCTGAGGGCTTTTTGGGGCTAGAGATTTTCTTGTGACTTTTTTGGGGTGAAAGGTTTTAGCAAGAACTTTTTTGGGGGGGAGGGGAGGGGAGGGGAGGGGAGGGGAGGGTCACAAGAAGAATAACCTACTTACTGTAGGGTACTCATTTCTATGCCAAACAACAACATTACAGTGGAACCCTGATATAACAATGAACCATTTGTTATATCGGGGTATTGTTGTAAATGACCCTGATGTAAGGATATTAAAAAAAACAATCACCATTATTGTTATATCGGGTTAGGTAAAGTCTCCATATGAGCAAAGTCACCCATCAAGCCAGAGCTTATTCTGGTTTCCAAAACATGAAGCGACTAGGAGTATTTCTACTCCTGGATGGGATGCTAGTCCATTGCAGGGTTACCCCTTAAGTATGAAATCCGCTGGTGCCCATTTATACACCTTGGTGAAGAGAGGCACTGTAAGAGTACTGACAGTGTCTTGCCCAAGAACACAACACAGTGCTCTAGCCAGGGCTTGAACCCGGACTGCTTGATCCAGAGTCCAGCGCACTAACCATAAGGCCACCATACCTCCTTTAGGCCACTGTTATATTGGGGTATGGGTATTAAAATTACTATTTTAGGGGGGAG
This sequence comes from Meandrina meandrites, assembly GCA_963693305.1. NCBI lineage: Eukaryota > Metazoa > Cnidaria > Anthozoa > Scleractinia > Meandrinidae > Meandrina > Meandrina meandrites. The sequence goes on along the minus strand of OY855903.1, from coordinate 12,710,604 downwards.
GGGGTGGTCTGGAGCATTTGGGAAAGTTGCGGTTGTAAAACACATGACCCACCCCTTCCCCTTGGCTTGAAATTGACTGAGCCACCCTGACCGAAGGTTGACAATTACGTGGCCCACCCCCTAACAACAACATTCTAGTTTTGCAAAATCTGCATGTTCTACATGCATAAATTATTTCTTGATTGCTGCCCACAATATAAAACAAATAACGTAACATGGTGACCTGTATATTTTAGGCAAAACAAATTATACATTTTTTTCTAAAAGTTGACTTAGGCACTTAAATTAACAGGAAACACCTGTAGTTTAGAAAGAAAATGAGATCAAATGCTAAAAAAAACCAGCTTGTGGCAGGCACTTGTGAATGTTCACGAGAGGCACAGTGGCCTACATATTATTCCGAATGTAAATGGACTCTGGATTGAGCAGCCTGGGATCAAATGCTAGCTAGGGTCATTGCAGCTGTTGTGTTTAATGGCCAAGTCACTTTACTCTTGTAGTGCCTTTCTCCACACAGTTGTTGAAATAAGGGCTCAGTAAGTCCTGTGCAATCACCTGCGTACAAGTAGATTAGGGGTGAAGGCCCATCCAAGCCTTTTACTGGCTAAAATATCATGATTTCAAAATAAAAAAATATGGGACTGGTCATTATTTAGGGTGGCGGGGGGGGGGGGGGGGGGGGGGGGGAGCTGGTGCAAATGGAGAGAGGCTATGTTTCAAATAATCCTGACCTGCCCCTTTTATGAAGCACATTGTTTGCTTACCTTCCCCCTCTTACCAACTCACTCACTTAAATCTCCCTAATGTGTGTATAAATTTTTGTGCTCCCCTTTTCCTTCCCTAGAAATTATTGACCCTTCCCTATTTGCAACAACCCTCTCCACCCTATAAATAATGACCTGCCCCTAAGACAAGCCCGCAACTGCCTCAGACAGAAAATTTGAGTTTTTTGTCTTCACCTATATGCTCATTAATTGACTTCAATTAAAAAAATACTCTTTTCTTTCTACACAGCTCTTCTTGCCCTTTATGCAGAAAAAGAAAGACTTGACTGGCACAGAACATCAAGGTGAAACCCTCAAAAGTCATTGGATGGTTTCTGACATGTTTGCATTTGAAAATGTTGGTTTTTCAATGACTGTGGACTCCATCAAATATTTGGCTTGCGCTGACTGTGAATGTGGACCAATAGGATGGCATGACATCAACGAAAAGACAAAGTTTTATATTGCAGTCAAACGAGTCGAGCATAGAAATATATCTCAATAGAAATTAACATGGTTATAATAGTATTTTATAACAATTTTCTTTTTTTGTGAGATTATTCTTGCTAACCTGATTTTGTTTTTTGTTTTAGCTATCTTAAAACAGTGTACACTATGTATATTTTTTACGACTCTTTCAATGAAAGTAGATGTTAGTTTTTTCTTTTTAAGAAGTTGTATATTAAGTATTCAACTATTATTTCATTTCATCATAACATGCATATTAACATGTTATCAACCTGTAGTGGTCTATTGCACTGTAGTGCCCCATTTTAGAGCTAAATGACAAGAAAAATTTAGTGAAATTAAAAATTCCTTATTCAATGGTTTTGCAAATAAATTACTATAGAATCGAAAGAAGTTATAGTATCTTTAAGGGCTTCTTTGAGCTAAACTGAAAAGGTGTCTAATGATAGCTCTAAGAAAAAAAAATAGTAAAAAAAGTGATCCCACTGTTGATTTAAATCAACTGTTCTTTGCTTCATATAAATACCAAATATTGGAGTAATTTTATCTAATCCGTGAAACAACATCTAACAATAGCCCTTATGCATGTTTACGTCAGAGTGGCTAGTTACACCACCAAGCCTTACTTTCGAAGTGCAAGGTTGTAAATTTTATCGTGAACGAATTCCCAGAGCAGCAAAGATGAAAGGAGTACCCATGCAAAAACCGGTGTGTGACATTTACAGACTGCAGACTGCTTGCGGTTAGTTTTCACTGCAGTCTGCTTGTGGTTAGATGTTCTTTGGCTGTTTGGGGCAACACTATTTTGATCTCAGTGTAAACGGCTAAAAAGGCAATCATAGACTACAGTCTGCAAATGTCAGACACGGTGCAAAACCTGCATGAAGTTGGCAGAGTGTTGAGAATAATTTGCGTAAACAAGGCTTTGTGGTGAATTTTGAGCATAAGACTTTATCATTCATAAGGCCTATTTAGTGCATAATAGACTAGTCAAAACTAAACAAAAGAAAACAATAGAATTAGTGTCTAATAGTAGCTGAGCTACAATTTTAAGTAAACCACTATAATTGACCTTTGACAAAACGAAGACGGCTTTAAAGTCTATAACGACGAAGATCAATTTAAAATTTACTGCAATTTTGTTTTTTCTTGTTACTATGATAATCTGTTTTCAGTACCATTTGATTTAATATGATATAACTGGTTCTTCCACTAGAAGGTTTCCTTGTTCCTGTAAGCGTCGGCGATGCCTTATGTATATGCAAAACACCACTCCACCGATTCCGAGTACAGCACAAAATTACGGAAAGTACAACTACAACAATCACCGTGACTGGCCACGTTGCACGCCGAGTCGAACATTTCTCCCACGAGCTTGCACAAACGGGTTGCTACAACAGAACAATTCTTGTGCGGTTCCGCAATCCCAGCTTATGATACAGGACTCGCCAACACAAGTTTCTCTGCATTCACTCGACTGCAACTTTCGGTGGCAGCATGAAGACAGCGTAGAATTGTTTACATCTGTACAGTCAGCGTCCTTTTGGCACTCGTCCTCAGCTATAACGGTTTCCGATAACCTCAAAAGTATCGCAACAAGCAACGGATAAATCAAGCTCATCGTAACTCCGATTTAGAGTATCTAAGAGTATGCAAGTCCACTATGTTTCGAACTTTTCGAAATCGAAATGGTTCGAAACACTGCAAAGCATGTTAGTATCTGTCACGCATTGATACAAAAGTTCTCGTGACAAATTCGAGTGTAGAGTGCGTGCGTGCGGCAGGTATTTTTTGCAGGTTGAAAAGTTGAATAATTAACCCCAAAAATAAGGCTAACCGCAAGCAATCTAAACTAATTTAGACTATAAACCGGAGTGCTATTCAGGTTAACCTAACCGGAACGCCATTTACGCTAACTTAACTGCAAAGAAGACTCGAACTCGAATTCAAAAGTCTATTTTTTAACCTGCAAAAAATACCTGTCGGCGTGCGTGGATATATGCACTCTCTGTAAGAGCTGCCTGCGATTATTTTTGCACTTTTCCTCGTCGAATTTGAAGCTTTTGATAGTAACACAAATACAAAATCCCTGACGTTTTGCTGCCTTCCGAGGGCAATCAAGTTTTCGGTGTGTTTGATAAATTCTTGTCAGCACAGTCAACCCTGTGTTGCAGCTGTTATCTCAAATATTACAAGTAACACGTCACTCATACTGAACTTGTAAACTTAAGTCATGACAAGTTGTCTGATAGTTTGTATAAAAACAAACCTACTGCTGGGGATAGAAACTAAAAAAATGTGGTCGTGAACCCCTTGTTTTTTTTTAGCCAGCGTAGAAGGTTTCAGTTTTTATACAAAGCTCAGTAAATGCAGTATCGTGAAAATCTGTGTTAAGACGGGGAATTAGCTATACGAGAGGTAACCGGGACTCTGTGGTATTCCTCTTCTTTTCTTCTTTATTAACTTGAACTGCGTTAGGTTAACAACTAACTACTTACTAACTACAACCTTGAAGGTGCGCCAACTATATAGCCAATATGTAGACATGTTTGGGTACGAATTTCGGTGACCTTGGAAAACTCGAGACGTACTAAAGAAAGCGAATACAAACAGACCTACAAGAAGAACCAACACAAGAAGAAAACGACCAATGACAAATTTGGAAGAACTAAAACTATTAATAACAAACTTGAAACTAAAACAGGAACCTTAATGGTGGTCCAAACCAAGGTGAGCAAGAATCTCCAAGAGCATTTACCCTGGGAAAGTATCCCTCAAATACAAACACTTGACTGAGTAACCAACATAACCTAACGATTCACACCAACAAAACATGTTTAGTTAAACCAGGTTTAAGAAAATGAAAATCAGAAACAGACAACTGACAGACTAAATTTTACATAGGGTTCAAGTATGCTCTAACTTGTGCTTTTATTGTGCCAAATTTGAAGTCGATAAACATCAGTCAGCAACTTCCATGAAGAAAACAATTTAAAACCGTGTATAGCTAAACAGCATTTAAACATGTTTATAAGCTTTGGTGTGAATGGGGTATTAGATATCTCCCGTGTGAGCTAAACCTTGAATACCGTTAAACTATAAACTTGAGTTTATACCAAGAAGGACTACATTTCCAAAGTACTAACCCAAACATGTCCACTGATGAAGAATATCAAACCGAGCCAAGGGCTCTTGAAAAACTAAGATAAACCACATTAAGGTTCTGGGCGAGCTGGCGGGCGCTCAAATCATAAGACACGATACATAGCTAGAAAATTACAAACAACTAGTCATGAAGTAAAATTACTCAGTTCTAAAATAATATCACGCTACATAACATATGTATACCATAATTAATAGATGGCTAGAGCGGGTCAGGAATTGTAGGTCCTGTACAGTGTTCATTTCATGCATAGGTTGAAATATAGATGTGAAATTCCGGAGAGAAAAGAGCGTCTGCAGAGGAGGCTAAACTCTTGATCTTCCGGATGCAGACTGAATCTCCCGGTCTCCCCGTGCGGGTCATTAAGGCGGGGGTAAACGTGAATTTGAGTGAAATTTTAAGAGATTAAAGAAGGGAGAGAAGAAAGAAAATTATTTTTGAAACACCATCAGACAGTTGACCCCCACGCAAGAGCACCCCAGGTTGTCAGGGGACTGTCTGGGTGTCCATCTACTAATTTTAACTTCAAATTCTAATTTTAAAATCGCATTAAATTTTACTAACCCTTTGAGAAAAACTATCTCTTCCCAAACATCCCCAAAAATCACCAAAAAATTAACAAAACACCGCTAAACGTAGCTTTGTGGGGTGAGCTGAGCTGAGGGTTTTGAGAATGCTTGAAACGTGAGCCTTAAAATCTTCCGGATATAACCGGTAGTGTTTGAAATATGCGTTTTCACACTAATTTAGGCCAATTTTGGGCGATTTTGAAGGACGTGATGCGTTTTGTGGTAGAAAGTTGTGAGAGTTTTACTCCGTTTGGGGGGAAAATTGGCGATATTTTTTTAGGTTTGTTGGCATCCCTCCGGCATTATAAACTGTTCACATTATAGTCGTTTATACAAATGAAAATTGCACTGAAGTTTGCCAACTCGCTTAACTTTATTAAGCGAGTAGGAAAAGCAACTGTTTTCACGAGATTTTCGGTTTTCACTCGCTAAGCGAACTGAAAAACCGCTCTTGAAAACATGGCCTATTTTAGTTAATCCTACCCCTGGGGGGTTTCCAAATCCGCTAGATAAACTCTCCATCACAAAACAGTAACTCGCCAGTAAATCACTTCAAACAGACCCGAGGAGCAGGTAAACAACAACAACAACAGGGCAAGACAATTTTATTCATAAAACATTGATTTCAAATTTATACGATTTTAAATAAAACCGTTGCGTTCCTATAAATCGAATCTTCACAATCCCGCCTAAAGTCATGTTCGAGTTCTCTTATTGGAGCCCGCAATACAATCGAGATTTTGAAAAAATAAGTCAGATAAATAAAAAAAAAATCTTTTACATATTATTGGCTATTTTAACATTCAGGAAGTGGATCGAAAATGCACTTCCCAACATCTTGCTATCTTACAAAAATATAAAATAAATAGACAAATTCTAATATCCTACTATGTAACATACAACAATTCATGTTTTCGTCTGTTACGCTAAACAGTTAGCTCCAATTCAAATTTGTCATTGGGTTTACAAACCTAATATTAAGACATTCATCAAAACCTCATCTCATTTCCCTTCCCGTCTTGTGGCAAATATAAATGAGCTGAACCAAAGTGCATGGCCTTGGACTCGAAACCAATCTTTTCCTCCTTCCCTGGCTCATTCCCAGGCGACACTCCTTGGTCGTGCGCCTTGCGCTTATTGTGTTATTCAGGGCGGGAGAAGGCTGGGCAGCCTTCTCCCGCCCTGGTGGTGGTAGTGCGCGGTTCACTTGGTGTTATGCGCCACCAGTTTTCCCGCTTTAACGCTTCAACTGACTGGCGCCTGGGGACGAAGAAGGAAAAAACACAGAGGTGTCGGTTTGTACACCGAAACAACATTTAGCGTTACTGGCTCTGCACATTTTGCCCCAATTGTTAAATACTATCGTTCAAAAGAAATTACGGGAAAATTTGGCGTAACGATTGGGAAATAGTAATATTAAGTTAAATAAAGACAAAATCACTTCAAGTAAGGGTTTTCTAGTGTTCAGCAGCCCACCCTCTCATCTCTGGATAGATGAAGGGACAGCACATGACTTGAGAGCTTGAAGCAGACTAACATCAGCCCGAATCAGCCTGGTATCAGCCGAAATCAGTTGACATCAGCCTGAAACAAGCTGACATTAGTTGAGCAAGGTTGACTCCTGGCGGGCTTGACTTAACTGTCCAATAGGATCTTTGTCACATATGTGATCATGTGCCCTCTTTTATATAAAAAGGATATGGGATACAACTTTAAGAGTATCAGAAAAAGAAAGAACTTGGCACAATTAGTACGACTGCCAGTTATAAGCGCAATGGCTTTTAATTAAGATAAGGATTTGTGTTACTGGGCCGCAAGCTTTGCAGCCCAGCAGATGCAAAAAAATCAATTTCTTGGTGATGTGCGTGGTGTGTCATCACCAAATAACGTAACACAAATGATTAAAAAGGCAATAGAGAGATTAAGCATGACGTTCGTTTTTCCCGCGAACGGCAAAAATTCCACTTCTGCCGTTTGCCGCTTTTGCGCGGAAATGAGTAGTTTGTGTTAGTCGTGAATGTGAGATTTTTGCCCTACTTTTCTGATGAATTTATTTAAGAATTCGTTAAAAATCTAACAAAATGAAAGGCAAGCTCGCGTTTGCCGTTTGCCATATAACGTCACTCTTAATCTCTCTAATATATAAAACCCAAATGGCAGCACAATTGCTAGAGTGATTTGATTTAATCCGTGAAACAACATCTAGCAATTAGTCAAAACTAAACAAACGAAAACAATGGAATTTAGTGTGCAACACTACCTGAAAATTTAGTTACTATTTCACGGGCTAAGTAAAACCAGTCTAACCAACAACAATTAGCCATGTTCTAAACGAGCAGGGGACTGGATACGAACATATTTTCTCTTCGGTACAAACATTCGATATCAATTGAATTGAAAAATGGGGCACGTCATCTGAAAGAGCATCCAAAAATTAGTAAATTCACTAAATTTGATGGTTATTGGTTTAAACCCAAAGGCATGGTACACTTAGTATGGATTGGAGGGACAGGCGTCCTCCAATCCATACTAAGCTCTCTTATTTTAATAGTGTACCATGCCTTTACGTTTAAACCAATAACCATCAAATTTGGTATATTTACTAGTTTTTGGATGCTCTTTCAGATGACGTGCCCCATTTTCAATTCAATCAATAGTGAATGTTCGTAACAAGAAAAAATATGTTCGTACCCAGTCCCCTGCTCGTTTAGAACATGGCCAATTGGACTACGAGCCAAGTTTTCTATGAGTAAAAGAGACACAGTCGAGTTCACTATTCGCTCATAGCAAACGAGGACAAGTAGTGTAAGTGTTTTAGTATAAACTATAAAAGATTGCAGTTCAAAACCTACAATTTTAAAGAAAGTAACCCAAACTTGGCAGTAGTCATACATATTTTGTTATGCTCTTTCTATTTCTGTAACTAACAAAGTTATTCTATTTAAGAGGTCATGTGACCATAAACAAATTACTTTTCTCAGAGAATGCTACTGGTATGATACAACAGCTATTCTACAAAATAATATTTGATATTTATGGAGAAGTATGATGTTTATGACATTTATATTGGATAATTAATAATATTTATATATTTCTTTTTTACAAAAAATATTATTTACACATTTTTGCCATTATTACGAAAATAGCTATCATTTTTCATGCTGTGATTCAAAGAGGCTTAGTTATGAAGCAAGTATTAGTTAATATGGCTTCTTAGAACATAAAGGCAATAATCATGGTATGTAATTACTTATACTTTATTTTAGAAATTATTTATTTTTACGTTAGAAAATACTTTTCTGTATATAATTTTGAGTCACACAAAACAAAACCCATGAATCATCACGCTGTTAGTTATCGTAGACCTAATCTTTTTCAACCTGCAGTGCAGAAACTCCACAACCTTAGCTCAGCTGAAATTTCAATCCACAAGTTGTTTCATTTCAAGAATGGAATATTGAACAAAGAATGAAATCAAGTTTGACTTCACGAGTAAACTATTTCTGAGCTGCCTTTTTATACCTCTGTTTCAAAACCAGTTCTGATGCACAACCTTTCATATGGACATGAGTTTAATTCACAAGAGAGTGAAACTACAAGTAAAACTAATTTCCGTGTGAGAGGTCTCGCTCTGCAACACAGGAAAAAGGCATCCCGGAAATGGTGTATTCCTTACTTCATTATTGGCAGGAGTGCTTGATGGTTTTGGCTCTCATGAAGGATGAAAGGTACTTAGCTCAGATTGTCTTCTCAACAAGACAAGAGACTGTGTCAGTATTCTCGTTTAGTTCCTTGCCCCAGGGTGGGGGATAGGGCCTGCTGTATCAGTATTACCAAGCTAGTAATAGTTGTCCTTCTTGTTGCTACCAAAGAATCGACTCATTACCCATTTCCAACACAGAACTGTGCCGAGCTGCAGTGCTGGATCTCGTTGAGCCAGATGAACTGCTACTTGGTTGGGAGTATAATCCATTGAGAGTACTGTTTCTGGACGACGCCGAGCTCTGACTTCCAATAGAGTCACTATAGTCACTAGTTACAACTTGATCCTCCATAGCCAGTTTAACATTGTACAATGCAGCAATGTCCTTGAGAGAACATGGCGTTACAATATCAAGTGTCACTGAAGTATCAGTATTGCGAATTAAGGACACGACGAAAGGGTGATCACCCCATTTGCAGTCTGTCTCATTCACCGCAGTCATAATGTCTCCGACTTGAATTCCAGCATCCTGTTATGAGAGACAACAGATGACTGTAATTATTCAGTTATATTCAAATCTAACTGTTATATTCAAACAAAATGAACCAGTCAGATTTTTAAAAACTATATAATTAAGTTATTCAATGTCTCAATTTCCAATGGCTAACAAAAAAGGACAATAATTGAAGAGAACAGTGGTTAAGTCACACTATGGTACGTTCCCCCAGTTTGCAAAGATAATAATTTCATACTGAACTGTCCTTAACTCTTTGAAACTTTTCTTTCTTTCTCTCCATCGCTTAAAAGCCATGGAGAGAAAGTCAACAATAGCTGTTATTACAGTTGAGCCCATGATAATAATTATATTCTTTTGTTAAGAAGGTATGTGAACGAGGCGAAAGGGTCAACACAATGGTTAAATCAATACAGAAAAACTCTTTCACTTGTTTGTATGTCAGACCACTGAGAACTGTAACAACACATTCAGATATTCTAGCACAGGTTCATCTGAGGAACACAAACATTTAACAAACCTTGGCAGGTCCTTTTTCTTCTACACTCTGAATAATAACTGGAGCAGATCCAATAACACTGAAGCCATACCCTCCTTCACTTCTTTTTAGCATGATGCTCCTTGGTACACTCCATTCTAAATTTGCATTGAACACATGCACAGGACCCTAGGAACACCAACAATGTTAACAAAACAATAACAGGCCGCAATATCCCCACTGATGTTTAAAAGAACTTGAAACAACTGCTGATAACCTAATCTGAATTTCTGATTCTCCCTAGAGCTCCAACTCTTGTTTCAGGAACGTAATTTACAGAAACATGGGTATATAAACAATAGCCTCCATTTGGCGCAAAAAATATGCACAGATATTTGTCCACGGACATTATCTGTTCCGAGAAGCGAACAGTTTTCCGAGAGCGAAGCTCGAGGAAAACTGTGAGCTTCGAGGAACAGATAAACACATGCACAGGTAAACACATGCACAGGATAAACACATGCACAGGACCCTAGGAACACCAACAATGTTAACAAAACAATAACAGGCCGCAATATCCCCACTGATGTTTAAAAGAACTTGAAACAACTGCTGATAACCTAATCTGAATTTCTGATTCTCCCTAGAGCTCCAACTCTTGTTTCAGGAACGTAATTTACAGAAACATGGGTATATAAACAATAGCCTCCATTTGGCGCAAAAAATATGCACAGATATTTGTCCACGGACATTATCTGTTCCGAGAAGCGAACAGTTTTCCGAGAGCGAAGCTCGAGGAAAACTGTGAGCTTCGAGGAACAGATAATGTCCAAGGACAAATATCTGTGCATATTTTTGAAGCCAAATGGATGCTATTGTGTTTATTATCCTTCAAATATTTTGTTTACAAGGGCACATTTTGAGAGACCTTTTTTCAAAGCTTTTCAAGCGCCAAAGAAATTCTGTCAGTGCTCAAAATATTATTAGTCTGTTCAAAGTGTTTCGTTTTATTCATTTTAACAATTTACTCGGGATAAAAGCTAAACGTGCGGACGTAAGTCGCAAAGTTCGAAAACTGGGGAATATCACTTGGGGAATATCATCTGATATTCCCCAGTTTTGGCTGCATCACGTGACGTGTTTAGACCAATCGCGTGTGCGAAAAATATTTGATGGATTATAATGATTAATACTCAAGTGTAGTATGCAACAGGTACATGTATATCCACTATAGGTATCGCCTGGTGGACCATCAGGGCAGAGCTTATCCCAGTTACCACAGCATGTAGCAAAAAACGACCGAGTCTTTTTACTCTCCCCACCCTCCTGGATGGGGTGCTAGTCAATCACAGAGCTATCACCGGCATTCAGTTGCCAGTACCCCTTTCTACACCTGAGTGGAGAGAGGCACTAATGCAATGCTAACACAATGGAGTAGCCCTGGCTGGGGCCTGAACCCAAGCTCCTCAATCCACTGAATCCAGTGTGCTAAGCAATATACATTAGTGCCAACCGGTGACACTTGAGCATAAACTAATTGATCCCCCTGTTGCAGTCAATCACCTTTGTCATAAAATATCACACTCAGTGAAGTCTATACAAAACTGGATGTCACATGCGTGGACCTGCGATTACCAATTCGTGAGGGGAAAATTTTAAAAAGAAAGTATGCTCTCAATAATTCCATAAAACATGTGGAGACTAGAAGGGGGAGTTGTGTTAAGTTGCCAGCAGTATCAATACATAAAAGTTCTGATATCTCACCAGTCTGTGAAACAAGTCTTCTACTGAAGCTTGGCTAAAATTGGGTGGAACACAATCTGCGCGTTGTCTTGGCAAAGCTGAAAGATTAGAAAAAGCAAAACGATACATTCAAGATAAGTTCTAATATTTAGTAGCTTATTAAGCTGAGACCAACATTGCATTTTGCACTTTCATTCACTGTTGTAGCAACTGACAATAAAAGGGAGGCAAGGCAGCTAAATTAATGATTAAAAAGTCCAGCTTTGAACCATGGTTGCTGTCTCTGTGTTGTATATAATTGTGGCAAAACAGTTTACTAGATCACACTGGGCACATCACAGAAGAGTACAAGTGGCTTAACTGGGGAATTGTTGGGGTATCCTCAGTAAGACACTACCTCTCTGGAACCTCTATTTTCATTCGCCCTCTGTAAACACTACCTCTTTTGTTATTCAGGGCTAGGGGCATTCTTATGACCTGTTATCTATTGTTTAAAGAACCAATGAAGTAACTCGTTCCGAGAGGTAGTGGGCGACCCGGTATCCTGCATGGTACTGCCATCCTATCCAAGTGAAGTAGCAATACTGCTACGCTCTTCTGATCCCTTGGATTAGAATGGCAGGGTAAAGTCTGCATACGAGCCTAGTGGCCCATCAGTCCGGAGCTTATCCCAGTTTTAGCAGCATGAAGCAACTATGAGTATTTCTACTCCCGCCCCCACCCCAGATGCGATGCTTGTCCATCGCAGGGTTACCCCCCTCCCCCCCTACAGCAATAAATTAAATGGTACCCATTTATAAACCTGGGTGAAGGAAGGCACTATGAGATTGAGTAAAGTGTCTTGCCCAAGAACACAATGCAGTGCCCTGAACAGGGCTTGAACCCAGACTGCGCGATCTGCAGTCCAGCGCACTTATCAGGCCATGCATTGCACCTCTCACAAATTATAATGGACTTAGTCTTAACCTAAATTTAAGGATAAAAATTTTTTTAAAATTGTGTTGCTGACCATTGACAGGATTTGGTGTCAAGGGATCATCAAAGTCATCTTCTTCTTCCATGGCGACTAATGTGTCAGTGGTTCTGATGCGTGCTTCTTGAAGAGCCTTATAAAAAAAATAATTTTGCAATAAGATTACTGATTATGGATAGTAGTAGAGGAACTTCATCGCTGCCCTTAGTGTCATTGGGCAAACAGGGCAGTAAGTAAAATTACTGATGTCTTGCATGTGAAATATCCAAAACTGTTATTCTTGTAGCATCATACCTTTTGTAATCCTGCAATTTTTCTACAGTGCCGACAGATCTGTCTGGCTTTCATGGCTTCTTCATGAGATTTAAGTGCTGAATGGAGGTGTGCTTTGGCTGAACGTTGGGAAAAAAGAAAGATCTTCAATTAACACAAACATTTCAATTTTGGAAAGGCACTCTTAAGGATCAAGACAGTGATCTGCATTATTATTTTCTCTCTTTCTCTTTTTTCTGAATTTTTTTGTGTTTATTTTAATTTTGGCTTTTTCAAATAACATGCACTATAGATGTTTTGTACTTGCTGAAAAACTAGAAGTCTCAACAAGATCAGAGGTTATTTTATTATTGTGTGAATTAACTGTTCATGGCACAGTCTGTTAACTTGGAGTTTAAGATTTGAGGACTACTCCTTCATCAGTCAGAATGTTAGCCTGTGGGCTAACCAGGGGTTTCAGTTAGATTTGAAATAGGTGGCTGTCATTGTATGGCACCTATCAGAGAGCAATGACGAACATATCTGAAAACATCTCCCCTTTATAGGGAGCTGCATGAATTTAAGTCGCCCATTCATGGCAGAATACCTGCCGAGCTCTAGCAGGTGCTGGGTCTAATTGAAAGCCCTGCTAACTAACTGTTTAAACAAAATGACAGGGCTTTCAACAAGATTTGGCACTCACAAGAGCTCTGGTGGATATTGCTGTGAATCACTGGCTGAAATTCTTGCAGCTCCATTTAAACGGGAGATGTTTTCAGCTTCTTATACTGCCCTCCAATGGGTGCTGCAGCCACATAATTATATGATGATAATGACAATGACAACAAGTCTGAGTAATCTCTGTCAGTGATGAACATGATTACATTTCTTTGCTTTAGGCATTACCTTGCTTTTTTTTGGTTGCACTAACATCTGGCAGAGGTATGTCTAATGAAGAAATCACAGTTGCCTGTTGCTTATCATCGCCAGAACTCTCTAGAAAATGAAGAGAAAAAATGGAAAAGCAAGTATTCAAAGTCATGATAAGCAATCAATCAAATCATAGAGTGATTTTCACTTGAGCATTGAAAGCAATCAGCATTTGCTTTAAATTGCATAACTAGCCTTAGTGATTGGTTTAAAAATCTTCTGCCGTTTTCTTATACAACCAATCAGACGTGAAACCAACACCAATCATGACTCTCTCACACATTCTCATACATTTACAGTTTACATATTTTCGAATACACGTTATTACATGTCGCAATATCAAAGTTTAATACACTACAACACAATACTCTACATTCTCACAGTTCTGCTAGGCATGTATTTGCTTCAAGTTTTGATTGGTTCACTGGACTGTCTGAGTCCTTTGTGACTGTGTTTGTCCAGAATGATTACTTTGTTCTGGCTCTATATTCAGTATTCAGAAGTTTGGTTTTAAGGCCCCCTCCCACCCCCAGGTTTTATATAGGTCCTCTTGAGGTAACACGATCGAGCACAAAAAGGTCCTTACAAAAATATACAGTCCAAACTGATGCCAACTGGGTTTATAAGCTTACCAACACTTTTAAGAAGTCCATCAGCAACAAAGTAATGTGACAAAGCTTTGTAGTGAAGACTCATAATCTAAAAAAGAGAAAGCAAGAAAACATTATGAGTGGGAAGGTCAGTTGAAAAGATATTTGTTTTTTGGACAGTGTACCTGGGAGGCATGGTCGCATAATGGTTAGTGTGCTCTGGACCCTGGTTCAAACGGTCCAGGTTCAAGCCCTGGCCAGGGTCACTATGTTGTGTTCTTGGGCAGGACACTTTACTCTCATAGTGCCTCTCTCCACCCGGGTGTATAAGTAAGTACCAGCAAAATAATGCTGGGGGGTAGCCCTGCAATGGACTAGCATCACATCCAGAGGGGGAGTAGAAATACTCCTAGTCGCTTAATCCTACGGAAACTCGGATAAGCACTGGCAAGTATGGGCCACTTGGTTTGAGGCTTTACCCCACCCATGGTGTATAGATTGAACCTAACTAGATTAGTGCACAATGACCACGAGCCAACACTTTCTCATCTGGCTTAACCTGACCTGGTCAGCAAGCATTTTATCACAGCAAGCTACAGTTTCAGTCATAGATGAGCCTGATTTTCTTTGAACATTGTGAAAGTTACTGAATCCTTTCGGCCCTTATTCTCAGTCGACTCTTGATATTTTTTATGGATTGGACCAGTGGAGCTGAACATTACTGGATACATTACTCAATGTTTAAGAACCTTTTAAACAGACACCAAGTTTACATAAAGAAAACTCTCCACACATCTAGGCAAAATAAATCAGGATTCCAGTCATTACTCACCGACATCATATTTTTCCAAGACAATGGAACACAACTCAAGCAAATTCCAGAATTCATCATCATCTGGGCCTTTTTGTACCTCTGACTAACCTAGTGGTAAACAAACAGGCAAAACCATTATATTACCCATTCACTGTGTGTGGAAAATCAAGAAGAGTTATCAAGACCAAGGTCATGTCACATCACAAATACTTTAATGTTTGAAACATGATGGCTTGGTTTAGGCAGTGCACAGTTCGATCAATATAAAGGTCAGGCTATCAATCAAGCTCATGTACTCATTTGGCCCATGCTCACCCATGCCCATGCTTTCTGTAAGCAATAGGTGAGTTTGGAAGCCTGTGGACATCTTGCTTGCCTGCAACTACAATCCTTTTGTTTAATTATCAAGAATGTGCTCTACACCAATTTGACTTAAAAAGGAAAACCCTGGCTCATTAGCAGTTGGAGAGAACTCTTGTGTAACTCCAATCCTTCAACTTATCTCTCGCTTATAGCTAAGGCTTTATGTCGCAGGGCCTCCATCAATAAATGTCGCATTATTAAGTGTAACTGCATATCATAAAATAATAATATATAATGCAAATCCTACCTCAGCACACTCCTGAGCTGCACTTATCTTGTCCGACAACTTATCTTTTATTCCTCCAAGGAAGCACTCTTCCCACATACACAGCTGTGCCTGAGCCTGAAAAAAATCAAGTTTACATTATTCACTTTCATGAAAATCTTTTTGTTAAATCCACAGGCCATTCAAAAGAAAAGATTTACCGGTATCAAATGAATAATTTTACTCCTTGACACTCACCAACATAACGGCCATCAGCATGTCCATTACTTCTGGTGTTAAGTCAGCACTTGGGGAGTTCACAAAGTTGTCTTTGATAAATTTGAAGGTGCCTGCAACAACAGCAAAATCTTTAGTTTCTAGAATGGAAGCTATAAAGTGGCAAAGTGACAGTGTTGTTGGCCTTCCTATTCAACAGACACCGGTTAATAATAATGTTGTTGCATTGCCTGCTGTGGCTGTAGAGGCTTGAAATGGCAGCCTTTAGACAGGTAATACACACCAATGTGAAGTTCTTTACTAAACAAAAAATAATGATTACATAATTTAAAGACTTATAAGTTATAAGCGCGGTAAGGAATTCAAAGGAACTCATGTTAGCTTGATTACATGTAAGCACTGTTAGAGTATTACTCTAGTCTTTTCCAGGTGAAATTCTGCCCCCAAGGTTTTATTGCGATACATGGAAATCTATAGAATGTTGGTAAATGTATTTTTCTGATTAATGCCAGATATTGTGTATCAAAATCTTGGAGTGATTCTACGAGTATCAATTTGCCAATAGAATTGAGTCATTGGCTGACTGACACTAACAAACTAGACAAGAACAAATTAGATCTCAATTTACCTGCAGCTTTCTGAAAAGCATCAATGGCCACACTAAGTCCAGCTTGTGTTCTTCTATCCTGAAAAAAAATAATGGCAACATACACACACCTTCAGCTATGGTAAGAATGAAGGTTAGAGGACCTCTCGCATGACAGTTACAGATCAAAAATGGTAAATTAAAAAAATGTTTATCCCATTCAATAGGTTCTGTTCAGTACTGTTGCATTTTTATTGAGTCTCATAGGGAGATTAACGCTCACGGATTAGCTAAACACTGAAAAACAATCACTGACAGCAAGTTAGATTCCTTACTTGTTTTGCGCCAATTTGGCTCCAGATTGAACCAATGTTAAAGAGAATGCTAGCCTGCAAATATAAAGACTTGACTTAAAACTCTTGTTTATACGATATATTTTGTGCATAGCAGACATAAGAGGGAAAATGAGGTCATGTACATGAAAATGAAACTTGAGTTGCTATCAAAATAATGGCACAAAATTCAGTAGACGGGGCCTGATTCTTAACATCACTTGGAAAGGTCTGCTTTAAAAAGAGAAGGGGGTCACCTTCAAATACTTAGAATAAAGGTTCTCTGATATGCGCCCCTTCCATTGTGGCCACTCCTATTGTATTTCGTATTACAACCACATACTTTGAAGCCATAATTTACCATTTAACAAAACTTGTATCTCTAAACCAAAGAAGTATCAGTTAGGCTTGCTTTTGGCCATTGCAGCAGTGCTATAATTGTTCTTCCAGTGGCCACAAAAAATGATTTTTGACAGTAGTTTTCCAAAAAGGATGTATTGACTCCATACCTTTTCAAATGCAACAGATCGCTGTACTTTTGGTAAACCAGTTGTGGTATCAAACCTAAACAAGAAATCATTAGTTATTTAGTAAAAAGGAACCTAGCTACATCTGTACAAATCAACATAAAAATGCTGCCTTTTCAAGACCTTTCAGTAAATGGTACAGTGTACAATGAGAACAAGGTTTGTTAGACCAGCCAGACATGATAAAATTTCAGTTTATAACTTACCAATGAAAATAAACTGGCATGATGTATCCTTTCCCCTTGGGAAAGAATTTCTTCTCCACAAAGTACAGTTGATTGTAGTAAATGAACAAGGCATGGATACCCGACTCATCTCTGCTGACCTTACACACAGCTTCCTATTAAAATAATCAGTCACAAGGTCCTGATTAATTCCCTATACATTTGCAACTGCACTTTTCAATCAATAAGTTTTTCAAAATCAATTTTAATGGGATGAATAATTAAATTGTGCGGACAGAAGAACTCAGAAAACAATTCTGAGTTCAGAGATGAGATTCGAACCGACGACCTTCCGTATACACACTGCTCTAACGACTGAGTAACTGAGAACGGTGGTCAATTGATTTTGTGCTAACATTACACCTCAGTAAAGAACCATGTTTTTGACTCTTCAGTGGTCAGTCACTTTCAAGTTCATACAAGAATAAAACAAAAAATAAAATTTAAGCATTAAGACTTGAAAAGGCTTAATAAAAATAGCTTTGTGCTTATCGTACACTGCACAGTTGTAAAAGACAAAATTGAAGGCAAAGAGAATAAATTAAAACAATAATTCAAAATAGTACTATTTAAACAAATAATTTTACATGGATTGAGTCACACTGTTTGTCAAGTTTCTGCTTCAGGATTCTAATAAACAAAGCAATTACAGAATAAGACTTTCAATTTTATATTGAAAAGGAAGGACCTCATTTGCATTTACTTTCAAGACACATTTTATATACGCGACTACAATGCTAGTTTCCTCAGTAGACCTCGTCAGTTGTTAGCCATATAATTGATATTATTAATAATATGGCTACGAACTGATGGGGTCTACTAATAAAACTCGAATTGTAGTCATGTACATATAAATGTGTGTTAAAATTAAATGCAAATGAGGTCCTTCCTTATCAATATGATAACAAGCAGAATTTCTCAAAAACAATCAATTTTGTTTCGGCACATAAAATCCTAAAGTTCTTCACAATGTTATCTGAATCTGGCTCCTTGCCAATGACTGTTGAACAATCAAAACATTGTTCTATATTAACTATTACAAGTGCATTTTTATTTTGAAAGCTATACTTTTACAATAATAATGATGGCTGTCACAAAGGAAATCATGATATTTTCCTAAATACTATTTAAGGTGACAAACCTTTCTCAGATTTTCAAACAGCCCAAGCTCTTTCTCATAATTTTCTGGAATGTCACTATAATGTTCCAAAATAAAGTCCTGGAAAGGAAAAAAAACTGTTGTTCATTAACTAGTTTAAGTTTTCAAATTAATAAGCTAAAAAATGATATATCTTTTAATGATTTTATCACTTATATCACAAAGAATTATATTATGTAAAAATTAACAACTACAGCCAAACCACAGGCCTCCAGTAAGCAAACACCTTGGGCACTTTCCATTTGACCAAAAATTCTGGAAAGTTTGGAACAGGAGTGAATGATACAGAAACTTTACGGGAAAGTTTCCAGAAAATGGTAGGTAAAGTCTGTATACGAGCCTAGGGGCCCATCAGGCCGGAGCTTATCCCGGTTTCCGTAGCATGAAGCGACTAGGAGTATTGCTACTCCCCCCTGGATGGGATGCTAGTCCATCGCATACCTTTACCTTCCAGAAAATCTGAAAAGTGTTAAATATACAAAATGCAAACCATTTAACCTAAAATTTCGGAAATTCCAGGAACAAAATTGAATGGAACTGAAATTCATTTCAGGGAAAATTTTTTAAAAATTTTGGTTCCACCTTGTGAGGTTGTCCTCCAGAAATGTGTGGTTCTAGAAAATATCCAAACCCTTGCCACTGGAAATTTCCAAAATTTCCAAAAATTCAAACCAGAAATTCTGGTTGAATGGAAAGCACCTCTTGGGACCAGAAAAACTGAGGACACATGCATTTAAATGGATAGGGGAGGGCAGGGGGTGGGGGGTTTGGGCGGGGTGCAGTGGGAATATACCGGTACTGGGTAATGACTGTTTAATTATGCTGGTGGGACCAAGACTTGGAAAGGTGTCTTCCTACGGAGGTATGCAATGTTATCTTGAGTAGAGTGTACATGCTTAATGTACAATGTTATATACAATACAAACCTTAAAATGAGGTTTAAAAACCAGCTGCTTTGTTTCTCTGAGACCCACAGCAATCAAAGGAATCTGATGCTCAACACTCCTGTATTGCAGATCAAATAAGTCAAGAATATTGTTAGGTCAACCACAAAGACCTAATATCTAGATACTGTCAAACACTGTCATAGTTCGTTTGAAAAATGAGAGGGTCATATATTTGTACATTAGAGGTAGTATAAGTCACAGCTTAGGGGTACTAAGAGTAAAGTGGAAAAAAAAAAAGTAAGTGTCTAAAAAACAGCCAGGGATACTCTTACGAAAGTAGCAACAACTGTAAAAAAAGTCACCAGAATCTTGTTTTCCAGGCATAGCTCAAATTGCATGTGATAACTCCCCAAAGGTACCAACTGATTATGAAGTAGGGTAGGAAGGATAGCAGAGTGGTGAGAGCACTCGCTTCCCACCCATGTGGCCCTGGTTTGATTCCTGTATCCGGCATCATATGTGGGTTGAGTTTGTTGCTGGTTCTCGTCCTTGTTCTGAGGGTTTTTATGCAGGTTCTCTGGTTTCCTCCCTCCACAAAAACCAATACTTCTAAATTCGAATTTGATCAGGAATTCAAGGGCCACAGGTTTGTCAGTCACGACTGTTATGTGCAACCCTCGTTGAACAAACGAAACGTTAAACAAACGAAGTGGATAGTAAGTTTGCACTTACCTGTCAAACTGATAAACATCTAGTGTACTGTTGATTCCTTCAAGTTCCTCCTTCAGCATATCAAGTTGAGAGTTGGCAAAACTCCATTCTGTCTTAGCAGCATGCTTTGTTTTTCGATCATTTGTTATCCTGCAAAATACAAATTGCAGCTACACTTTTATTCAGTATCTTACCATGAATGATCCAATTTAGCACCCAGGTCGTTATTTTACTCTTTGGTGCTTCACAGTGAATTTACAGTGTGTGCAAATTATAACAGCGCCATATTTGTTTGTTTACCCAAGGTGCAAAAGAAGACTAAGGAATCTGTGTCTCATAGGTTATTGTTTGTTTAATCGTGATTTGATCAGGGCTGTCACTAATATTTTAAGTAGGTGAGGAAAGTAAAATTTAAGTAGCTGGGGGACAAAATGATTTATTTTTTACTTTCCAATGGTTTTGTTTCAAATTGAAGTAGCCAGGGCTCAAACTCATAGCAGCCAGGGGAACTCCCTGGTCCCTAGCCCTTAGTGACATCCCTGTTTGATATTGTTGCATGTAGTATGAGTGTTGCAAGCTGCTGTAGGCAATGACTTATTTATCCCTTATATATTGCTATATCGCATAGAAGGATCATTCTGGTAAGTGGCTAACGTAATTCCAATTACGGGCACTTTTTCTGCTTCCCAGGGGTGTTTTTGTATGTGAATTTTGATTGTTTATTAATACATAATGTAACATTTATATCATTGTTGTTAAACAACATTGGCATATTGCGAGGAGAAACAAATGTCATCGTCATGCTGTCCGAATCAGTATGTGATCCAGGTTTAGGAGTAAATTACACATATCAGAAACAAAACTGGCTAAATATAATAAATGGTGACCTTAAAATGTTTATACATGTATACAAATATATCTTTTATCATTGTGAGCAATCTCAACTTGGGTAATAGTAATCTGATTTTATCAGTGCAAGCTGCAGGCTTGGGGCAAAAGAAAACTTCATTTGATTATAGGTAATTATATAAAAAAAAGCTCTCAACAATTTAAAAGGGAAAAAGAACGTTCAAGACTGTCATTCTTCTCCATTAACAGACCGTGAAATATGAGTATACAATTAATGTAATTACCACAGAAATTTCTAGAGACGGCCAGATGAGTTAATGCACGCCAGGGAAAAGAGAATTCTGCTTAAATTAATTTTCTTGAAATAATTATTTTAACTTAACCAACCTGAGTGCTTTCATTAAATTTTCTGCACCGTCTCGTAACTTGGTCTGCTTAAATATTTTCTGATTTAAAACTTGTCTTTTATGCTGCAGCTTCCATCGAGCGGATGTCTTCCGAGAGCCAAGTTCGTTGTCATCCTGAATGGCATAAAGTTCAAGAAAAAAACAACTTTGTAAACAATCAAATACACTTCAACAAGCTTTTAATATTATTAAACCCCAGCGACGACATGCATGCTCATGAAGTGAATTGATGTTTTCGTGATAACAGACACAAATGAGCAAATATTTTTAATGATCGCAAACTTGAAATTAGAGGGCTTCCTGCTGAAGGTTTCGATCACATATAAAGTGATATTGGTCAAATTGCTATGAATTTAAGCTTACATATTGATAAGAACATCGCTTCTCTAAATAACAATGTTTTAAGTTGTCGCTTACCACTTCAAGCGTTTTCCCATGGTCGTTTTTGAGGAGATCAGTTCCCGCTTCGCGCCGGTTCTCTGCCATTTCAAGTTGAGTTGCTACAGGAATCATGGCGGTCATGTTTCCTGATGTCTAGAGTTTGCATCAAACTTACCGAATAAGATTTTCAAAGCAAACACGTCGACTATATCGGTGGATTACTAAACGTCATTGTTTGTGGGAGTTTTTGTTTCCCACTGCATGTTTATATTTCCGTTCAAATACCAACATTATGGAATCACTTTCATTTGCACAACAAAGGGTCAAGTGGAGAAGAAACACGTGATCGGCACTCAAAAAGGTAGGCACGCAAAGCGTATAAAATATGTATCTATTTATTTCTGACGTACTGTCTGTGAAATCATTCATTCATTCATTCATATATGAACTGCGGATGTATATGAAAGTGATAAACGATCATCGCATTGAATTTCCAATTTAATAAAGAAGCCTGAAAAAAATTCAGGGCTTCAACAGGATTCGAACCCGTGACCTCTGTGATGCCGGTGTTATGCTCTACCAACTGAGGGGTCGCCCACTACCTCTCGGAACGAGTGACTTCATTGGTTCCTAAAACAATAGATAGCAGGTCATAACAATGCCCCTAGCCCTGAATAACAATAGAGGTAGTGTTTACAGCGGGCGAATGAAAATAGAGGTTCCAGAGAGGTAGTGCCTTACTGCAACTGAGCTATGAAGCCACACATTGGGAGCGAGGTCAATTGTGAGTTCTTATTTTTCTGTAAGAGGAGTGAAATGACACATAATTTGTATATGAAATGATTCATATGTGAAATGCAGATGTACTGTATACAGCTATTTTCGAGAAAGGTTGTCGGAAAAAAAGCATCAAAGTGCACACGACAAGACCGAAAGGTGGTCTGGGTATTCACTGGAATTTTGCATATTGGCCTAGAGGAAATTTACAAGTTTGTATTTTTGCACGTGGAGAATTTGTTTTTCCCCTCAGGAGGCCATATCTGTAGCTTTACTTTTACTGTCGCATGCCTTTGAGTGAGGAAACATTCTTCTAAATTTCAGAGGGGCCGAACGTACCTTGTTTCTACATGTCTGAAAGGAAAGAAAACCTGAAATTCGTGCTTATTTTGTTGTTATATCTCATTAGTATTCAACACGTGCAGTAGCTCAATACGTCTACCCATACTACCTTTCGGGATTGGCTTGTGCAGTTTTGTGCTTTTTTCCGACATTGTTTCTCGAAATAGCTGTGTGAAAGTGATAAATGATCATCGCAGTGAACTACCTCCAGGTTTGTTATGCATTTGTTACCTCTGTTCCAATGAATAATAGAGTATGCAGATTTGTCAGATTTCAATGAAACTTGCACTTGTGTAACAAAACAAAAAATGGTTAAAAATATTTGTTACTTCTGTATTAACTACATTTTACTAGCATTACAGTGAGTGGTACATAATTTTCTACGGTTTCTCTAACAGTACCGTGCATAGTTAAGACTCTCTCGAAAGGCACCCTATTTTGTTAACAGTAACTTTAAACAAATGATTCTCAAGGAAAATCCACAACTGCAAATATTAAAGCAATTTTTAAACACTTTTTTAATGATCCCTACATTTTTGGGAAGTTTTAACAAAAGAAAGGTAAGATGAAAGATTTCTCCATGCTAAGCATTTCACAGTCTTTGCCAATGTTACAATTCTCCATAAACAGATGGCACAGTTCAGGTTCTTCTTCACAATTACCGTAGAAAATACTTCCCATCATTTTTGTGAAGGATAAGAATCATAATGTATAATTTATGTCCTCTTGGTCAAGAATGTTGCTTGAAGACAATCATAGTGCTCACAGGGATGATGATGATGACGACGACAATAAGGGTGATGATGACTGTGCTGCTGACTGTCATGTCACTTCCGAACAGATGTTCATAATAGACCAGTTACTATTTACAAAGTTATGGAAAATGTACTGCAGAGTAAAATATGATCCAGACCACCTGCAGGAAAAAAAATCAAAGATATTAAACAAAAAAAAAAATAAATTTGATATAGTTGAATTTCTCTATAAAACATTTCCACTAAAAGAATTATAAGTATCATTGTATCAAAAGATCTAGGAGTTGAGCTACACTGCAATTTGTACCGCCTTTATAACAGCTCAAGAGAAACTTTGGTTAATCAAGCCACCAAAATCCGATCTTACTAAATAGGCAAGTCAAATTTATTGAGTTTATGGATAAAAAATTGGCTGGCAGAGCTAAAAAACCTAATTTAATTCCATTGCCATTATAGATGATCATGAAAGGACCTGCTAAAAAGATGCTTATAGCTTGATTATTTTGCACAGTGTGTACTTACCAAAAATAAGGCGAATGATGTCATAAAACCTTCTTTAGTAAGTTCCCATGGTCCACCATATTCTTCTTCATCGATCTTTTGAAAGTTTGTGAAGTATATATACAAAACACCAGCGTTTATTAGAGCAAATCTAAAAAGACAAAGGCAACAACTCTTGGTTCAACATTTGTTTTCAAGATATTTCTTAGTTAGTCAACAAGTTTTGCAACATGGTGTGACTCGTTGGAAGAACTGACGCCTCCTGCTTTGTTGTTGCCAGTTTGTGCATTGTGATCCGCCATCAACAAGACTCTATATATTTTGTTCAAGACTGTGTGACATCTTGATGGTCTTCTTGTAATGCTACATTTTCTTGTTGGTCAATATTTATTGGCACTCAACAAAATTAACTTTGAACCATGACAAAACTTCAAATGGTATCATCAGATAATTTCAAAATTTAAATATTAAACGTCATTAAAACATAATTGGGAAACCACCCGAGTTCTCCCTGCTACTTGATGATATGTTGCTGGCTACTCTGGTCATAGCAAACAAGTTGACTTGTCACAGCTGCCTACTCTTTCAGTTGCTGATGCCTACTTCAAAACATTTTGCAACCCCTGGGGGAGCTCTGATTTTAGGTTTGGCTAAATCCATTTAATAGATGTTAAGGATTCTGATCGATCCTATTAGGATAGAATGCTTCACTTATTGAAAGCAGTCCTGCCACAGAAAAGCTAATAACAATCAGATGTGTTCTGTTGGAAATCTGTAAATTTGATTTGATCTCCCAGACCCACTAATCTTTATTTGCTGATAGAACATGCTCACATGCGTGTTGCTATTAAAAAGGGAAAATTATTTGTGATTTTTGGTTTAAAAATACATAATACATTTGTGTTTAGAATATCTGTTTTCTTGTATACTTACAGTCCTATAGCAAGAATTCCTTTCAAAGGCAGTACACCCCAAATAATGCCTAAAATAATTGCTAAAACTTGTCTAAACCAGTATATTACATCAAGGAACTCATCCTGGTGAGAAAAAAAAGAAAGAGTTTTGTAGTAATTGTAAAAATGACGGTAAATGCATAACATGATAACCTTGCTTGACGGTCTTAATTTCCTAGGACAATACCAGTAAACGATATTGTACATGTATGACAGTTCGTTACATGTTCATGTATTGTTTACTCCGCCATCTTGTTTTTGCATTTTACCGCTGAGCAGTAATGACCCAAACTCTTAAAAAACCCCGAAAATACAAATTCTATGACTTGTTCATACTGTACAGACTACGACACTGGAGAGCGAGAAGAGCGTAGTGCATTAGCTTCGAAGGAGGGATGTACAACATTTCGACTTGAAACACTAACAAAACATGAAGAAAGTCATTGGACAATATATAAACAATCATATGTCATTCATTTAATTTTATTAAGTTATGACATGCCCATGAATTGGAAAGGCAAGACAGGCATTTGCGATGCTGAGACCAATATGGCGATCCACGGCACTAACAACCAAGACCAAGCTGAGAGTCTTTGGGTCAAATGTGAAGGCGGTTCTGAAACTTGGAGGCTGACCAAGGGATTGGAGCAGAAGTTGCAAGTGTTTATCAATAAGAGCCTGAGGAACATCTTGCGGATTTGGTGGCCTAGAAAAATCAGCAACAAGGACCTTTGGAGTCAAACGGGGC
Organism: Meandrina meandrites; assembly: GCA_963693305.1. Classification (NCBI taxonomy): domain Eukaryota; kingdom Metazoa; phylum Cnidaria; class Anthozoa; order Scleractinia; family Meandrinidae; genus Meandrina; species Meandrina meandrites. The sequence continues at coordinate 12,684,699 of OY855903.1, read as the reverse complement.
AACGACCGATAGAGGAAGAGATAAGACAGAGAGCTTGGGGCTGGATCGGCCACACACTGAGGAAACCAGATGGACACGTAGTCAAGAGGGCACTAGAGTGGAACCCACAGGGGAAGCGAAAGAGAGGGAGACCCCAACACAGCTGGAGACGCACGAGAATGGCAGAGTTGGCGGCGAAGCATGTTACGTGGAATGAGGCAAAAGGCACTGCACAAAATAGGGTTAGGTGGCGTGCGCTAGTTGAGGACCTATGTTCCACTTAGGAACGAAGAGGATTAAGTAAGTAAGTAATGACATGCCCCCTTTTATTGCTTGACGACTAGATTTCATCTTGGACGCCTAGATCTGAAAAGATGGTTATCCAATGGACAACCTACTTCAAAAGTTAATTTCGGACACTGTCCTACTGCACCAATCAGCGTTTCCCAAACAAACAATGAGCTTAGGCAGGCATATTTTTCTTTCTCCTTCCCCTCCCTCTCACTCTCTTTTCGGCCTGACTCCCACTACCTTAATTGTCCGTTTTTCCCACTCCCCCTAGCCCTCAAAATCCAGCTCTTGCTCATCAAAAATATATGTACACTAGCACTACAGGGTAAGCCACCAATTATAAGGAAGATAATTAAAGTAGAAGCCAACGAGATCACTTTGCAAGATATCTTATAACCAAACTGCTATTATGTCTATTATGATCAAATTTTTAAGTTTTCAAATCAAAGTTACCTTATCTTCCCAATTCGAATTTGTCTTGAAAGCTTTCTTTACTGTCGCCGACACTGATCCGTTTGCTACTGCGGCATCTTTTGGAGATTTCTTCAACTTCTGTACAGACATATCACGCTAAAAACAGGTACTACTTGAAGAATATTAAATGTAAATTCCCGCACATGTATTTGTCGTCTTTCTCGTGAATTTTTTTTTCGGTCATGAAAATTACCGCTGACCACTAAAAGATATCCCACAATGCACCTTGTTCTTCCCCTTCTCGTTCTCTTTCCTTGCGTTGTGGTGAAGTTTTGGTTGTAAGGTCAGTGTCGGGAAACAATCCGTCGATTTCTCAGGCATCTTTTTATTCCATCCGAAACTATTGAGCTACTTTGATGTTTTGATAAATTGTTCGTTGAACCAGCGACTTATTTTATTAAAATACCTCGGTAGTATAGTTTTAGCAGCCTTTACTCTCAGACGATACTGTTGCATAAAATATTTTTTATTGAAAAAAGGAAGGTGTCTAAAGCTGCTCTTTTTAGCTAAGCCGTTGAAAATTTATTTTATCGCCACTTTGGAACGTTCGGCATTTTTGACGTTTGTGGACGAAGTTGGTCTTTTTGTTAATCAATGTTGTCTATGAATTAATCTTGTTTTGTTGGTCATATCATGTAAGTTCTTACATGGGGAACTGTGTTGAATTGTGAGTAAGCTTTCTATGTATAGAACAGTAATTCGCAAAGAATCTTGGTGGTCATTGTTCTTGTTATGAATTACCAAATTTTGTAGTATTTCCAAAAAAAGAAAAAAACATCGAAGTTGACTACGTAGAACGAACAGTAATATGTATGCTCACGTGTTTATGTATGTATACACTTGTACATGTTGTGTTGTAACCTCGAAATTATCTCAAAGTTTCGAAGGGGGTGAGCTTTTGCAATGACCAAACTGCAGAATATTGCACATCTTATTCAGATTTCATTGAATAGAGACTGGTTTACACCTTGAAGGTGTTGTCGATTTTTTGTCCTTGTTCTACACAAATTACAAGGTAGAACACAGATGTTGGGTATTCTGCAATTGCATCTTGGGGCTCCCATCGTTAATGAAATGTTGGCTAAAGTAAAGGATGAAGTATTGTTGGCCAGCAATGACATTATTTTGATCAATGTTTTGAACCATGATTCAATAGTTAAATGCTCAAGAAGAGAAGTGAAGTCCTGCAGAAGGCAGTCCTGCAGAGACTTTTCTTGTACGCTTGGTCAAATGCTATATTTAGGTTCATTATTGCAGCAGCTATTTCACTTGTCATTTGGTCTCTATGTAACTGGTCAACAAAAGTTTGCAAGGATAAAATTCTCTCTGGTACTTAGAGATCATGCCTCGCAAGACAGTTTTAAATATAACATGCATGGTGTTGAAAGTGGCAATATTGTGTAGTATAGCGTTCTTACTGCATTGTTTTGCTGTCAAATATATGAGCTTTTGAACTGTGTTTGAAAGCCTACATGTGTCATCTTGTCTGGGGTGTGTTAGAATTGTAGTGCTTCATGTTGAACCATCTTGTGTGATATTCCACATTGCCGCAACATCATGTTCAAGTTTTCTTGTGTACCATGGATTAAAACGCCATAAAAAGCTTGTAAAAACATTTCTTGTGTTGTATCACCTTGGGATGACGTCAAAATGTAAATTATGTAGAAAAACAATGGACAATCTGATGTTCACAAATTTATGTCAAATGGAATAACCTTTTAGACCCAAGAACCAAATCTAAATTCTATAGAACAAAAGTACTGGTATCAGAAAGTAGTTTGCCTTCCAGGTCAGGGAACTATTCACACTTGCTTCAATAATGTTCTTGCCTTGTTATTGTTTTCCATTAACCTTTTTTTTCTTTGCTTGACTGCCAACCGCCTTCTTAGTGTGAATTTAATTTAACTTTGTTTAGGTCAATAAGCTTTTTAGTTTTTCTGAGTGTTGTTACTGATATTGAAAATTAGAATTTTTTTAAGCATTGTGTTTTAGTAATTTGGTAATGAAGTTATTGTTGTTTATATATTATGTATTGTATAATAATGTTTTTGGTCTCTGGTGATGTTACTTGTAGGTTTAAAGCCACAGCCACACCACCATGGCTCCTAAACACAACAACATGATACATAATAACCACTTCCACAAGCAGTGGCAGAACTATGTGAGGACATGGTTTGATCAGCCTGGACGTAAGAAGCGTAGGCGTGTTGCTCGTACCAAGAGGGCTCTGCAGGTTGCACCCCGCCCAGTTGCCGGTGCTCTTCGACCAATTGTACGTTGTCCTACTTTTAAATACAACACTAAGATCAGGGCTGGACGAGGCTTTACATTGGAGGAGCTGAAGGTGGGTTTTTGTTTTCTACTTATCCAACAAACAAAACGTTATTTTGACCTCTCTCAAAGAACACATCTCATTGTGCTACCTGCACTTTTTAAAACTATAATACAAATGTACCTTTTATAAGTGTTTGTACCTTTTATAAACAGGTGAACACTGAAAAGGTATTGACCTTATGTTAGATCATGTTTCAAATTTTGTTTCAACTGTTACTTGCATTCTGTTGTCATCAAATTAAACACGATCTTTAAAACAATGATTAACAAGAATAAAATCATTTTAGCATCCCAGTCAAAATGGGGTAGTAGGCAAGATGGCGGGAGTGGTAGGTTACAGAAGCCACAAGTTTGTTTGGATGCCATTTTGTTTGTAAATACAAGAGCACTCGCATAATGTTCAAAGCATTCTATTTTTGTGCATCTTGGTTCACAAGAGACAATCTTTTATATTTTGGCTACAATTTGCACTAGAAGAGACCTCATATTTTTGCAAGGTCAAGTGTAAAGTAGGTGGCAGATATTTTGCTGTAGGAAGCAAAATTGCCAGCTGCCAGCACATTTCGACTGGGCTATTATTTTTGCCTTGAAGCATCTTGACCAATTTGACTATTTCTGAAGAGGATTTAATATACCTTGGGACTTAATGTTTTAATTATTTATATTTCAGGCTGCAGGCATTTCACAAAAAGTTGCTCCAACCATTGGTATTTCAGTTGACCACAGGAGAAAAAACAGGTCAGCAGAATCCCTCCAGGCTAATGTTCAAAGACTAAAGGAGTACAAGAGCAAGCTGATTGTCTTCCCAAGGAAGGCTAGCAAGCCCAAACAGGGAGACAGTGAGGTAATGTACATGTACAAAAAAATACCTTGTTTTTGAATACAGCAGTATTTATTATTAAAACCAAAGCCAAGGTAATCGCAACAGGCCGATCACAAGAAGTGTGAATGTTGTGGTTCAGTTTTCTTGGTACAATCAGACATTTTCCTTTCTTTTTTATTCACTATCATGTTACCATATACCTGAAGAAAAGAAAATACCTGATTGTACCAAGGGTCAAATTGACCCACAGCATAACAATAAAATGGACCAGTGGGAACACAGAGCAAAAGTATGGTAGAGCCTGTGTTTGATTCAAGTGGCCTATCAGGCTGGAGCTTATCCTGGTTTCCATAGCATGAGGCAGGAGCACAAATTATATACACAATTGGTGCCGAACAGGGGAAAAAGGCACAATGCCCCTGAACGGTTAACTATTGGAAGCAAAACCAAAGTCATTCCAATTTATACTCAACCCTAATTGAAAATTGCTCTATGACCACTTCACAAAGGGACTGTTTTTTCCTGGTGTGCTGTTGTCACTTTGCTATGAAGATTTTGCAAGTGTGGGTGTGAGGTTGGCAGAGCAGGTGTTAGGTCGACCTCTAGTGGTGTGTTGCCGTGTTACTGGTGCAGCACAATTCATTATTTAAATCAAACACAATACATTTAAAATCTTTTGAGGAGTAACAACAGTGTATCATATAATCATTGTCAAGTGGCTGAAAGAGTAATATTTATTGCAGTTTCAATAACATGCGAACTCTGAAGTTCAAAGCCCAACTGACAATTAGGTTTTTCGCTGCCGTAAATCAAAATTATGGCGACAGCCAACGAACTGTGAAACGCAGAAACAAACAAAATGGATTGAAATCTACCAATCACAACTGACAGACGTGACCTTTTGACCCGGCTGAGTGAGCTTCTGTTTACCAAGAGGTCTGCTTAGATGATTGATGGCAGCGAATAACGTAAACCATTGGTTGAGGTTTGAATTTCAGAGTTCGCATGTTATTGAAAACTGCAATAACACTGTTTTAACCTCAATTAGAACTGTACGTGTGATTTGTGTTTTAGATTTTAAGGGAACTGTTGTGAATCAGGGTTAGGGGCCCAATTGGCAGTAACAAAAGACTCTGGCTTACAATTTCGAAGATTGAAATCCATTCTGCTTAGTTAAAGTTTTGCTTGTCCAGATTTCTTTGTCATTTTGGAAAATCATGTTGAAACTTGAAATTCTTTAATTTAGAATTTGATTCCATGATTTTGTTGGATTTAATTTCATATAGAGAAATTTCATCAAAATGCTTATTCCATTTGTTCAAAATTTCAGCCTGCTGAGCTGGCCAATGCTGTACAACTCCAGGGTGCTGTTATGCCCATCCAACAGTCACGTCTGCCCATCAAGGCTCGCAAGATCACAGATGAGGAAAAGAATACTAGTGTATTCCGTAGCATGCGTATCGCTCGTGCTAATGCCAGGTTGATTGGCATCCGAGAGAAGAGAGCCAGGGAGAAGGCTGAGCAAGATGCTCTTAAGAAAAAGTAATCTGTGAATAAATGTTGAAATTCATTTGTTGCAAATCTGTGTGGTAATTCAACATTTCCAAATACTACCCTGATTTCCGATTTCCGATTTTCCGATTTCCGACCCTATCTGTATTGGGAGTAGTGAGCATTTCCTGGAAAATTATGAAAAAAGTAGTCTCCATGTAAATAGATAGGTTTTATTTTATGCATCATCATGTTACAGCTCTGGTCTAGCTCTCCATAAAAATAATGATTGACCCTGTCACTGGGCCAGTTGTGGGTTTTACAATAATTTTAAAACTAAACGACGACTTGGTAAACAACACCTTTGAAATAAATTTGCCTGGCACATTATTTTTATAACCCTGAATGACATGAACGTGAAAAATATTGAATGATATTATTGACCACAGTGGTTATGATCTGCACCAATCATACAACAAAATTAATGATATCAAATTAAGGTGGCTCGAAATGGTTTAGACATTCCTGTCTTACGCATTCTATAGAAGCAATGCTGAAGAACAACTTCTAATACACATTTGCGTTTTCTTCACAAATGAACAAATTGAGGCCCATGTGATGTCAGAATTTATTGCCATAGTAATGTCAAAGGAGGTCAAGGATACCTTTTATTTAACCTTTCCAGGCTAATAACTCAAAAACTACTAGGTGAAAGTTTTTGTTTTCGATTTAATTTGTTTAAATGACAAAAGAAACATTTCTGTAGTTTTTTAAAAATTCTGACAATAGGGTAGAGTTACCTTTTTCATAATTTTAATTTTGCCATGGCAACAAATTGTTATTTTCATCTGACTCTATTACAAGTAACTGATAAATCTATACAAGATTACAGTAAGTGGTTTTCATCCACATCATCAGCCTAGCTGTAATATTACGCCAAAGACAGGAAGGTCTAAACTATTTTGAGTCTGTTAAACAAGTTAAGATGAAAAGTGATCATAAAGAACATTTTATAAGTAACAAAAATCCTATACAAGCATTGCCATGAAATTCAGAAAATGCAACCCCATAAGTCTATAACTTTCCAGTTATATTCAGCCCTCATTTGACAAACAACTCCTAAAATCGGCAAGGGTGCAATGATAGCTTTCAGTCTGTAACTCTGTGTGCGCTACTTGTGGACATGAAGCAAGATTACAGGCATCGCAGACCTATCACACTAGATAATCTTCAAACTCATTCCTTCTGCCTCTCGTACAAACTGATCAGGCAGTAGATAACCATGTACATTAAAACACCAAGACTTCGCAGTGTATAATTTATAAATACTTTAAGTTTCTTAGGCCTTAGTTCAGCTGTCATATACAGCTATTTTAATTAACGTTGTCGGATCGAAGCTCAAAGCTTAAAGACAAGACCGAAAGGTAGTATGGGCAAAGAAAGAGTGTTCCACGCGTGCTGAATACTAATGAGATACAGCGATATAGCAAACGAGACATTTTTCGTTTCCTTTCTCTTCAGACATGTGTAGAAAAGATCCTTTTTCGATCATTTCATTTAAAAAGAATAATCCAAACCACATAACGGCGAAAGAAAAGATACAAGAAAGGTTTCACGGAAAGAAAAACAAAATATTCCACGTGCAAAAATACAAACTTGTAGATTTCCTCAATGCCCGGTGATATGCAAATTGCAGTAAATACCCATGGCACCATTCGGTCTTGACTTGTAGGTTTGAAGATTTAATCCGACAACGTTAATTAAAATAGCTGTATACTTCTGTGCTAAAATCGAGTTACTACAACTCCGCCCTGAGGCAGAATTAAATGGCTGCTGCTAGAGGTGTCCATTGTGGGGTTTCAATACAAGTAAAAAGTATGAATACAGCTATTTCGAGAAACGTTGTCGGAAAAAAAGCACAAAACTGCACAAGCCAATTTCCAAAGGTAGTATGGGTAGACGTATTGAGCTACTTCACGTGTTGAATACTAATGAAATATAACAACAAAATAAGCGCGACTTCCAGGTCTTCTTTCTTTTCAGACATGTAGAAACAAGGTACGTTTAGCCCCTCTGAAGTTGAGAAGGATTTTCCTCACTAAAAGACATGCGACAGTAAAAGTAAAGCTAAAGATATTGGCCCCTGAGAGGAAAAACAAATTTTCCACGTGCAAAAATACAAACTTGGCCAATGTGCAAAACTAGGCCAATATGCAAAATTCCAGTGAATACCCATGCCACCTTTCGGTCTTGTCGTGTGTACTTTGATGCTTTTTTCCGACAACGTTTCTCGAAATAGCTATATATGATGTACAATTGAGACAAAAACCCTAGTCTTCATGACAAGGTGACCTCATAAAAAGTCGACTGTAACTGAAATTTTGAAAGAAGCATGACGTCCCACAAAACACTAATTTAACACGAGTTTCTAGATGAGAAATGTTTAACAAGCTCTGCCATACTACACAACTCCAGTGGGTCCAGTGGGTAATCAAATGTCCTGCTGCCAAGGTGTTTCAATTAATTCATACACCAATGCAAGTGTAATTACAGTCACATTTTTTGCAAACATGCATGGTCTTTGAACAGATTCGGAGTGATATCGAGACTTTCGAGAAATGAGGAAAAAAAAGACTGTTTGCAGTCTATAATGTAATTTTACAGAACGTCGAGGATATGTCCCTGGTGTTTGTGGCAGGTCTAGTAAATGTATGCATAATTGTGTGTTTCTCAAAGGGGATCATTATATCATTATTACAACTCTCCCATGAAATGCATGATTGCAGTCTTAATCAGTACCACCAAAACCTATTATTCTTGTCAATTTCAGCGTAGCAGAAGGCACTTGGAACATTTTTTACTCTTAAATAAGCAGATAAAATCCTTTAACATCAATCTGTCTTTGGTTTTGTGCTGGGATCAACCTCCTCCTCAACTTCTTGTAGTTCTCTTTCTTCGTAGTCACCATCATCCATAACATCAACTCCTTCGTCGTCAATGTCATCCATATCTTCCTCCTCAGGACCAGGGTCGGCAATGCACAGCATATAAATTATAAATGTAAACACCAGTAAGGGAAAACCAAACATGAGCAAAGCAGCAATGGGCTGAGTGGTCCAGATATCCTGTGCATTGAAAAAGACAGTCATTAATAGCCATCAGAGCTAGCGGATCATTTGATCTTTCCTTGGAGGAGCTAAGCTGTGGCAAAGAGCCTTCCTGGAAGCTCCTATAAACTAATATTGTTTGGCCAAGGAATTAATTTTCTAGCTTCATTCTGAGTTCCAACCACTCCAGACCCCTTTGTTAATACTGTCATGTTCCTATGTGATAGAACAACTTTACAAGTTCTGTAAGTCACAAATCCCCTGTATCAACCAACAATTTATTGGTCAATATTTATTGATATTGGGTTGTAGGTTGATAATAATTTTCAGTATATACTAAAACAGTGGATAGCGTTGCTGGTTACTCAAACTCTGGACGCCTCCAAGCAACTCATGCACAAAAACTGTAATCATTGAGTGACAGGAATAAATGAGTTAAAAATAATCCTTTTTGGTTTCACTGTTTTAGTATATATACTAAAACAACTATTCACCTCAGTGTCAAGTGGCTAGTGGTGGATATTTACAGAGTCACAAAGCAGCGAGGTAAATATCCATCACTAGCCACTGACACTAAGGTGAATAGTAATTGTTAAATAAACGTCAAGGAAAAATAGTATTATTATAAATGTAAGGGATAAAACAGATAAAAACCTGATCATAAATTGACTTACATAAATTGATCTCAAAAGTTCCCAAATTCCCTGCAATAAAAAGAGACCAACAAACAATTATAATTATAATTATTATAACCAAAAATATCAAATAAAGGAGGATCAACATTTCAAGATTCATAACAAACTATAGCTTACCCTGTATACTCTTTGGAAATATGAGTCTCCCCCATATCCCTAAAAAAATTAATAAATAAATAAAACATTAAGATATCACTGTTTCTTTGAGTGCTTCAATTCAGCAAAATAATTTTTTGTGCTGTAAATTTAATGGCCCTGGCATCTTGGCATAAGTAATTAAGTCTATCACACTACTGCATGTTATCACTTATTCTGTAAGTTTCTTCATCAACTGCCATCCTTAGAATAAACTCACTGTTACCTTTGCTCGATTCTCCAACACATCCTGAAGGAAAGATGTGAGTTGTTGTTCTGTAAGCTCCTCTTTGATCTCTGAGTACTGCTTCAAGTAATACACATGATTTGTAGTGTTGTATGCCATCAGAAATGGTGCTGTGAGTGAGCTGGAAGTGAAACAATAAAACTTTTACTGCCTGACTATCAAACTACATGCATGCAGCTGGACCTATACCATGAAGCATTGCATGTACTTTTGGTGACTTGACATCTGTTCTCTGAAATTCACATAAATTTACTTACAAAGAATGTGCAGAAAACATCCATGCCCAAATGGGGATAGAAAGGGGGAAAACAAACTGTTACAATTTTCTGCCCTTTTTCACACATATTTAATTTAACTGTCAACATAATCAGTTTCATATGTACAATGTTTTATGATGTATTTTTATAAATATAATTTAATAATATTATTATAGTCAGCTTTTGAATGATGGTGATAGCTAGTGAGATTATCAAGACCCAGTTTCGTTTGTCAACCTGAGCCTTGCTGCTTTTACTGTGATGTGAGGACTGAATCCAGGCAACTATTGTCAGTATTAATTACCTCATCATTATATTTGTTGCTATTGTATCTCCAAGAATCCAGCCAAATTGAAAGTACCTGAAAAGGTTTTAAATTGCAATAAACAACATTTACTGCATCGCAAAATGGAGGTTGGGTGACCTAGAACCTTCAGGAGCTTCCACTTTTTGGCAGCCATCTCTTAGATGGAGGCTGCTCCCATGGCTGGCAAATCCTGGCAATCCAGCCATGATGGAGCCCCCAGGCAGAAGGGAGGACAGGCACTCGTTGCACCGAGTAAACAGTGAAAAAAGAGGGGGGGGGGGGGGGGGGGAGGATGGGGGAACAGCCTTAAGAATGTGCTCCCATGCAAAACAACACTCACTGTAAATGCTAAAACACACCTAAATCTGAGAACACATGGGATCCTGGCACATTCCCATGTTGGAACACTGCTGCACTGACTATAAGGGAATGCTCGCACTCTTTTCTGTTAAGTCAGTTAAATTGCATTGACTGCATTTATATAAAACAAATTAAAATAACAACTACAACTTGTAATGCAATGTTGACGATAGTACTTATTATTGCTAAGCTGCAATGTCAGCAGAACTTTGTACTTGCCTGTGAAACCTTTCCCTTTCATTTACTGCCACACTTTTAACAACTTTGCTAACCCTAACAAAAAAAATTTGTAAGTCAATAACAAAAATGTTAGTCAAAAATAAAAATTTCAGCAATCAAATGTGACTGCAAACACCTCTACTCATTAGAGGTGTTTGTAGTCACATTTGATTGCTGAATAACGTTAACAAGCATATTTCTAGGGGTTTATATATCCTAGATTCATTAAAAATGACACAAGATGTTACAGAACACACAAAAAAGATGTGATGTGACAGTTCACCAATGGTAAACATGGCAGATTTCTCATTGTTTTTAATGCCACGAATTTATTCAGGATTCTGGTTCCATAGGAGGCCAAGGATGTGAGTCGAGAAGTTGTGAATGCAATTTAAACTAGAGAATAGCTGCTATCTTTAATTTCAAGATAGTCACTATCGTAAGCTAAAATACTCTATAATGTGTATGATTGTGTCCTTATCAAAATTAGGGCTGACAAACAGCCTGATATCATGATAACACTAAAACGTTTCTCTTGGCAAATGGCAAAACTCTTAATATTCAAAACTAGTACACTGTACTGTAATATAGAGAGTACATGTATCAACAATAATCATATACCTTTCATTAATTTTCTTCTTGCTTTTCTGCTCAGCAAATATAACAAGTAACATTACTTTACCTAAGATGCAAAAAAAGTCACGCAATATATTAAAGTTCATGTAGACTACAGATCACTTATAGTGCTGGTTAGTATTATTACAATTAAAATGAGGAATTTCAAGTAAAATAAAATATCATATACTAAATAATTCTCATGTTCTCATTTAAAATGTGTGGTTCCAGAAAATGTCCATACTCCCCTCACAGTAGCCTACAAAGCAGGCGGTTTTTGCAGGGGAAATGCTTCGAAAACGGCAATTATGAACGACCGGCTGCCATTTTGAACACGCAAACAAGGGAGAAACTGGGGAGAGGAAAAAAGAGAAGGTGAAGTGGATGTTCTTGCATTCAAAATAGCAGCCGGTTGTTCGTAGTCACTGTTTTCAGAAGGGATTGGAAGTTCATGGGGGTGGGGGGGGGGGGGGGTCGCAATGGCCAAACACTTTCAGAAAATGTATAAAGCTGAATTGGAATTTTCAGGGGGATGGGGGTTTACCGGTAATAGGAAAAATCTCTTCCACCGGGGAGGGGTGGGGGGTGGTGGGGGTTAATGGATATTTTCTGGAATCACCCAATGATGGCAGCAGCATGCCATTTTCAAAAGCAGACAAGACCTGGGGATGAGGTTGCAACCTGACATAATTTAGCTACTTGGCTTACCAGTTTCAGAGATATCATGAAAATTTGACCTTGTGACATGAACAAATGCTTCAAATCTTTCACTATTTACCCATTCAGATATGATCTGTTCACTTACATCCTCTGGAACGTAAAAAAACAACAACTGTAGTATATTGATAAATAAAAACAAAGGCTGCACTCACATAAATTTATTTTTTGTATCTTATACAAAAAAATGAGGATATATATATATATATTGCAAATATATATTATTAACATATTACATATATCACATAAATTTATTTTATAATATAGTTAGTGGTTTTATCATAATATGGCAACAGCTTATGAGCCAAAGAAACAAACAAAATGGATAGAATTTATCCACCAATCACAACAGGCTGATTAGACGTGGCCTAATTTTATGCAAATTTCTGTTTCCTGAGAGGTCCACTTACAATAGATGATCAATGATAGCAAAAAAATGTTATGCGTGATTGCAGCAGAGTTTGCGTGTTATTTAGAGGCAAAATTTTTAAATGGCCAGGTTGTCTTAGTTTATATTAATGGTTTAAATGTTTGTACCCATTTATACTGGTGGATTGAGTTTAATTTTTTTCTTGTTGCCAGGCTTTTGCATCTTGCTTATCATGTACACAACCAAATGACTCTGGCCAATTAGTGCAACTACCAAGCTGTAGATCTGGAGTCCAAAGGGCCAACTAGCTAGTGGGCTGGCCAGTGGGCTAACCAAGAGGGCAATATTGGGCTTCAAGAAATATTGTTAAATGCAATACTATTTAAGCTTGTGGTTTATTCCATTTCCTAAGCTGCAACCACCAACAATGAAAAAAGCTATTGACTTAAAAACAAAATGAAAATACAGACTGTCACGTACCTTGAAATGGGAAAATGGAACCATCTTTTGAAACTACAATGGTTGGTGTTTTTACCTGAACATCCTTTAAGAAAACAGAATTCAAACTAAACACCATGACTCAAAGTATGAGTAAATTATAGTCACAAAGTGGAATACAATTCAAGGTGTAAGCATCAGGCAAGAAATTTCAAAATTGTGAGCATGATTACTTCCTGAATAACAATTATAAATATTTACAAGTTTACAATAATCATCACTGGTTAGATTATTAGAAGAACTGGGGGAGGGGGGGTATTAAATATTCCTCAACTTTGGGAGGGGCTCATTTTGTTGGGGACTGGACGTTAACAAGGTGTTTGCACAAGTACATGAACCAGTAGGTAAGTTTGTTTGTAACAACATGTTGAAATTCACATTAAAAACAATTTCCCTTAATTTCATGATACACCTCACCTCAGGTAATGCTTCCTGATTAATATGATAAAAGTAGCTCTGAACGACTCTGTCTTCAGCAACTTTTAAATAAATATCCTAAAAAAGAATTAATATGTTATTTGCTAAGTGAAATTAGGCTACATTCAACTCAGGTCAAGGATTGTCAGTGCCATTCGCAGCTCAGTCAGTTGTATTATCTCCACTGATTTCTTCAATGTGACAGTGCATTGGTGGTTGTTGCCGCACTCAGTGTTGCCATAGATACCTGCCCATCCTGCTGGAATCAGGCATCGCTTTACCTTTCCAGAGGCACCTTTCCTGAGCACATCTATTGGTGAAGGCCCAGGGAGGGTCCTTGGGATTTCAAGTGACGGGGATGATAGAAGGATTTTTTTGGGTTTGAAATTTTTGATTCTGGGATTTTTTTGGGAAGGAAAATTTAGCAAGTATTTTTTGGGGTGGCTTGATTTAAGCAGGGATTTTTGGGGGTTTTCCTGACCTTTGCTGCTTAGTTCTGCAAATAAAGCACAATCAAAGGAAGTGTTCTTGGGTGCCTCTAGCGTTGTTAAAATGACTTCGTCTTGATTTTTGCTCCCATTCGATCATGAATCCCCATTACTTGAAATCCCGAGTACCCCCCCTCTGGGGGTGAAGAGTTTAATTAAATAAAGATTCCACATCACACATCAATATTTACCTTGAGTTTCTCTGATAATTGTGGATTCTCACTGCTTGATACCAGAAAGAAACAAACGCTTTTCTCTTTTCTCACCCTTTCCACTTGTGCAGCATTTTGAAGCTCAGTTACTGCTGGTCTGTTGTAAGAATAAACAGACATTCAGAATACTTCTTATAAATACCGCCAAGCAAAAAAGTGAAGAAAACAAAAAGAGCCCAATTGTATTGCAATTTAAGCAAATATTAATGCAAAGATACCTTATTTACTCATTTGAGTTGCTCGGTGCTTTATAAACTTTTGGTTTTTCAGTTGCTGGGCTTTGGGGGCAGCACATATTTGTGGGTGGCACTCTTTAAAAAATCACATTTATTAAACATTTGTAAAATGATTGAAAGAGAGAGAGAGCAATGAAATATAGCCACTTCCAACTGAAAAACATTGCAATCCATAATAATTGAGACTGATCAAGAGTGAGTTGTACCATTCTTTTTTTTTTCTGTTTGAATCGTTGAACACAGGTTCAGTCTGATGATGTGTTGATTAAGCACCAAACTGTTGCAAATAAATGTGGTGCCTATTCAAGGGTGGCACTTTTTAACCCTTTAAGCCCCAATATCAACATACAAATTCTCCTGACTGGTCTCAATACATTTCTTATTGTTTAACTTGGGAGAATTTGTTAAAAGATCAAAGCAACCTTTCTTCAGTGGTCATTTTATTAATTCTCATAACCTTTTCTCTTAATGAAGTATTAATTTTGTGAGGAGAAATTTGATTTTGGTCACTCTTGAGACTTATTATTATTCTTATTTGGCCTGCAGGCTAGCTTAATCTGGGACAGCGCTTAATTGAGTACATACAGTTGGGAAAAATAATCGATCAGCGCTTCTGTTGAATAGGGATTGAACCTATGATCACCAGTTTACATATTACCTGTTGGCTTTCTCTGCAAACTGAACAATATCCTGAACTGTTCGTTCTCCTTCAAATGTTATTACACGCTTTCCTTTAATGCTGCAATCACAAATAAGAAAACTTGGAACTAGTACAAACATGGTGATCCAAAATGCAAATAATATTATCATAATATTGACACATGAAGTCTAAGAAATCATGGACTGTTTCAGTGGGTCTTACAAGAACAGTTTTATGTCCTTTTATATGGCAGACAACAGAAGAGGCTTGAAGAGCAAAATATATGTTGTGGTTTAAATTTATCTTTGGTTTAAAATTTTTCAAACCAGTTTGATTTTTATTTCCCTTTGTTTCAGATTATGATAATGAGTGTAAGACAATGAAAAATAAAAATCAAACTGGTTTGAAAAATTTTAAACCAAAGATAAATTTATTTACCACAACATATATATCAAGCTTCAATGATTTGACAGTTCTTTTAAGTTCTTTTTCAAGCAACTGTGATTTTACAGTTTTATTTATAGATAATTTAAGTGCATTGAACTTAAAAGCGACAGACATGATGTCTTTTTGTTCTTGTTATTCTAACATGTTATTGGCTTTGTTGCATGAATTTGTTCAGAAAAGTGTACATATTGTCTTATAAATTCATCTTTGGTTTAAAATTTTTCAAACAAGTTTGATTTTTATTTCTCTTTTTGTTTTCGATTACAATAATGAACATGAGACAATGAAAAATCAAAATCAAACTGGTTTGAAAAATTTAAACCCAAGATAAATTAATAATTAAAACCACAACATTTATTGGACTTGGGATCGGCGGCCTAGTCAGGACCATATTTTCATCTTTTAGGAGTTAAAAAAAGCTTGAGCTTTGCCATGATTGCTCTCCTTTAAGGGTTTAACTGGAAATTTCTGACAAGCATCCCTGAGCCCCTTTTATACGGGAGTCCCCCAGGGTATGGACCAAACCCATTGCCTGGAATGAGGAATGTCGTTTAGTTTATACTCACAAATTACTACTCACAATTTAATTGACGGAAATCCTCTGACACCAAATTCTCTTGATATTGCTGGTAATTACAAGCAAAAGTTATGAATCAAACCATGAATTAATTTGATATTACTGGTAAGTATAATTTGTATTGTGCATGTTAAGATTTCAATACCTGAGTATCTAGTAGCGTCTAATTTGGCAACTGTGATAGGGGAGCCTTGAAAAGTTCTTCCTACTTCTGACCAGATAGGCTCTAGTTTCTTGCAGTAACCACACCATGGTGCATAAAACTGAATGATCAAAACAGCTATGGTGAATTGGTAGAAATGGTGTGACCACCAAAAAGAAAAATGACGATTCAGTGATCATTCTTTAAGGTGGGCCAGATTCAAATAGTGATGGCTAATAGCCCAATTTCGATATAAAATTCAGCCTAACACAATAGACATCACTACGAGGCTCCGTGGAATAAACCCCACAAACAATAGTTTATTCCCCGGAGCCTCGTACTGAGGTCTATTGTTTTAGGCTGAATTTTAATATATCGAAATTGGGCTATTGATGCATTAGGTAATTTAGGTGTTTACTTTAAATTTGCAAACTTGGACAAAAACAATCTGTAATAGCTTACAAGTAGCTTGCTTAGTATTCCCTGCTTCCCCTATTAGGGGGAGCAGGGATGGCACAGTGATGAGAGAGCTCGTTTCCTACAAAGGCAATTGCAATGTGGCCTGGTTTTGAATCCCGAATCTGGTGTAATATATGTGGGTTGTTGGTTCTTGTCCATACTCCAAGGGTTTTTCTCTGGGGTTCTTTGATTTTGAGCCAACAAAAACTCCAACAAAGACCAAAACTTCTAAATTCCAATTTGATCAGACCGAAAGTGGAACAAAGAGCCAATCTTTGGATATTAAGCACTGCAAATTCTTTTGTACCTTATTTACTATTATTATTATTATTATTATTATTATTATTATTATTATTATTATTATTAGTTTGTATGAAAAGATTACTAAATTTTATTTAAAAAAATATTATTATTATTATTATTATTATTATAACTATTATTATTATTATTATTATTATCATTATTATTATTAATTATCATTATTTTATTTTCCTCCTCCTACCACCCCTTAATAATTTTATTGGAAAAAGTGAAAAAACCCTATGCACAATCATAACTTCTCTGAAATTTTACCTTACCTCAACTAGCCAGCTTCCATCATTCTTTAAATCTTTAAACCTGTGAACAAGAAAATCTTCAACACAAAATCTTCAACACAAGAAGAAATCAAACCAAATAGGTCACACTATAGCCTCTGCTATGTAGCACTTTGGATTGCAGACATTGTAAACCAAGTTTTAAAAAAAATCGGTGAGTTGACTGCATAAGGGGAATTGGTGCTCCCAAAGATCAAAAGGGGAGCAGAAAATGCTACACCACACATTCTGCTCAAGTGGTCCAGGCATGTGCAAGAGGACTTCTCACTTTCAGTACTCTGAGCACTAGTCCAAGATATAAAATTCATCTTTTTGCCATGCTGACAAAAAGACTTTTGATTGTTACTTTAAGCATAGTTAGGCCTATTCCAAACATTGTGCAACTGCTGTGCCGAACTCAAAATATGAATTTGGCCTGGCAGTGGCATCACGCTAGCATAGCATGGCAATGGTTCCAAATGTTGAATTTAATGCAATGTCGTGCCATATGTCAGAAACAACAAAAAGCTAAAACAATTTATGAATTTAGTTCAGCGCAATAAGAGCACACCGTTTGAAACCAAGATGCCCTACTGGTGTGCAGCATGGCAAGGCCTACTTTACTAAGCAGTCCTGCCAAACTTAATTCAGCCTGCTGAACTGAATGATTTCAAACATCTGCTACCGCTGTGCTTATTAAAGCCGAATTTAATTCTTTAATTGAGTGGCATGGCAATAGTGCAGCATTTGGAACAGGCCTTAGTGCAGTTGTTAGTGCTCTACTAGCTAGCCTTTGAGATAGTGCCGCCCACTATAGGGAAAACTTACTGTTTGAATGAACTTACAGCTTGACTCGAGTTTACGGACAAATGACACAGAAACATAAACGCGACAACCCCACAAGTATTATTTCATTACTATAAAGAAATTCTGTGACATGGGTCCTGAATTATCAATAAGTTTCTAATAAAACAAACAAAGAGAAATCTTGACAATATTATTAGACGTGGAACTATGATTGCTAACTGAAACGTAACGCTCCTCTGAATTCAATCAATGCGGAACAAGGGAATACTTCTCGCGTTACCTTTTTCAAATTTGCAATAATGCTAAAAATATTCACAATAAGATTTATTTTCAGGTTTTTAAAAGACAATGAAAAAAGTACAACAGCCTCTTGCCCAATTAACTCACCTATCGTCCAGTTCCCTCACGAAAGCGCTGCATCCACACGACAAAAGAACTGAGGAACGTAAAGAAGATCAGAGCATGTCACATACTGCATGTACTGCAAACAAATGATATTATTTACCTAATACAGGGATGGAGATCTCTAAACTTCGTCTGTTGGCCGCCATCTTTGACAGCTGGCTTTTCAACTAGTCTCAGTCTTCCCACGGTTGACCAAGACCGAAGTTCTGAAGCCTGGTTGGCAGACCAGTACCCATTTTCCAGGAGGAGTGCCGTGCCGCCAGCAACACAAAGAAAATAAATAAATAAATAAATAAATAAATTGGTGATTTTTATCAGTTACAAAATCTGTTTCGTTGCTTGAGCAGCCATAATGACAGCATGAGAAAGCTAATAACTTGGAGAGTGGCAGAGTACGTAGAAAAGTTTTACATTGTAAAATCGCAGAGAACAAACTACCTCAATATAACAACCCCCTTAAACGAGCGCTACACACGGACCGCGTACCCATTCTTGGGCCCTGGAAACAAAGTATGTCTTCTGCCACAAGGAGTCATAACTTCACATGATCGTGGTTTAAAGGTGTTGTTAGGAATCAACGGTGTTAAATACGCTGTTTCCATAGCAACAAAGCACAACCAACCTTATTCCCGATACAGTTTGCTGGGTTTTGGTGGATACTGCAAGGTTCAGATTAACGAGGAGAAAATTGTACGCTTTGGCTTAGATGTAATTTCCATTGCAGATCAGGAAGTTTTAAGTTTACCGCCGAGTGAAACAAACATGTCAACAAATTGGAGTTTACCACTTGCTTCCTTGTTTTTGCCTTTCAGCATTTTAGGCATTTTGATATTTTTCTTCTTAAGCCTTCGGCGCAAACTACGTGGTCGAACCATCTGTGAAGTGTTCATCTTGTGTCTGGGAGTCTCGTGGCTAATCACAACCTTAGCGATTAATTTTAGCTTCTGTACCGGTGAGAGGTGCACGCGGATGAAACCAAAATTACCTGAAACTACAAGCGACAAATACGTTGGTTTTGGACTAAAGGAAGATCCGCCATTTGTATTATACACGTCTCTTCCACTAGCCGGCGCTGAAATTCTGCAACACTTATTCAAAAGTTCTTCGGACTTCTTTATGTGGAAGCCACAATAGGAACGCGTAAATTTTTTGATCCCTGCTCCGTCTTTTATCGCTTTCATCCTTCTCCTGAAATGGTTCAATTAAGCAAGTGGCTCAGAGCTCTGTCTACAGACCAGAAGCATCACAAGAGTCACAAGACTCTACCGTCGGTCCGACTTGTAAATCCTGGCTGGGCTATGAAGTTCCCATGGCTAACGAAAGTCCTGGAGCGGAGAATGCGTGCTATTGTCGTGGTTGGAGATCCCAGGGGTTGGGTGAACGCGCAACGCATGGCTTCGAGAAATCCGCGTGGATGGTACACTTCGTGATGCTATGCATGAAGCCTTTGATACAATTAAGAATCAAAAGTGCCTCGAGAAAAACAAGTCATTTGTTGCATCCGAATTCCGTGAAATGCAAGAGGTGCTCCTTGAACACGAGAATAAAAATAACAAAGACACACCTGTACTTCTTGCCCATCTGTGGGCGGCGCAGATGAACGCGGTTCTACGTGTGAACGCGCACCTCCCTAAAGGGAGTATACACTTTATTCATTTAGTAGACCTGATTTTGAAGCCTCGAAAAACTGCTGAGAGACTGTTTCACTTTATAGGCGTTCCTCTTTCACCAGCTGTTGAGCATCGCGGTCTCACAGTTGCCCGAACTGCACAGTTTTCTTTAGGCGCCTCTGGAGAAATTGTTGGATCCAAGACAGTCACGGCCTGGGAACGAGATCTGGACAGCAGAGACGCTGAACAAATTAAAGATATCTGCGCTAGAGTCATGATCAACCTTCGTTATGACGCCATCTAGTAAGTCGTACACAGAAACTATCAGAACACAGACGTTTTGTGAGGACTATGTATTTTTTAATCACTGACAATTCCATATTTGGTCTATTTATTTGATGTGGTGACGTGATTGTTCGTTATAGAAACCCGCTGTGCGTGGTGAATGCAGCTGCAAAAGTCGCAAGTTCTTGTGCACACAGTCAAACTGCTTAGTGGGTTCACCCAACATAGAAATTCTGTTTTGAGCTTGTGATCCAGTCTGGAGAAGAGAGTGAAAAAATGCCATTAAAATAGTGCACTCTGCAATGAAAATTGGGGAAAAATTAGATACACAAAAGAATAGGATATCACAATAGCGTAATTCATTTTGAATGTTACTATGAAATTGATCACTTTATTCGCTCATTAGCTTTGCTTTAATTTCTTCTTTATTAGTATGGTCATATTTAACTTTCTCAACACATTCATTCCTTGATTTATTCCTAATTAGCTTTTCAATAATTTCGTTATATTAAGGCACATTTAGCCCTTTTCGCAATTCACTTGATATGTGTTTACCTCATTTACTTTAAAAGCGCTTTTAAGCTCGCTCCTGGTTCGCTCCTCTTTAATAATATAATCACCTCTCTGACCCACCTTCCTCTACATAGATAATAATGGTAATTTGTAGTGGCATTTCCACAAAGTGGCCTCTACACCCACCGTTCCGTGGTCGAATTGGAATTAGAAGTTGGTTTTATGGAGGGAGGAAAACCGGACAATTCAGAGAAAAAACTCAACCCACATGACGCCGGGTCCGGGAAGAGAACCAGCATTTTATCTCAAACAGCACTAAAATGAGCGTGGACATCTTTTGTTTTGTGCTTATACATTATGCATTAGTTACGCAATCGCAATGCTTTTTTATTCGCAACGCTTTTTTTGGTTAGTTGCATGTTTTGTCAGGTTTTTTGCACGGTCAACCTCCAAAATAGCGACAAAAAAAACTATAAAAAAGAGTTTTTGCCATTTTCTTCTATTAACTATCTTCAAGAGGTTTTGAAAAGAAATAAGCCACCCCAGCTCTACCCCCTTCACCTGAGGGCTTAAGGCGGGGGTTCGCCTGAAGCCGGATTTTCCACCGCGTAACTTGGGTTTAATGCGAATATCTCGCTCCCGTTTCAAACACTCTCAAAACCCTCTGTTCATCCCACAAAGCTATGTTTAGAAGTGTTTTGTAAATTTTTTGGTGATTTTGGGGGATTTTTGGAAAGAGATAGTTTTTCTCAAAGGATTAGTGTGTCGTGTTTGCTGGTACGGATCGCGGAAGAGGTAGCGAAAACGGGAAAGAGAACGGCAAATTAGGAAGTTCCTTGTCATCTTGTCCTTCCGCGATCGGGAAACGAAACACTATTTCTTTTTGAAATAGCTGCTTGTTAAATATGTTGAAACAACCCAAAGGATGGGGTAGGGCATCCACCCTTTCTTGCAAACTGAAGGTGAACGGATAGAGAAGAAACTTACACAACAGGAGAAGTAATGAGGAGAACACTTGATTCCCATTCAAAAATCATGCCTCTCTAAGTTAAAACTGATAAAAGGTGATTTCTTTTTATACAATTTGAAAAAGCCTAAGGCACCGTACACTAATCCAGATAAATATTATAACGGCGATCTCGCCCCGTGAAAGGATACAATGCTTTTCGATCAAGATCTTTTTTCACGTCCACACTAATCCATATAAATTTGAAAACGGAACGCTGCAGAGCAGATAACTTTGACTTCACGAGGTGAGCGCTTTCATAAAGCTTGTAATACGCGTTACAACGGTCTAAACGATGCGATCATATTAACTATGATGCGATTCATAAATCCACTAAGACATCTATTCGCGGTGGGAAATTTTTAATTTGATGTAAATGGTTTTACATTTTTCATTCGCGTTTAGAGCAATTTTCGATTGAGTATCGCAAAACCAAAATCAAAGTTATCCCTCAAGGTAGTCACAAAGGACGCAGACAATCCAGTGAACCAATCAAAATTAAACTCCACGCAAATACATGTAGCCGGAACGAAGCGCTGGAAAACGTGTTTGAGCGAGTAACACACGATTGTGATTGGTTTTGCTTCTGATTGGATGAGAAAGTGGCGCGAGTTTTCTGGACCAATCACTGAGTGTATTGCAAAACCAAACCAAACGGGGATTAGGCCTTATCCACACTAATCCGGATAAATTTGAAAAAGCATCTTTTTTTTCACCGGTTTAGCCAACCGTTCACACTAAAACGGCGTTTTCGGTCACCGAAAACGGAGCTTTTCGAAAATGCATTCTGTGAATTTTCGACTTTCTTTTTCCTTTTTTTTCCGCGAAGTTATTAAGTAAAACAGAAATTAGTAGTTTTTTGATCGACGTTATCCACAGCGTCAACAAAAACATTAAATTTCCTAATTTCAATTGAGTGCGAGTTCTGATAAAAATGTACGTACTATGCTCTGCCATTCATCTAGGGCCGATGCCGCGTTTCGTTTTCAAATTTCTCCGGATTAGTGTGGACGGTGAAAATACTGAAAACGATATGAAAACGATAGTGTGGACGGAAAACATTTTATCCGTTTTCGGGACGAAAACTCCGTTTTCAAATTTATCGGGATTAGTGTGGACGGGGCCTTACTTTCAACACTCAACTGAAAATCGCTCAGCTGACTAATGTAACATACGCCCTTATAAATTTAAATATTCTGTCATTTTCCGCGGCCCATTAAAATTTCGCGGAATTAAACTTCTGCCAATTTATCAGAATACACAGTTTTTGTCATAAAACCTTAACATTATTTTATGATTTTTACAGCGAATGTCTAAGGCTGCCTTCTGCACTTAAATCACGGACGCGAGAGTAATTTCTGGCATAAATCCTTCATATTGCGCAAGACACCATACATTACGGATATTTTCCAGGATAATTCACTGCTTTCCTTCCCTTGAGTCCCGGGAACGAAGCTGATAGGGAGTATTTAACTGGGGTCATAACGAAGTTTGATCATGACTCCAGCGCAGATATCTTTAATTTGTTCAGCGTCTCTGCTGTCCAACTCTCGTTCCCAGGCCGTGACTGTCTTGAATCCAACAATTTCTCGAGAGGCACCTAAAGAAAACTGTGCAGTTCGGGCAACTGTGAGAGCGCGATGCTCAACAGCTGGTGAAAGAGGAACGCCTATAAAGTGAAACAGTCTCTCAGCAGTTTTTCGAGGCTTCAAAATCAGGTCTTCCAAATGAATAAATTGTATACTCCCTTTAGGGAGGTACGAGTTCACACGTAGAACCGCGTTCATCTGCGCCGCCCACAGATGGGCAAGAAGTACAGGTGTGTCTTTGTTATTTTTATTCTCGTGTTCAAGGAGCACCTCTTGCATTTCACGGAATTCGGATGCAACAAATGACGTGTTTTTCTCGAGGCACTTTCGATTCTTAATTGTATCAAAGGCTTCATGCACAGCATCACGAAGTGTACTATCCACGCGGATTTCTCGAAGCCACGCGTTCACCCAACCCCTGGGGTCTCTAACCACGACAATGGCACGCATTCTCGGCTTCAGGACTTTCGTTAGCCATGGGAACTTCATAGCCCAGCCAGGATTTACAAGTCGGACCGACGGTAGAGCTTTGTGATGCTTTTTAGGCAAATTTGGAAAAAAACGTTTCAGGTCTGTAGACAGAGCTCTGAGCCACTTGCTTAATTGAGCCGTTTCAGGAGAAGGATGAAAGTGATAAAAAACGGAGCAGGGATCCAAAAATTTACGCGCTCCCTTTGTGGCTTCCACGTTAAAGAAGTCCGAAGAACTTTTGAATAAGTGTTGCAGAATCTCAGCGCCGGCTAGTGGAAGAGACGTGTATAATACAAATGGCGGATCTTCCTTTGGTTCAAAACCAACGTACTTGTCGCTTGTAGTTTCAGGTAATTTTGGTTTCATCCTCGTGCACCTCTCACCGGTACAGAAGCTAAAATTAATCGCTAAGGTTGTGATTAGCCACGAGACTCCCAGACACAAGATGAACACTTCACAGATGGTTCGACCACGTAGTTTGCGCCGAAGGCTTAAGAAGAAAAATATCAAAATGCCTAAAATGCTGAAAGGCATAAACAAGGAAGCAAGTGGTAAACTCCAATTTGTTGGCATGTTTGTTTCACTCAGCGGTAAACTTAAAACTTCCTGATCAGCAAAGGAAATTACATCTAAGCCAAAGCGTACAGTTTTCTCCTCGTTAATCTGAACCTTGCAGTATCCACCAAAACCCAGCAAACTGTATCGGGAATAAGGTTGGTTGTGCTTGGTTGCTATGGAAACAGCGTATTTAATACCGTTGATTCCTAACAACACCTTTAAACCACGATCATGTGAAGTTATGACTTGTGGCAGAAGATCTACTTTGTTTCCAGGGCCCAAGAATAGGTACGCGGTCCGTGTGTAGCGCTCGTTTAGGGGGGTTGTTATATTGAGGTAGTTTGTTCTCAGCGATTTAAAACTTCTTACGTGCTCTGCCGCATGAGCCGAACTTTTTCTACCACTCTCCAAGTTGAGCCAGTATACCTTGTGCAAAAGCCCATCTATCGAAACGCTAGCGTGGGTTGCTGATGAAGAGTTAACCTGATTGAGTCTGAAAGGGTGGTCTACATTGTGAAAGAAGGCGCTCATGATCGATGCTTGACCGTCCATTTTGCGTTCGATGTGATCAACAACAAGGAGGACGCTTGGAGACAGCATAATCAAGCAACGATAGACGCTTACCAAGCCTAATTCTTGTCGATACCACTGACTCATTTCTCCACTAGTAAAAACCATATGTCCTTCACGAGACGCAGAGATAACATCCCCTTCGGCTACCCAAGCTGCCATTGTCTTAAAATTAAACCAACGATTGCATTCTCCTATCTGTCCCTCGAAAGGGCTGAAACATTCTGAATTGGGCGAGGGCCCAAATACCAGGGCATTGTTGAGCCACGTGTATTTTGGGGCGTAAAACGTGTCAGTTATGAAGGGCACTCCATTTGGGGCAAAAACAAAGGATCCTTGGTCAGGATGTTCGTGGCCCGGGTTAAAATTCTTCCAACCTTTTAACCATGGACGGAAGCCTTTTCTCCTAACGATAGCGTTTATTGCTCGTCCATGAAGCACTCCGCACTTAAACGAAAGAAATGTACCCCTACCACCCCAGCGATTTCGCGTGTTGTTGCTGTAAGAAGTATCCACACCACCCCCATAGGTTACCACTCCCCAATCACTAAACACATGCAGTCGTGGTAAGCTCGGGTTAGGTGAAGCTCTCTCTTTGATACTCGCGTTGTAGAAAATAAACTCTGTGTGAAGCATGCACGATTGCTGGTTCCGAGTTCGAGCAAGTGGTCCTTTCTGAGCTTCATGCTGTACGATTTCTCTAGCCAACCAGTTTCCCAAACCATTTCTCAGCACGTAATTGTCTAAGAAAGCAAGCTGACTTTCTGGACCGTAGAACCAATTCCGGTTGGAGTCACCAATTCCCACAGTCTCTCTGAAGCCTGAAAACACTGTATAGTGCAGAAACCAAAAGTGCTCTTTCAACCAGTGGTTACCAGTGAAATCAACGCGAAAGTGACGTAACGCAAGGAACACATACTGAGTGAGCGAGCGTGTCGTGTACGTACCATAAGCTACTCCTTCATCAATTGAACCGTCCACAACATAGTTGAACAGCTCTAAGTTTCTGCTTAGCATTAAGTGAGCGCGTGACATCCATTTCTCTCCCTCAAACTCTTTATTCCGGACGACAATCAACGCGCCGGTAAAAATTGCCATATAGTTTGTAGCCACATGGTTTTGCAAATAAGAAGTTCCCCACCAAAGCTTTTTATCGTAAGATCTTTCATACAGCTCCTTTGTTACGCTTGTGATCTTCTTCAAGAAGCGTATTCTTTGAGTTTTGTTTAAACGAGGGTACAAAAAGTCGTACGCAGTCGCCATGCCAGTTAAAGAGTGCGCCACAGGGACATCGTCATGTAATGTGGCGTTTACTCGCCAGTTCGGAAGATTTTCAAGGCGCTCCATAAAGAGAATAGCTAGCTCTCTCGCCGTGATATCTTCTGGATTTAAGACACAATAGAATGCTAGCGCGGTGAGATCGTTCCCGTGACGCTCGTTCCAAGCGCTAGAAAACTTTTGCCAATCTTTCGGCGGCAGATAGTTTTCTGGATTCTGCTTCATCCGCTGAGCCGCCAAAGATATCCGTTGTGCTATTTCAGCGTGTGTTGATTGCGCACGTTCGCGGAGAGTAGGAATGTCTTTGTCGTTGAAAAATAAGAAAGGATGAAGTTGTTTAATGCTTGATCCATAAGGTGATGTCGCAGCACTAGCAAAAGCGCAAATAGTGATAAAAATTAATCTTGAAAACGGCATCGCTATGCAAACTGACATACGAGAACACTAAAAAGAATGCGCTACAACATTCCTTTGCTTTTGTCGCGTCGCGTCGGTCAATTAAGTTAGTGATTTTAATCCCCTGGGCCCAGTTATTCAAAGGGCAAACGGAGAACAAAACGAGCGGTGAAAGGCAACTCAAAATACAGTAGACTCTTGAACAATAAAAACAGACGCAAAGCTAGATAAGAAATCAGGCAAACACTTTTTGCAGATCCTTTCAGTTCGGACGCCACGTTTTGCTCGCTACTAAATTGTGCGTGACGCCGGCCGGCCCAGTTTATAGAACATGTCAACAATATGTATTTTGTGTTTGTACTCAGGACTCTTTGCGTTTTGTTTCTCGAGAAGGGTGGGTTTGTTGTATTTTCATCAATATGCGCTTTAACTTGGCAATGACATTTTGACGATGTCGAAACGTTGTTTACTACTATCGCTTAGTTTTGTATAGAAAATCTAAACATTTGTCTCAAAATGTTCATTAACAATCTGTGTACAAAACAGGTCTGAAATGATGAAACAACTAAATTTTCGCCTGCCTTCTGTGGTTCTCTACAGAGGAATGTTTCTGCAATAGTGCCGAATAATTAGAATGCAAATATGCGGCTGATCTGAAGACGTTATTGATAAAGATGACACACTTGGCGACCACTTGGCGCTTATTGACAAAAGCACATTCGAAGGGGGGGGGGGGGGGGGGCGCTTACTCGGAAGTTGGCACGTATTGGAAGGAGGGCGCTAGATGGACCTATAACAGAGGGGAGGGGCTTATAAGCGGGGAGGAGGGAGGGGGCTGATTTCCAGAATTTTACGGTAGCTTACCACGATTCTCGGGTAGCTCAGTGGTTAGAGCGCCAAACTGGTGTCTGGGAGGCCATGGGTTCGATTCCCACCCGGGACTCAAAATTTTTCTTTGTCCTACGCTCGCGAAATGAACGTATCATCTTTATTATTTATTCACCGAGCTCAGGCGGGGGTATAACCTTTTATGTTTAACGCCGTTTTTCCGCCGCGTTTAATGCGAATATCTCGTTCGCGTTTACTTTTCACTCATTCCATGAGACTTCCTTCTTACCAAGTCCTTTCAGAAATTGGAGAAGAGGGGTCAAACGCCTTGATGTGGTTGTATAAAGACTAAGTAAGACTAAGACTAAGGCCTTTTTCTACAGAGCACGACCACGAACTCGAACGCGACCACGACTTGCGTATAAACAATTTGCGTGAATCCGTTTATACCAAGTCTGCCACGAACGCGGCTGGTAATTTGTTCGGAAAGTCGCAGAGAGTGCCTCGAGAGTGAATTTTTAAGCGATGGCCGCATGAACTATTTCTTGTGAAACATTCAATTCTTTTATTTTCGTGTAACTTGACCCAGGTGACACGCGGTACGCATCAAAAATTTGGCTTTGTAGGAACGTAATGTATGAACGATGGTTCGTGCCAACTTTCCAGCGGAAAGTCGCGCAGAAAGTCACAAAGTCTTTTTCTTTCCTTTCTTGTTGTTGTTATTGCTCGACTTTTCGATTTCGAATTCTCTGATTTTACTTCTATTCTGGCTAAATATAATTCTCGGAGGCAAATTACAAATTCTCGATAAGTCAACAATAATTCACAAGTTAAAAGACATATCCCCCGGCCGGCCCCGGTCGGCCCTCTAGGCCAGGTACAGGCGCAAGGTTCTATTAAAGTAGATTGCAAGAGACACCCCTTGGCCTCTAGCTTAGCATTCACAAAGCCGGCCCAAAAGGATCATAGGCTCAGGGGATGAGAATTAAAGCCGGCCGTGCAAAAAAGATGCAAGAAAGACAAGAAAGTGCATAGCGGGATTCTCAGAGAGTCCAAGTCTCTCGCGGGCAGGACCCCGGCGGAGATTTCTCGATCGAGTCCTTCCGCTCGTGCTGTACGAAGTGGGGTCGAACGTACGCTATATGATGTTCATGTAAGGGACAGTAACGGGA
Organism: Meandrina meandrites; assembly: GCA_963693305.1. Taxonomy (NCBI): domain Eukaryota; kingdom Metazoa; phylum Cnidaria; class Anthozoa; order Scleractinia; family Meandrinidae; genus Meandrina; species Meandrina meandrites. The sequence goes on along the minus strand of OY855903.1, from coordinate 12,656,099 downwards.
AATTGAAAATTCTTTTCAATCTAGCTTTTCAATCTTTTTGTTACAGAAAGTGAAAAAAAATTGGTTGGAAACTAAAATGGAGAAACTGAAAAAAAGAAAGGAAACTTAGAAGACGCCCTTGATTGGTCGCCATCTTGTGGTGTGACGAAAAACTATACCATCAGGCAGTGCGGTAAAACTCCTTGGCAGTTCTAAACAAAAACACCGTGAGCGACAGCATGAGGGTATACGAAGTGAACACAAACGTGTTTTCTCTTCCTGGGAATATCATGTAAATACCCTGTCTGAGTGCTGCAAGGGCAGCTTAAGCTCTCTGGTGATTCAAAACGCGAAAAAATATTATGGGAGCAAAGCAGTCTAGCCACAATGGGCGAACGAACGCACGCAATGTCGGCAATGGAGCCGCAGTTGCCACAGCCGGCTTACCAGAGGGTTCAAGGGTTGTCGCACTGGATCCAAGAATAAGAACTCGTTCATTGAACAATGTTGGGCAATCGTTATCCATTCCTGGCCATTCGGCATCATTTCAGGAGTCTGATTTGTCCTCTTCGCCCGAGGATAATTCACCTTCTCCGCGAGGACTTGCGATGCAGGGAGCGCATTCGTTGCCATCCCACTTATTCGCGACTTACACTACATTTCTCAACGGTAAGGGAATTAATTTACTTTTTCTTTACGATTGGCCAGTATTTAGGTAAAGACGTTAATCGATCAATGCTTTGCGAGAAAATCTACCGTTTGCTTTTAGTTTAAGCTTAATCTTTTCGCTTTCGTGTGTTTTTGAATGCGACGTGTTTTCTTATTAAATTTTCTTTGCAGGGGTGAAATGTCCCGTTTGTTCGAAAGTAGTTTTGGCCGACGATATTGAGCTTCATTTGGTAATTTGCCTGACAAAACCTCGTATTTCGTATAACGGTAAGTTTACAATGACTTCTGCCTTGCTTGGCTTTGAATGTAATTAGGATTGCGTTCATGAAGTTAACTAATCGAACGCAGGGGCCCTAGATCAGTTTGTAGTCTGACATACACTGCTAAACACTTCAAAATCATAATTTTGAGGTTTAGTAGGAAGTATCAGTAGATCAGGTTAAACGGTTATTCTTCATGAAGTCCGAAACAATTGTATGACTTTTCAGCAGCAGACTAGTTAGCAAATGCTTTGTTGTGACCTGGAATTTTCAGCTGTTCTCTGACCAGAATACGTTTTGACTCGATGAATTTGTGATCGCCTCTTTGAAAACGGCAGTTCATCATGATTTGACATCACTTGCCACAAGGAACGTTTCACCTTGTTTGATTAGCTATGGCTGTTAAAACCATGTGTATAAAATCGCGAAAAAAATGATAATAGTAATTATCAAAGAGAAATACATTCTTTCAGCATAAAGATGTTTGTTTACAAGGTTTTGTTTTCATAGATCACTGTGACAGTCGTAACAAGTCGCCCAAAAATTACCCGCATTTTAGGGAACGCAAAATACGATACTGCAATTATGTGAGGTGACGATATTTTTCCTCGGGTCGATTTTAATTTTCATGGCAGCACTTTTTTGTTATAACTACACATGGGGTATAAATAAAAAGATGTGTTCCGCCTGTGGTCATTTACATAATATATTTTTCTGACCAATGAAAAGGCATTGATTTTGCAATGCTGTTAAATTATATTTTTTGATGTTCCGGCCAGTTGTCTTGTCTGTGAAAGTGTTACTTTGTCATGGATATAGTATAAGTCATTTATTTTTAAATGCCGAAATCAAGGTGGCGATAATGACCAGATGTGATACTGAAATTACAGTTCAAAAATAATACTCTGTCTATTGAATCAGATTTCAACAATGAAGTCTTATTTCATCCTAAGAATAAGAAGGAGTGGATGCCTATATAGACAGTGTATGCATGGTTAAAATCACGTCCTGGACGTTTGTTATTTTCCATCAAATTGAAATCAACTCATTTTGCCAGCAAACAGGACAATAAATATTATTATCTTGCGATGCATTTTTTCTTTCCTTTTCATTGGTCAAGACCCTGACCCGTGATCTGCAAATAACTGCCTATAAATAATGGTCTGCTCATGCACATTAATGTCTGACAGTGAGTTGGCCGCATGTAATATTCTGCTTATGCGTAGTTTTGTCCATTTCTGAGAAAAATGGGAGCTTGTTTTCCAGAGTTGTGGGAACCCCACCCCACCTCTTGGGAATTTCCATTTTTGTAAAGGAAAGTAAACTCCCCCCTTCCCTCCGGAATTTCCAAATGTTTCTTTCATACCCCCCAGCCCCTCTGGGAAAAAAAAAAACACTTTTAAAAGAAATTGTGTTAATGTCCTAAACATTGGGCCGCTTTCTCTTGTAAACATGACTATTAGTGTATTACGGATAGTATCATTGAAAGCAAAGTCATGCTTTCATCTGTATCACCTCAGCAAGAAAGCATTCAGTTCCCACTTCCCAAAGTGCGAAACAAATTCAGTGATCAAATGATAAAACAATTAGTGAACTTGGTTTTCTCAAAATATTGTGGTTTGTCAGTGGTGAGCAGAACAATAATGTTATTTGTTTAATTAAGCCTTATGATGGTGCTAGTTTCAAACATTGTTGTCTTGTTTGAATTCATATTGTTTAGCATTAAGTTCATGACCTTTCTAAGTTACAAAGACTGAAATGATGACTTGTAAATGATATTTCAACAACGTATGTTAACTTTTATATTGGAAGTGATAGCTTTGCCACATGTGACGCGAGTTAGTTGTGACAACTGTGCTATTTATGTTAATTCAGTTAGCTGTACCCAGTAGAGACTACCAACTGTTAAGACGGTTTCCGCTAAAAGTTAGAGCAATAAGTGCAAGAATTATTTGCCAAAAATCTACTCAAAGAAAGTAACGTTTTGTATACTATTTGAAACATCTCAATGTAATTCATTTAAATAAATGACCCCGCAGTTATGTTTTAAAGCCCTCTTGAGATACTTTATGTCAAACCTTGTAGAAATGCTTGAAATGCATGTTTTTTGTTTTGAACTGATGCGAAATGTCTGTTTTAACTAAAATATGGATAACTTCAAATTCATTTTTCTCTCGCAGTGTCAGCTTGAGCCCTGCTAAAGTTTCGATAAGTTCTTCTTAACTGTATTCAAACTGTTAACATGCTCTGAGTTTTTTTTTTTTTGTTTCTATAATTTTACCTTTACATGTATTGCTTAATTCGCACAGACCTACAGACACATTGAAAATTTCATTCTCAGGCGATTTTCTGTTGTCTGCATTTTGTAGGCTATAGAATGTTGGATAAGTTTAATACAGTTTCCTTATTTTGGACTAGAAAAGTAGTCTCTTTGCTAGTGAAATGATCTTTGGGAAATTTTTAGCATTAATCCTTTTACTTCTTGAATACTTTTGTGTGATGTTTTTGGTGAAATTTGGGGCATTTATCCTGAAGTTTTAACTTTAGTTAGTAGTTTGAGTTTATTCAAAACTTACATAAACACGGTCACAAGTCTATTAAAAAGCTAAAATATGACTACCTTGCCCCTGAACGGTAAAGTTCGCGAATGTTAACCGGCAGGAAGAGTATGTGGAGGCGAAACAACTACACTGAGCAAGGACTTGTGAATACACGCAAGCTTATGTGAAATGACAGGGGCATAGCTACCGGATTTACCAAAAGGGGGGGGGGGGGTCACCCTTTGTCACACCCAGGGTACTTGCATAGTCCACTGCAGGTGTTTGGTCCTGAAAATAGAGTATGTGACTACCTAGCACTAGAAAAGATTTATGGCATTGTTGATTCTTCAGATTCGCGCTTTTTCGTCACCTGAGTTATAAGGTTTGTATGTTGTTTACTTAAAAAATTATCTCACAAAGGGGGGTCACGGTCTACCTAGGACCCCCATGACTATGCCCCTGAATGATCATAAAAAAAAGTCACAGTTTCCCTTAATGACAGTGCAAACTACAGAGTAAAGAGTTAATAAAGGATGATCATAATGTTAATTCACAAAACATTCTTTGCATAATTGGTTTCTTGTTTGGTTTTTGTCTGCCTCTTTTAGAGGATGTGTTAAAACAAGACAATGGAGAATGCGTTATATGTCTGGAAGACTTGTGTATAGGTATGAAGCATTCCTGCAACTGCAAAATATGTTTTCTAAAAAGCTTAATATTTATTTATTTATTTACCTATAATTTTAGTTATTTATTCAGGAATGTAGCTAATCAAGATTTTCAACAGGAAAATTGTTGATCACTGGCAGAAAATTTGCAGGAAAATCGTGGGTAATCCCGAGTGGGCAAGATAGGCCCATCTTGCCCACTTTGGTAGCCAGTCACAATGTAGGGTTTATCCCATCTTGCCTGCTCACCGCGCCAGCTATATGCAACAGAAGCATACTTTCTGGACTCCCACGTTTCATCCACTCCCACTGGTGTCATGGCTACTTCATATTGCATTTAATCTTTTAAGTACATGTAAATTTGATATAGATTTTAATTGACATGAAAAAAAAAAAAAGATGCCGAAGCCATGTGTTACTTTTCATTGTATAAACCTGCCAGTTTGCATGAATTAATTCAAATTGGGAGATTTTTCAAAACACCCTTTCCTTCTGCCATAATTTTTTAAGTAGTCCATAATTTATTTTCATTTTTCCACAGGTGATAAAATAGCGAGGCTGCCGTGTTTGTGTATATACCATAAAAGGTATGCTTTTTTTCTCACTTGTTGGCTATAGCCTCCCCCCTCGCCCTCCTCGGTAGTTAAAGTCCGTCAGTATGGTCTGAAAAGGTGCATGTTATTCTGGTCATGAGGCCTCCCTACAAGTCCCAAGGATGAAAAATACAGATGAAAAAACAAAATTGACAACATACTCTACACGGTTGTAAGTTATGTTGTTATCTCCAAGTATCTGAATAAATTGACTGAACTGATTTATTCATAATGCTTTTTTAGACGAACATGCAATTCTTTTTGTAAGCCTGTTCCACTCACCTGCATTTTAAACCCCTCTGGTGATAAGCCAAATCATAAATTTCTTACAAACATAAATATACCCACGGCTTGAGAACTTAGATTTTTCCTCATAATATGGGAATTAACAATTAACCAAGTTTGTATAATCTTGTGAATAAATCACCTATAATAAGAGAAAAAGTTCTCTTCCTTTATGAGTGCTGGTACACATGTTTTTGTATCCTGATTTCTTGTGGTCTTCCTCTAACTGTAAAGACATTTTAATCTTGAATTTCTGGTAAGTAGTGTAGAATTTGTAAGAGTTAATAAAATATAGGTGTATGCTTAATTTATTGTCCAACTGCACTCAGCAGTGTGTAAGACATAAAACGAGAACAAATATTTGTGATGCACATGTGATCATTTTTTACATGTATAATTTGCACACTATAAATTATTATTATTATTATTATTATTATTATTAGTATTATTATTATTATTATTATTATTATTGTTATGTTATTATTCAACAAGTTTGCATGATGTCCTTGTATGGTCTGGGCATCCTTGTTATCTGTTATCCGTACCTAACAGATATCCTGAGACATAAGTAGGTTAAAACAATTCGTACGAAGTATCACAAAGCACTGCATAACCAGACAATGTGTTAAATAATTCAATTATCCTTCTCAATCTTGCGGAATTTAGCCAACTTGGCCTACGGCCTTGTTGGCTAAGTATCAGGCGATATTCTGCGCGATTTCTCAGGATAGCTGTTAAATATTGCAGCATAATTAGAATAAGAATAATAAAAATATACTGGGTGATGCTACACACTTACACTATTTGTTATGACATTTGCTTTTTCATCACTCACTTTGGGAATATTCACCACAATTCTATTAATAATATGTTTGTGTTGTTTTCAGTTGTATTGACAATTGGTTCCAGGTGAACAGATCATGTCCAGAGCATCCAACAAATGAGAATTAGGTAATTATTAATAATTGTTTTATACATGTGTTCCCTGCTACTGTGAGCTCTTCATGTCTCTCTGTGCAATTATTTTATTTACATGAATGTATATGTTGTGGTTCAATTTTATCCTCGGTTCAAATTTTATTTTCCTTTGTTTTTGGGTACGGTAATGTATGATAATGAGTTTAAAACAAAGGAAAATAAAATTTGAACCGAGGATAAAATTGAACCACAACATATACATTAAATTAAACTATTTCAGCATGTTTTTTTTTATGGAAAACAAGTTTTGCCCAATTCTTGACTAATAGTTGTCTGTAAAAGAGGAAAGCAGTTAGTACATGTATATAGAAATAATGTGATGATAAATAAAGAAAGATGTTAAATTTAAAGCTTGGTAGTGAAATATGAAAGATGGAATATTCATCATGTCATTAGCGTGGGACAAAGAAAAAATTTGGAATCATACCCATGACCTCTAGCTCCCAAACACTGTGCAGGTGCTCTATCCGCTGAGCTACGAAAACTTATCATGAGCAAGGCCATTTACTTGTATCATTTGTGACACATGTCCTGCATACTGCTAGGATCAGCAGTGTCGGCGGCATACTGTATGGTGATAAATAAAGATTAAGCTTGGTAGTGAAATATGAAAGATGGAATATTCATCATGTCATGGCCTTTAGACAAGTGTGTATACCAAGAAAATACAAGTGACAAATGGGATATTTCATGGTATGCCACAAGAAAGTGTTGCATAACTATTTTACATGTGTATACCATGCCATAGAAAATTCACCAGCTAAATCTTGTCGGAAGTAAGATCACAGCACACAATGGGAAGGTTGGGCTTAATACCGTTGAGTATATAATGCCCTTTCTGCATTCAGATTGGTTGTATTTTTTATGGCACAGTATAAATTCTGCTAATTGATGATTCTCTTCATTCACCAAAGGTTTGTTTGAAAGTGTATGATGATATTCCGGTGAGAAATAGGTCTTGGTCACTTGATTGTGATTAAAAAGGTTGTCCAATATCTCTTGCAGCAGGCTTTGCACCCTACTCAAGAATTTTTAAATTTAAACAAATGAAAGCAGCCTAGTTAATCTGGTGAGTCAACACAGCACAACCCTTCGAGCAGAGGATGCCTTAGCGTCTTGGGACACCAATTCTGTCAGTTATAAGCCAGCAAACAGTTGTCAAGACTGTCTTGTTGAACCTCAAGACTCACTGCGCAGCTGAGGGTCACATAGTATTGTCAATAATGGTGAAGAGGCAACTGTGAAATTGGCAAATCTTCAGATTTTTTGATACCAAAGAAGCTCAAGTTTTAGGGAATTCATGGTACATGTGTGACTGGAGCGTAAGGCTAACTCTTCAGCCACATACAGTTTCTTAACCTTGTAATTTCCAGAATTAACTGTTACCATCTATGTCCAAGGACAAATATCTGTGCATATTTTTGAAGCCAAATGGATGCTATTGTGTTTATTATCCTTCAAATATTTTTTTTACAAGGTTGCATTTTGGGAGACCTTTCTCAAAGCTTTTAAACGTCAAAGAAATTCTGTCATCGCTCAAATATCATTAATCTGTTCAAAATGTTTAGTTTTATTCATTTAAACAATTTACTCGGGATAAAAGCTAATCGTGCGAACGTAAATCGCAAAGTTCGAAAACTGGGGAATATCACTTGGGGAATATCATCTGATATTCCCCAGTTTTGGCTGCATCACGTGACGTGTTTAGACCAATCGCGTGTGCGAAAAATATTTGATGGATTATAAGAATTTATATCCATTGGACAATATCATGTGACCTAGCTCATGCTACAAGATGCCTCTTGTCTGGAAGTGGTGATAAAAAATTTAATTTGTTTGTAACTCCTGGTGGGTTCTTGTTTGCAAATGTGAATAGAAATCAAAAATCAAAAATGGTACATTCGTATCTTAGTATGGTTTTGAAAATCCAGAATTGGGATATATTGAACTGAAAGTTTTTCTTGTCTGTTGCAAGACAGCGACCATATCAAGTTTGACAGACTGTATTTGAATAAGAAAGCACAAATATACATAAAAGAGTTCAATCTTAGTTATTCTTGAGTTTTGAAATGCACTAAAACTTGGTATGGATGCTGTAGATGCGAACTTAGTTTTTTAATGAAATGCACATTACAGGTTCATTCCCAGGCATATAATTTCCAATCAGATTTTTAAGTGACAAATTGGTTGGCAGATTTACTTCCCATGCTGGTGTAACCATAAATTTCACAAATATAAAGGGGCTTTATTCTGTGAAAGCTGAGGAAGGGTGTCAAACTTTGGGCAAATGCATACGTGGTGAGACCACTTAAAGGCTAGCACTTCCTATTCTGTCGTCTTCCTTACATTATATATGTTTAGGTATCTAGTAAGTTTTAACATTAATTGACGGCCCACCACTGTTGTTTACAACCATTCTGGTTGAAGTACATGTACAAATGCTTTGCCAATGCAGCTTGTTACATTCACTCAATTGGTCTTCCTTGGCTTTCATAGTTTTTTTTATCCTTTGTACTAGCAATGCTATTTATTCATCCTGCTTTGCAAAATTCTTTCCTGTGTAAGGCAAGCCTTCCAGTAAATTTCATATATTTTGGGATGATCTGAATTTAATTAAATTAATTTATTGTAAGTGGTTGATAATATTGGATAATATTCTTACATTTCTGAGATAACATGTTGATTCTTTGCCAGCATCAGACTTGTGCAAGGAAGCATTTTGTTAAATTATTTTCGTTTATTTTAATTTAATTTTTTGATGCAAAAGAATGCAGCAGACATCATTTACTAGTGTTTGTGTTATTCTTGCTTTGCTTTCAGCTCAGCAGGCTTGGAATGGGTTAGGCAGCTTAATAATTATAACTTTTCATGTAGATATTAGTATATTTTAATAATAATGCTTATAGATTTGAAATAATTATGTTATGGTCTCATCGGGTCCAGAACTATTGATTCTTACTGTTTTGTGAATTAAGATAGAAGCAAACAAACCTTTTGAGCCTAGCCATAATCCTTAAAGGTTTCAAACATGAATGTCAAGTATCACATAGGTTGTGGCATTTGAAATGCTTTGCTGCTGTCGGTGAAAGACAGACAGCAAGATTGAGGTTTCACAAGCCACTTTCCAAGCCATAGTAGTTTAAGTCCAACCATAAAGATATAAATATTGCCTTTTGGTGTACAATTCTTTTTGTTATTTCATGGCTGTGCTGTTGCTGTGAAGGTTCTTGTTTATTTAAAAAAGTTGCTCTGCTAAAATCTGAAAATCCAGTAACAGGCTTTGTTGTGACAGGCCATGTTTTTTAAGGCTTGATGTTATAAAATTGTAATAATTTAATTAATTTCTTTATTTTTGTAGTTAAAGAAAATTATATTGGTTTTGCAGTTTTGTTTAAAAGGTTAATATGTGTAATAGGAATTACCAATTCTAAATATATATGCTGTGAGAATGAAAAACAGAAACTAGCATTACTTCAAAATTAGGCACGGATCCAGACCAGTTTTCACTGTTTTACAGAAATCGGTCAACATCCTGACAGAATGACTCAAAATACCCAGAATTAGCAATTAAGAAGTGAAAAAATTCCTGCAAGATCCCCCCCCCCCCCCCCTAGAAAATGGTCACCATTTGTCCTGGATCCACGGCTAAAAAGTTTTAGTGCTCTGGGTGCTGGAGTTTCATCTTGCTCTACAGTAGCCTGGAAATGCAAGCAGGTTTTCACTTGATTAAAAACAGTCTTTGTTGCACAGGCTACCCACTTCTGTCTTGTGCTTCACCCCACCTCCCCCATATTCAAAATATTAGTCTCTGGCATCCGGGGTACACAATTAATGGACTTACTGGTCAGTCTTGTTTGTGTTCCTTGTAGGGCTAGCTATAGCAAAAACGTGTTGGAAAAGGAACTAGGAAGGAATCTTGAATGTTGTCTTTCATTGAAGGGGTTGAGTCATGTTATTGTAGGTACCCTACCACTAGTAGGTATGCCACTGAGGGGTGTAGTGTGGGAGGGGTGGGAGGTCTGGAAAAGGGGCAGCGAAGTAATCTCCATGTAAGAGAGCATGCCCAGAAATATACTTTCATTCCCTGGAGTTAGAAAAGCTTTGCTTACAAGGCTTGACTGCCACTTGAAAATGAAAGATCTCTTGTTTTCTGTAGAGTTTACAAAGCAAGTACCATGCCTTTAGATCACATCGCTATAACTCCTACGTTTTCTGCTAATTTTCAACTGTTTCACCAACAATGGTTTCAAGATCCTTATTCACAGGTGTTTTTTTCAGCTTAACTATTTAAGGAGCCCCAGTAGTTCTAATTTCATTGCTGTGTTAAGTAGGTAAAAATTTTAGTCGATATTTACATGTAGATAGAGACCCACAATTTTTTGTCTCCTAAATAAGTTATAGTACCCTGAATTTACGAGTAAGGCAAAACAGACAATTGTTAATAGGTCTTAATAGTAGTATCTCGTTCGTGTATTTTAAGGGGGTATTGATTTAATCCTGTGGAATAAAAGTAAGATGTCGAAAAAAATTGAACGAATAAATTGCTTTTTCCTGGATTCCATTGCCTTATCATTGAACATGTTTAATGGCATTGTGGTTTTTTTTTTCGAATTGAGGCGTAGGCCCAGTTGCCTGATCTCTGAACAGTGCCTATTAATTGAGCCTAACCATAGTTAGTCTCCTCCACTAACTATGGCCCAACTGAGGCCGGCGAACTAAACTATGACGTCACTTCCGTTTGAAGACTTGAGAGGCTGGTTTTCATCCATTCTCGTCCCCAGAGCCCTCCGTTTCTTTTGGTCACGTGGTCGGCGAAACGGCACAAATAAAACGAGTAGCTCTGTGGGCGAGAATGGTTTTCACCAGACATCAGCACAAAGCGTATCAAAACACAGGGTAATCTAGAAATATAAAATATACAACAGCGTTATACCAGTTATTTCCATTGTTTCTCGTGATCATAACAAGTCACCCAAATCAGCGTTTGTGGTCACTTCTTTTGGCGGGTTTCTCAACCTTATCCTCGGGACAGTTTTCCCTTCAAATCGGGAGGGACTGAAAAAGTGAAAAAGGCCCTGGTTTCGTCGGGGGTAGTGGGGGGGGGGGGGGGGGGGGCTTTACCTTCGTACCTTAATGGTGGTTCCAAGATTTCTTACGCAAGAAAAATTATACGCGCGATTATATGTTTATATTTAGTGCGTATAAATTAATTTCCCAGTTCACATTGTCTTCGGCTTTGCCGTCGAGATTTCCGAAGTATTTCCTGGGTCACCCTCGTGAGTGGAGGTTTTGTAGTGGAGCACGTTGTGATTTGTAGGGCGGACATAGACAGTAATTTTGACCATTTAAGTGAAAATTGCATAAATTGTCCCAGCTACTGGTACATATCATCGTAAATCGGCAAATTTACGACCTGATTTGATATTCCAGCATGGTCAAAAAGAACTATTCGCGAACTGATCGGACTCAAATTAAGCCAGATTATAGTTCAAAGACTGCTCTTCGAGGACCGGGAGCTCTTACTATAAAGCGAGTAGGGGAAAGATATTTTTCGGCTACATTCCAGAGGCAGTACCCGATTCTTGGATGTGGAAGTTGCACGCCTTGTGTAAATATTAGTATTCTATACACGAGTCAAAACTTAAACTCGTAGAACTGCTCTCGCACGCTTCAAATCGTCAAAAAAAAAACTGCATAAATACAAACTTAAACATCACGAGAGGGGGGGGGGGGGGGGGGCGCTTATAACCGGATCTATTTTTTTGTTTCCAGGTAGATGGGCCTATAAGCGTGGGGGGGGGGGGGGGGGGGGGGAGCTTATAACCGGAATTTTACGGTAAGACATAACGAATTTAAGAATCTCTCCGCCAAAAAACTTACGGCAGAACTTACGGCGAGGGAAGGAATCGTCTGATTGCTTGGATGACTTTAATTATAATTTGCGCAAGTACGGATTTCGAGCATTTTCTGTAGCCTCGCCGCAACTCTGGAGTGCCTTCCCTTTAAGGTGGCTCGACTGGATTTTTTAGGGGCAACACCGCTCAAGTTTGAGATCTAACCACATCGACATTAACAATTTCATCGAAAAACGATCACCGCAGCTCAATTAGGTAAAGATGGAAATTTGTTATGACCAGTGTTATTTTGACATCGGAGTTGTCATAGCAACGTAATTACGTCATCACGTTTATCACTTTCGTTCGTATTGCTCGGCACCAGGAGATTTTTTCGGAAATCGCTCAATGGAGCATGTACTTCATATAGCTGCCTCAATGTTGGCAAAGTTTGAACAAATTCTGTAAGAGCATTATCGAAATATTTGGGGATGGAGTTTTGGGGTTTATAAATACAGTAAAAAACATACTATGGAGATAATTGGGCAATATCTAAAGAACACGACGCGCTTTGGGAATGTAGTTTCATCTCATAGTAGTTTGATGCCATTTAAAATTGTGTATACAAAATTGATGGGGATTGCTACGGCTGATTGCGAAAAAAACGGATTTGATGAGCGTGCATTCAGTTGCTCTTGTGGCCACTTTTGTATATAATTTGGTCAACACCTATAAATGTGATAATTATTTGGAAACCGCTCGATAAATTGTTTTGAAAATGTATCATACTAGAGGTTAGTTATCAATTTATATGGCCTGCAAGTTTCAAGGTCATTGAAAATGTGCGAGACAATAAAATCGGGGCTCCAATGTACTACCTTTTTCTCGCAGATTTTGTGTTTACAAGTGAGTGTCCCCATTATTCACAGGCATTGTATTCAACTTTCATTTTCACGTGCATGACTCAGCAAAAAATTCATTTGCATTTTATCAGTGAGTCCAGACTTTTTTCCTGATCTGCTGTTCTACCCAAAAATAGCTTTTCGTTTTCTGGAGAAAGAGACCTTCTGCATTGCTCTATTACAGTCTAATGGCGTAACAAATGTTATTACAATTTTCAAGTCATATTAGCATGTTTTCCGAACATTTTTAGAAAGCAATTGAGCATTTTGTTTATGCTGAGTTGTGCACGTGGACATGAAAGTAGAAAACAATACACGTGAATAATGAGGGCACTCACCTGTAAACAAAAAATCTGCGAGAAAAAATTTGTACATTGGAGCCCCGATTTTATTGTCTTACATGTTTTCAATGACCTTGAAACTTGCAGGCCATATAAACTGATGACAAACCTCGAGATTGACAAATTTTAAAAAAAAATTCATCGAACGGTTTCTAAAGAATTATCACATTTGTAGGTGTAGACCAAATTATATACAAAAGTGGCAACAAGAGCAAAGGAACGTATCAAATCCGTTTTTTCGCAATCGGCCGTAGCAATCCCCATCAATTTTGTATACACAATTTTAAATGGTATCACACTACTATGAGATGAAACTGCATTCCCAAAGCGCGTCGTGTTCTTTAGATCACCCAATTATCTCCATAGTATGCTTTTTATTGTATTTATAAACCCCAAAACTTCATCCCCAAAAATTTCGATAACGCTCTTACAGAATTTGTTCAAACTTTGCCAATATTGAGGTAGCTATATGAAGTACATGCTCCATTGAGCGATTTCCGAAAAAATTTCCTGGTGCCGAGCAATACGAGCGAAAGTGATAAACGTGATGACGTCATTACGTTGCTATGACAACTCCGATGTCAAAATAACACTGGTCATAACAAATTTCCATCTTTACCTAATTGAGCTGCGGTGATCGTTTTTCGATGAATCGAAATTGTTAATGACGATGTGGTTAGTTCTCAAACTTGAGCGGTGTTGCCCCTAAAAAATCCAGTCGAGCCACCTTAAATATTCGATCGTGCAATGACATTTCAGAGTTTAAGCGCAAACTTAAGACTTTTTAGTTAGATATTTTTAGAATTTAGTGTATTTTTACAATTAACTTAGGCGAATTAGCTAGTCTTTTTGTTCTTTTTATTCTTTTATTGATTTTTTATTTTTATTATATACAAATTGTAACTTTTTTAATATAGATATGGAATTTTTAATTGTAAATGACTTGTAAAACGATATTGGTTAGCAATAGAAATAGCGCTATATAAATAAAGTGTTATTATTATTATTATTATTATTATAATCACAGGTGCAGATAGGAATTTTGTTTAAAGTTTAATGCGCAGTACCGCTGTAGTACGTTCGGTTTAAAGTTTGACGGCCATTCGATCCTTCCCATCATTCCCGGTGGTTGCCTTCTATCTCATCGGAGACTGGGTCAAGGGACGAGTTAGCCAAGAAACATCATTCTCATGATGATTAAAGTTTGTTTCAATTAAGTTTAATTATTAATAGCATACATGTACCATCCTTTCTTTTCCGTGGCCGTAATATTTGCTCTTCTCATTGCTCACATTTACATATAGTGATTAAATTCTCTTTTGTGGTTACAAAAGTAAACATTTCCTTTGTCAACTGTTATTAAATATAACAATATATTTTTGGTCCGCGGTAAAGTGCAAATTCAAAATGGATTCTATTCCTTTCCTCGTTGTAGTATTTGTGTGTAGAATCCTAGCATCTGAAACAATTGCTTGGGATGAAAACTCTCTGTCTCGTCCCGTAATAACTCGTAATCATCGCCGGCTTAAAGGCTTCACCTTCAGCACATTTCACTCTGCTAGCCTCGTATCTTGCGGCTTGCTGTGTCAAAGAAACCCTCGGTGCGTTTCAACAAATTTCCGCAAAATTTCAAGTTTTGCCGAAACAAGAGGAGTTTGTGAGTTGAATGACAGGGGAGTGTTGGTGCCTATAGAAGAAAAAGAGCTAAAACACGATCAACAATCAGTTTATATTCAATTTTACCACATGAAGGTAGGAAAAGGCTCAGTTTTTTTTGTGAGTAAACAAACTCCAGGGAGATTCAGGAACCGAAAGAGGTCGAATTCACTAGCTTCGTTTAGCTTGAAAATGAAACCACTAGCGAAGCGTCAAGTTTGCTAAATAAGCTTTTAATTTTTATATGGGTAAAATGCTTTTACCTACAGTTCTATATCATTTGGTTAAGTTTATTCAAAATTAATTTAAAGTTGGCCGGAAATTTAAGTCGCGCTCTTGCATATATATCAAAGTCCACTTTGCTATTACTGTTTAAATTTTTGATGAAATTAAAAGTAAACTGTCTATTTATATCAGGTCATAAAAGTTGGCAGAAAGGGTATTAGCATAATCAAAATAAATATAATATTTTCACTAACGTAATAATTAAATTACAGTGCTTGCATTCAAGACGTAATTTTAACCAGAGGATGAGATGATAAATCTTTCATACGAAACATAATTATTTTATTTGTCTGAAAAGTTCGATTTTATATGGACACTGTGTTTATATTACATGTAGATTACACGTGTGCACAATAACAAAGTCTATGTCTATAATGTTCGCTTGTTAAAATGTATGCTATTTACAATGAGGCTAGAAGGTTAAAAACTGTAGAATTAAAATGTTGAAACGAAACGTTTTCGCGCGAATTGAGGACATTCAAATCCTGCTCACAACTCTGAACCTGCAAAACACCTGCGGGAAAACCCATCACATTCTTTCACCTGGCGTGTTCTCTTGTCAGCACAGACATTCCACAAGCGTAGGATCGTTGAGGGGCTAATGGTCCAACAATTCGGCCCCAGTTTGAACAAACAAGTTATTTCTTATGTTTCCAAACTTTTCCCGGCGGGAATTACATAAACGGGGGGTGACAACTCTAACAAACGCTGTTTCGGGACATAGCTAAAATTGTTCCGGGAATCTGGAGATTTTTCCGGGAATCGGGACACTTGGCAATGTTTCCGGGAAACACGCGATAATTCCGGGACAATGCCGGGATTTCTAAAATTTTCTGGGAATGTATCCCAAAAATTCGGGACGATGTTCCAAATTTCCGGGACGACTTAGGTTAAGACCTAGTATTGCTCAAACAGCGTTTGTTAGAGTTGTCACCCCCCGTTACATAAGATATATATGCATGCGTGCGGACGGTCATTTTAACCCTGATGATGGCAAACAGCCGAAAACGTTTGGTTTCAACATTTTAATTTTACAATTTTTTCAGTCTAATGCGCATGCGCTTTAGACTCTATGTAGTGGAAAAAAGCTGTTAGCAATCCCAAGGGAATGGTTCGGGATCGATAATCGTCCGGTGTAATTGTGCTTAAACAATGAGTTTTGAGTTTCCCTAATGGTCGCGGGTCGCGGGTCTCGGGTCGCGGGTCGCGGGTTTCAAGTCGCGTGTCGCGGGTTTTGAAAAAGTCGCGGGTTTTGAAAAAAGTCGCGTGTTTTTAAAAAGTTGCGAGTTTTCAATAGAATGCATTCATTTCTCAGTAAAATTAATTCAAACAAGTTGAAACCGGATGCAAAGACGCCGGTTTTAAAATGATCGCGTTTTCTTGCTACGGGGCGGGGGATGGTTGAGGGAAGTCGAAGTCGCCTATCCTATTTCTTGTTTGCTTAGGGTGATAGGGTGATATTGGGTGATATCTTATATTTATTTATTTATTTATTTATTTATTCATTTAGTTATTTAATTACTGTAGATAAACTGAACTTCCTCTAGTGTTTCGCTTAATTAAATTACATTCTGCACGCAATGTTTTCTTTGCTCCCCTGTGTCGAAACGTTAAAGGTAATTGAAATCTTTGTTGAGCAGTATTGCATAAATTGCAAAGGAATTGAAAAAATATATATTTTGGCTTATTTTGATGTGATTTAGGATATTTAGAATACTAAATAAGCGGCTGCATCTTGTCTATCTATGGGGCGGACCATTATTTTTTTGGAAGCAGGGGGATGAAAATTTTTTCAAGACAAACAAATGCTGTACAAATCTCTCGTACGGCCAATCTTGGAATACGCGGTTCCAGTCTGGTGTCCTTATCTTGTCAAGGACATCCATGCTCTTGAGTGTGTACAGAGAAGAGCATCAAGATTGGCTCTTAATCAACGAAAAGGCGAGATGTCGTACGAAGATAGATGTCAACTACTTAACTGGCCTACCCTATGTGAACGGAGAACTTATTTATCCTTAGTCGAGTGTTACAAGATAGTTTTCAGTTGTTATCATTTGAAATTTGAAGACTTTTTTGAATTCACAACGACAAAGTCAACTAGAGCTAAACACCCGTACAAACTCTATGTCAAGCCAGCCAGACTCTGTTATAAAAATTCCTTTTTTATTAGGATAGTCAAACACTGGAATTCACTACCTAGGGACATTGTAGAGGCTGAAAGCCTTCAGCTTTTTAAATCTAAGCTTAGATCACATATGAATATTTAATTATGGTTCTTTTTTTTTCTTTTTTTTTCCTTTTAATCTTATTTGTGTTCTTTTTTTTTAAGGGAGTTTTATATAGGGTTAACCTCCGAACTTCCTTTTCAAGATGCCTTATTTTCTTATTATTGTACTTGTGTATCTTGAATAAAGTATGTTTGTATTTGTATTTGTATTTGTAATTTTTTTTCTGTATCGTTGTCTGTGAAAACATTTTTCCGGTGTCATCTTCCTGCAGACAATTTTTTTCATGCCTGCAAAAAATTTAGTTGGGCTTTTTTTGCTTTTGCAAACAAATTTTATCGACTTCTTCTGAACCGCTCTTACTACCAAACCTCTGCTACACCTCTTGCTCTATGCCGTAAATACCGAAACTACTTCAACATATTTCAACCGCACTAACAATCCATGACGCATTTGACTTATGTACCCACTGGGTACTATTTTTTAAACCTTTTACGAGGGAGCGTGGCCTAGTGGTTAGGGCGCTGGACTTGTAATCCGGAGGTCCCGGGTTCAAATCCTCCTCCCTGCCACTGGATGGATTTGTCTTCGGTGGTCCCGAATTCAACTCCTCCACGCTTTGTATATAGCCAACTGGTCAGCCTCCTGCCAGTTGGGATTTTTAACAAGTTTCTATTTGATTTATAATATTTATTTCACTATTTGCAGTGTCCTCAATTAGTACAGCCGTGCTAAATACATTGACACTTAAATAAAGTGATTTATTTCTTTTATTTTATTTTTGTAAATAGCAACAAGTCTATATTTAACAATTTTCAAATTGACTAAGTTATCAAATCAAGAAAACATGATGAAAACAACCTTGAGAAAGAACTTGATGAAATCTTTGATACTATTTTAACCTTCTTTTAGTTCGTCATTGCCACTATACTTTTTGTCGTGTTTTTTTTTTTGTATTTCAAACACAGACACCAGTTACAGATTACAATTTTAGAAAAACACTTCACCAGTTCCAGTTTACAAATTTTCGAATTCACTACATTACATTTCACAATATCAAAGTTTGATACACTACAATATCGTTCAACTTGTATAAATTACACAAATAAAGTAATTAAAGTAAAACAGCCCACGTGCGAAAATATTTTGGTAGTGCTTTTTTCGCAGTCGCGATCTCTTTAAGGATTTCAAGTTTTCCGTTTAGTAACAGTAAAAAGCATTGGAAATCTAAAACATCTCCGCGAACGCTTGTGCAAAAAATACAATATTTAGCTATAAATAGACAATTGAGTGCTTGCCAATGCTTTGTTATTTCGTGCCAGCCGTAAAGTACGTGGGTTGCGGTAACTTTATTGTTTCATTCGTTTTTTGGTACCACCAGTTTTGGAACAGGGTCCAGTAATAATCGACTGTAAGAGTGCAGTTTATAAGTAGGTGATTCAGAGTTTGTTGTTCGACGTTGCATAAGTGTTTTTACTCAATGTTTGTTTCTATTATTTCATAAAAACTTAACTTGACACCTCGCCTCGAATGATCGCTTTTATTATTATTTTTTACAGCACGATTGTCAGCTGACCGGCTGCTTGAATGCAGGCTCGTGCAGGTTAACTGAAGCGTCAAAACTCTTCATCTGCAAGTGTAGGGAGGCCTGGAGTGGAAACTATTGCGGAGGTACGGCGGCTTGGGGAAACAGTAAGATACTGGACGGGCAGGGAGTCCACGCAGATGGAAGCTGCCGAAATTGAAACTGATTTTCTTGCAGCGTTATGACAAACAAGCAAGCAAACAGACAGACAGACAGACAGACAGACCGGCAGACCGGCAGGCAGGCAGGCAGACGGGACGGACGAACAAACGGGCAGACAAACAGATAGACAGACAGACAGACAGACAGGCAGATGACAGATGACAGATGTGATGCAGGGACCAAAGCGAAACGTTATGCATAACCATTAAAACCTACCGAGTATCTTTTTACTTCGATCACCGACAAGACTTTCAGTGATAACGAGGTATGACAATAGCATCTCTTATCTCTCGTAGATATTAACCACTGTGCAGATAGCCCTTGTATTAATGGTGGATCATGTAAGAATCTCGTTGACGGTCATAAGTGTAGCTGTACTGCGGGATATACCGACAGCCAATGCGAAAAAGGCACGTGAGAAGTTTTAATGTTGTAGTGCACATTCCTAAGATAACATTAGTCAGAGCGGTTTTCACCTGAGTATCGAGAAAGCTATTTACATTTGTTTAGTAGTCCAGAGCTGTGTTAAAATTAAACAAAATGGGATAAAACTTTTTCATTCAATTAGAGTGTCCAGTACCCCTTGGCATGGAAAGTGGTGCAATTCTTGACTCCCAGATAAGTGCTTCATCAGTTTGGGACGCGAACCATGCCGCCCAACAGGCCAGGTTACATTTCAAAGCAGGTGGAAGGAAGACTGGTAGCTGGTCATCTCTGCATAATGACAAGAATCAATGGCTGCAAGTGGATCTTCAACAAACGACAAGGGTAACACGTATAGCGACACAAGGGAGGAATGGATACAATCCGGGACAGTGGGTTACAAAATACAAGTTACAGTATGGCGAAGATGGACACACCTTGACGTTTTACAAGAGAACTGGAGATCATTCAGACACGGTATGTTCCAGTGAGTTGCTAAATATGAAGTTACAATTTTTTTTCTCCTGAATAAATGGAATAGGGACTACAGCAGTCTGTTCTCGTCACGTTACCAAATATAATATAGCAACCAAAAATAAACAAGCCTTCAAAAGCGTCTGTTTTTTAGTGGAACGAAATCAATTGGACACAAAGTAGATATATATTCTGAAACTAGAAGGATTGAAGGAACATTTAAGGGGAAAAAGAAAACAAGGACAAATTTGAAAATGTTTCTCCAAAATCCAACCGGGATACCACCTTACCTAGCACAACGTAGATTTTATCATCGCTGTTTATATGTCTACAAGTGTATTAAGGTCGCGGGGGACACCTTCCTTGAGACATCTATCCATGAATAAATTCACTAGGCAAAATTTTGCTTGTCCTGTATTTTTTTAAAAGTTTATATCCCGGCAGTTTTGGATATGATTGAGCTGAAATTTTGCATGGAAGTTTACAGATGTCGTCTTTGATTTGGTAGATTGCGCTTTACGGTGACGCTGGAGCGCCATTACAGGCAAAATAAAATATCTACGAGTTTGTGTCCAAGTTTGCGGATCGGGTAGAAGACAGCACTCTGTGATTTTATCAAAAATAGATCTGTCAAAACTTCTAGTGTGTCATGACAGAAGCGGATGTTTTAATTTAAACTTTGCCAGAGAGTTAAAGTCGTTTAATAAAAACACGAGTGCCAAGGTAGGCAATTATGGAAATTACATTCCACGCTTTAATGTTAAGATCAGAAAAGAACAATGCAGAGCAGAATGCTGTCGGTGTTACAAAGGGAAAAATACAACCAAAATGCACTGTTAAATAAACTGGTTTCATAAACAAGACAAAATCTTTTACAGTAGATTTTGAAATGTAAACAAATGATTTGTGTCTATGACTTGAATCTTTTCAACTGTTCTTTTGACTGGGGCCACAGGGTTCGTGCCAAACGTGAACACACGTAAACGCGCCATATTTTATTTAGTCATGACTATTCCGTACACTTGTCGATGTCGGTCGTTGCGCTTCGTGCATACGCTTTAAATAAATGCATAATGATTGCCTTAGGAAATGGGCTTATGGATCACTCTATGGAGTTACTAGCAAAGAGGGACGTTCATAGTTAAGGAATATATACTTGAGCTACCCCCAGGTTACCAAAAATTGAGGTAAGCAGAGAGTGTGTCATCAAACCCAGAAAGATTGGGATACATTTGACAGTGACACTAGAAATGCACTTAATATTGTAAATTTTAAGCGGAGCATGCTTAGCAGGTTTTTTAGTTAATTCTTTCTGTTGCATTTAAGTTGTTTTCTTTCCTTGTTTTACCAATTTTTAAATTTAGTTTTATATAATAGTTTTTAATTTTAATTATTTAACCTTGGTTAGGATCGTTCTGAAAACCACATATGTGATTGAACGTTTCCCAATAAAAAGATTATTATTACGTAAATGTTGGCTAATGAAGAAACCTGCACTAAAATTAAGCGTAGGAAAAGATGTGCACGCATGCCAACGGTTTTGAACCTGATTAGCTACAATTAGGAAGGAAACACCTTTACTCTGATTGGTTCAGAGCCGACCTTGTAACTGATTGTAAAACCGGTCCAGTCGTAGCACCAAAGCGTGACAACGACATTTTTCATACAAATGCTCATGATTGTCACGACCGAGGGTTTAAAAATTCTGATAACGAGTGAAATGCCGAACAAAAGACTGACAGATCTTTTCTTGTGTTTAATAGTTCTGTATAATCGTATTCAAAATAATCAATGCGTCGGTGAAAATTAGTTTGCAGGTGTAAATTACCCAACATTTGCTATTTCAGTGTGACTTTCCTGGTAGATTCAGTTCGTATCTAATAATTTTCTATTTCACGCAGCTCTTTCGAGGGAACACAGACAGAGACACAGTTGTTTATCACGATCTGAACCCGATCATTGAAGCTCGCTACATTCGAGTCCGTCCGACAGAATGGCACAGACACATATCCATGAGAATGGAACTCTATACTTGTTAGGGTGAGTCAAGGCTAACGACACGCAAAAGCTACTTCAAGTTACTTAAGTTGGACGATGGAATTTAAGCATGATAAAGACCCCGAGATTTCCGCTACCACTTGATGGTTCTCAGGCTTCGCTCGGGATGCCTTCTTTTCGTTTGCAGTTATTCAGCTCCTTGCTGTGGGAATGGTCGCCCCATTTACAGTTTTCTAAAATGTGGGATGATTGATCAAATGATGTGAATAAACATCGCAGAGAACGAGATAATGTTGAGGTGCTCGCGAAACGAGTGCATTCACAGTTTTCCGTGTACGTATAAGTTACTTTTCACAGCCACTGTGTTCGTAGATTACACATAGGCAGGCAAATACTAAGGCACTAAACCACATTTCAGTTGAGTTATTTAAATAAATTTGATCAAATCTATTTTCCTTGTTACAGGTTGTCCAACAGCCATAGGAGAGCATATCTAGTAAAGCTGACCTGGCTCTCTAGCATCAACTCGAGATCGAGTGCTTGTGGCTTGGAAAGTAACAGCAAAGACTACTACCTCTCACTACCTTTCTTTCTACTCTAGATCTAATTCCGAAGAAGGGACATAAAACTGAAGTTAGCTTCGACGGTCGATTTTCCGAGAGTTTAACTAAAAAAGCGAGAATAGCTGCTGAAGCGAACGGTTTAAAAGATCGAAGTGTGCTTAAACCCTCCGACCTTGCTTAGTGAAAAATTGCAAGTACAAAAAAGGCTTTGACTACTCCACTAGTTTTTCAGTGCGGTGTAAATAATAACCTTCAAGTAGAGGCCAAAACTGATAAGAGCTTTTGTTTGTTTTCTTAGGTAGAAAGATGCGACAGAGATAATTTGAAAACAAAAATGAAACGAGAATGGTTAAGGTTGAAGAAGATAGCGACGGTTAACTTAGAAACCCAGCGAAACTCAAATATTTTTAAAAGCTTAATATTTTTTTTTCAGGACGAGCCATCACTAACGTAGACTCTTTAAAGGGGCTACATCATGGGGATTTCGCAGATTTTGGTCTAAACTGTTCTAAAATTAATTAGTGGTAGGCAACTTTACTCATGGAAACCATTATCTTTGAACATCTAACGGAAGCTATGACCTTAATTTGCGGAGAGAAATCACACTTAAGCTTTATAACTGATCTTTTGGCGACGCTCGGAAACGACTTAAAAAGGTTAGCCTTAATTTTTCAAGTTGCAATCCACTTCCATCCAAGCCATCCACAGCCAAAGATGCTTGTTAACAGTTTCAGTGCTCTAATATATCAATTGTTAATTAAAATGGCCCATTATTTTTAGGTTTCCTTTCCTTCCTTTTGGCTGTTCGAAAACCTGTTAAAATCCGTGACAAAGCCCCTTTAAGGACATACCCAGGTCTTCACGCTCTCGCCACCCGATTGAACTTTTCTTGAACTTTCTTTCAGGGGTTATGTTTAAAGTTCGCACTTGGTGTTCGAGCACTAGTGCCTTAGCACCGA
This sequence comes from Meandrina meandrites, assembly GCA_963693305.1. Lineage (NCBI taxonomy): Eukaryota > Metazoa > Cnidaria > Anthozoa > Scleractinia > Meandrinidae > Meandrina > Meandrina meandrites. The sequence goes on along the minus strand of OY855903.1, from coordinate 12,632,720 downwards.
CACAACAACTCCCCCACCCCCGTTCCCGTCTCTGAACAAGTTACTTCATTGGTTCTCAAAAGAGTAGACAAACAGATCGTAACAATGCCCCCAGCCCTGAAAAACAATAGCGATAGTGTTTACAGCGGGCGAATGAAAATTAATCAGTAAAGGTTCCAGAGAGGTAGTGTACTACTGCAAAATGACACAGAATGTGTTCAGACATTGGGTACCCAATGTAGTCAATAAACCGAACGCGTGAGGTAAAAAAGCTTATGAGGTGATAATAAACAAAACCTGGACTTTTAAAGGGGCTGTATCGCCGTTGAGTTTGGTCTTTTTTCGTTACGTTTTTGTACGTTTTGCCAAATACTCGCTTTGACATCGGTCACCGGAAACATGCAAACGACATTAACTTTGTATAAAAACTGGTCAGCCCAACAGTTTTTCAAAAACCCTTGCGAGGAAGAAAACTACTGATAATAGGCCTTTCTTGACTTTGGAGAACTATTTTTCCTTTTGAGCACATCTGAATACTTTTGGGAAACATTTGGGCAATATTTTATATTTGGAGCAAAAGTTGTTTTCTGAGAACTGAACTTTTTTTGAGCTAAAACTGTGCATTGTTTACACGATCTTTCCGTGATAGTTCGTGGTCTTGTACAAAGACTCACTTGTCATGGAAAGGCACGCAGGCTTCCCTTTACAGCGTACGAAAATAAGTTTCTAATTGACTGATGCTTGTTTTGACAGAAAGAATTATTTATTGCAAAATAATTTGTCAGCTGAGTAAAAAAGTCATCATATTAGCGAAAATTGTAGCGAAAAAACGTTTCACTCTATTGAGCAAATTTAGAGCAAGTGTTTTTACTTTAGTAGGACCTCACCAGTACAATCAGGAAATGCCTAACTGCTGCCAAGTCCTCACATACTCCACAAAACAGTTCTATTATATAAAGAGGGGAACACCTGTACACAGTACCACAGGGGCACGGGAACAAGCTAACGATGCCATGATGCCAGCGGGCCTCATGGCAACAGAGGAGTGGCTGGGAAATTCTCTTTAGTTCTTCCAGATGTCACTTGAACAATAATAGTTCTTTTATTTTAACACAAAAGCTTTAGCCTTTGAAGGTTCAGCGATTACATTGTCTCATTGTTTCGGCAAACTTCGCTTGACAGTTTGTTTATAGCACTCTAACAAACTGGTTATAGAGATAGACAATCGTATCCAAAAAAAACAACTTTCTTTTGTAAATTATTAACAGTGTATTAAAACATACACAGTTACACAGTATAAACGTGCTCATATACAGTGAAATAGAAGAAAATTAAAATGGATAAGTTTCTTTCTTTCCTCGTTGTCGTGTTCGTGTCTAAAATCCTAGCATCTCAAACAATTGCTTGGGATGAAAACTCTCTGTCTCGTCCCGTAATAACTCGTAATCATCGCCGACTTAATGGCTTCACCTTCAACACATTTCACTCTACTAGCCTGGCATCTTGCGGCTTGCTGTGTCAAAGAAACTCACGATGCGTTTCAACCAATTTCCGCAAAGTTTCAAGTTTGGAAGAAACTAAAGGAATCTGTGAGTTGAACAAAAAGGGAGCATTGTTGCCCATTGAAGAAAAAGAACTAGAACGCGATAAAGAATCTGTTTATACTCAATTTTACGACGTGAAGGTAAGACAAATGTGATTTTTTTTTTCAGAAAAGAACAGAATACTAAGTGTGCGTACACTCGAAGCTTGAAGGAAACGGGTTCACATGTTCCGGGCTTTTACATAACATTCTAAGTTTAAATATAATTTTTTTAATGAAGTGCGACGCCGACGTGAGCTTAATTCTCAGAAAGAATTTCTTAGCACTTCACTGACCTGAGTCGAACACCATGGAAACCCTTCGCTATAGCTCAGCTACAAGGAACTCGCGGTTGCTAGGTTATGTAACCAGCAAATGCTTAAAGAGTAATGATAATATGGTTCTACAGAGATGAATAAAGCAATCATCATTATTCAAAGAGAATCTCCTCAGCTGAATAGTTCTCCGTTCGTTGTTTTACAGCACGACTGTCAGCTGACCGGTTGCATGAATGCAGGCTCATGTACGTTCACTGAAGAGTCGAAAGTGTTCAATTGTAAATGCCAGGAGGGCTGGTGTGAAAAATACTGCGAAGGTAAATTGTCTAAAATATTTAAAACCTGAAGAGAACATGTCTAACACAACCAGGAATTCTCTCAAAGGAGAGGGCGGCACACGAGCGAGAGCTGGGAATGAGTAGACACTACTAATAAAGATCTTGTTAGAATTTTGTGTGTCCAATTTCTTCACTCAGGGAGTCCAACACCTCTTGGCATGGAAAGTGGTGCTATTCCTGACTCGTGGATAAGCTCCTCATCAGAAATTGGATGGAACATGCAACATCTGGACCACCAGGCCAGGTTGAACTTCAAAGCAAGCGGTGGGATAGCTGGTAGCTGGGCAGCTCAGTATAACAACAATAATCAATGGCTGCAGGTGGATCTTCAACAAACCACAAGGGTATCACGTATAGCAACACAAGGGAGGAATGGATACCCTCAATGGGTTACAGAATACAAGTTACAGTATGGCGAAGATGGGCAAACCTTCACGTTTTACAGGCGGAAAGAAGACCATTCAGAAACAGTATGCAGAAATTGTTCAGAAAACCTTTTTGTGCATGCATGATTTCTAAGAAACTATTCACACCAAAGCTAAAACACGTTTAATAGCTGTTTTTTAGTTAGACACGTTATAAAATTGTTTTCTTCATAGAAGTTGCTAACTGATGCTTGTCGACTTCAAAAGTATCACAATATAAACACAAAAAAGAGCTTAACTGAAACCCATGTAAAATTTAGCTTCTCAGTTTTTCGTTGCTGATTTTCATTTTGATAAGCCTGGTTTAACTAAACATATTTTGTTGGTGTGAATGGGGTAAAATCAAGCAATGGACTGATCATTCAAACTGTAAACCTGTTGAGCTAGTTAACCTCTCAACTACCAAAACACGTCGTATGTTCGTTCATGCCGCCTGGTAAATGAGAACAGTTGGGGAAAGAACGATCTTCTGTGAAACACTCGTGCCTTTAAAAATTTGAAAACGAAAATTAAACGACTTAATGAAGACGATGTGTGGTTGGCCTTTATGAACAGTTTAATTCATTAGAAGAATTCTACTAGTATACAAATGCTGCAATCCGATTGGTTGAGCCGTTGCACACTATCAGTCATTAGAATGGGTTACAAAATACAAGTTACTACAGACTGGCGACATGTTCTCGTTTCTCCGATTTTTCGTAGGAAGTTTAGAAATATCATTGGCCGGATAATTCAATTCCCGACAAGACTAAAAGAAGGAAATTCACTGCGGCCGCTACACGAGTTTAAAACGTCAAAATTACTGAATGAACTGATGAGCGTGCGTACACAACTGAAAGTTTCAAATGGAAATTTAGTCCGCGTGCTCGATTCGCGATTCGATTTAATGCTAGTTCTATTGTAGAAAGATGATTAGAAATTACTATTTGAAAGAAAATAAGTCAGAATTCTACTAAAACATTTATACTATTCGAGCTCATAATCTAACTGTTAAGTATCGCTTTTATCTAACGATTCTCTATTTTGATTCCACGCAGGTGTTCGTGGGAAACACAGACATGGATACAGTTGTTTATCACGATCTTAATCCGATCATTGAAGCTCGTTACATCCGAGTCTGTCCGACAGCCTGGTACAAACACATATCCATGAGAATGGAGCTCTATACGTGTTAAGGTAAGTTAAGTCTTATCCAGCCTCCCAGGGACTTTGTCTCGTCATGACCTTTAATTTCCCCGGGACGTTTAGAGGGAGGATGGGGGAGTGTGGGTGAGACTGGAGGTAGCTGAGAGGTTGATATTCAGGGCGGGAGGGGAGGGGTGGTGGTATTTCATATCATAAAACATTGAGCGTAGAAAACAATTGTCTTTTCTTTACAACGTATCTTCACAGAGAGAAATTTAAAGTGAAGTGTAGCTTATGGATATATAACTCTCTAAACATACAGTTACCGCAAAATAATAACAAATAATTGTTTTCCTGCCGAAGATTGTCTCGGCTTGTCATCTTGAAAGGAAGAAGGATAGAGTTCTGACAACGGGCGGGGGTAGAAGGCTTAAAAGAATGAGAGAGTGGAGGGGTGGGGGAGTAATGAAAGAGGTTTTGTAGCACATGTGATGATATTAATGATAATTAGTACTACCATGGTTAGGAGGATATCGCTAATGTTTTTTTCTTTTGAAAACAAGTAAGGGACGGACCATTATTTTTCTGAAGGAGGAATGAAAAATATTGAAAAAATTGTTTGCATGGCATAAAAAAGACGAAATAAATTGCTTGCAACATGATGTGTGTAACAAACATTAGTTTGCATTTTGGAAAAAAAATGTTTGCAAAGGTGCATAAATTAAAAAAAGTTTGCAGAGGAGAATTTTTCATACCTCCCTCCTCCAGAAAAATAATGGTCCGTCCCTAACGGTACAAATTAATATGATTATTTCTTGTTTTTCAGATTGCAAATAATCTAAGAGGAGTGCAATCAAGGCAGCTGCAAGTAGATCCTGTGGTTGCATGCATCAAGGAGCTAGTGTTTGTGACTTGGAACGAGAAAAGAAAGCACAAAGCTTAACGCCTTACCACCCTCAACTAACCGAGGGTCAATACTTGACCACAGCAACCTATTATTCCTGGCTTGCACTGTCACGCCATAAAAAATAAATTAGAAACCGTTCAATGAAAGAAGCTAAGGAAATGAAATGTTATAACAGACCAACACTGGAAAAACTTCTCCAAGTCTCAGGACTCCGTGGTGCGCCGTTTCCAAATTTATAGAGCTTTGTATGGAGACGCCATGTTGGTGTACAACTTTGGTACACCAACGAGTCATCATCATGGCCGCCACAAATCAGCCAAATCATCTGAAATTCACTTTTGCGATGAAGGCTCTTTCTCTTCGCTCGTGAGCTCTTATATATGCGCATAAACACATCTACTAAGACTTTAAATGCTTTAAGTGCTGAAAACCGTAAAAGGAGACCTTTTTAACCAGCACAGCTTTGTCGCGGCCACTATCTTCGTGTCACGCAAGGGTAAAATTAGGAAATTCAAAATGCTCTATTTTCAAAGCGACAGACACTACAGTGACACTACAGGACTGAAAACTTGGAAAACGATTTTTTTTTCTAGGTCATCTTCAACCTAGTGTAAAAAAAATTCAGAAGACCTCACAATGTTGAGTTAAAAATTTTATGACGTCACATGCAAACCAAGAATACTCGAGACAGTGCAACCCTAAGTCGCCAGTTTTTATGCACGTGCAACGTTTTAAATTAAGATAAGATAAGAACCTTTATCTTAAGTGTCAACGGATTTAGCCCGAGTGGGCTTACATGAGGACACTAAATAAAGAATTCAAATAAGCCCACAATATTTGAAATAATGAAAACTAAAAATACTAATTACAAACCTACAATGAAGTACTTTGAAAATAACCCACAACCAATATTTTAAATATAATCTATTCAGTACAAAATAGTCCATTAGACTCAGTTTTCTGATTTTGTTTTTTAAAATTAGCTAAAATAGGCGAATCTCTTAGATCTTTGCTTAGTTTTCACCATAAGAATGCCGCAGTATTTGCCTTTATATCAAATAGTGTGCTGATTGCTGCTTCGAAGCGAGTGTGCAGAGTCTTTGCAGGACGAAAAAAGTTGAAATGCTTACTGGTGCAACACTGTTCTTGATCTTCTTGATCTGCAAAAGCAGTTGGCGAGAAACAAAATTTCGTGCCAAGCTGAAAATTCCCTACCCCTCCCATCACTTTTCTAATAGGCCATCGCTTTAACATGAGGGGGCATAGGTATTGTATTAGCAGGTAACAGAAACTAAAATTAAAATACACTGAGAGTAAGAATTAGCGTATTTTAGGTGGTTCAGAAGTAAAACTCGATTGATAGTTTTGACCATTTGCAAAAGATTTTATGTTTTCTAAAGGAGAGCAAAGCTTAACGCCTCTGCAGAGCTCACCGTGTAAGAACACATCGGGAAGCACCGGTACGCATTCCCACTGGGTCGATCAGCGTCAGAAGCCAGATTAAAAAAAAACAGCGGGCGTTATACAATAACGAGGGAAATTCTCTCTGGTTCTTCCAGATGTCACTTGAATATTAACGAATTCTTTTAGTTCTTTTATTTTAACACAAAAGCTTTAACCTTGAACTTGTGGGGTGTGTACTAATAATGTGATATCAAATTTTAAAACACCTTTGCTTTGAAGCGAAGTGAATTGATGACTTGTCAAATTGTTCTCTCTCGTTATTAACGCCCTAAATTTTAATTACCTTTCTCCAAAGTCGATGAAAGATCTCATTTTGTCTCATCCCTGTTCAAAAGGATATAGTCGCTACAAAGCAACAATAACATTTGGTCTTGAAGTGTTTAAAAAACACAAAGATTTCACTGTCTTCAGTTACCAAAACTAAATTAAAATTTATGTTCATGTTTGAAATTGAATATAAACTTCACAGTTTACTTTCACGTTAATTTGGTTTATCTTTTATTGCCATATTATTTGTTTTTAACACCACAAGTTAACATAGGTACACAGTAGTAACTATCCAAGAACAAGTTTATTTAATGTATTGTTACTACTAATGCAGTTACTATAAAGACGTTCGTTAACAGTGAATGTAAAATTCAAAATATGGATAATATTCATGTCCTCGTTGTAGTGTTTGTGTGTAAAATCCTGGCATCTCAAACAATTGCTTGGGATGAAAACTCTCTGTCTCGTCCTGTAATAACTCGTAATCATCGCCGGCTGAAAGGCTTCACCTTCAGCAAGTTTCACTCTGTTAGCCTGGTATCTTGTGGCTTGCTGTGTCAAAGAAACTCTCGATGCATTTCAACAAATTTTCGAAAGGTTTCGAGTTTGGAAGACGCTAAAGGCACTTGTGATTTGAACGAAAGGGGCGCATTGTTGCCGTTCGAAGAAAAAGAACTAGAACACGACGAGCAATCTGTTTATACTCAATTTTACGACATGAAGGTAAGAGATTTTTTTCAGAAAAGAACAGAATACTAAGTATGTACACTCGAAGCTTGATGGAAACGGGTTCACATGTTCACCGGCTTACACAACAAAATCGTAAGCTCAAATATGATTTTGTTTAACGTAGAATTGGTAAACAAACTTTTTAAAGTTAGTGAATGAGAACCTGATTATTTTCAGTCCTTTTTTTTTAAAAAAAAAAATAGGTTACATATATTAAGCTTTATAGAAGGGTCCGTTGTAGCGTAAAATGAAAAGATATGTCACCGACGTGAGCTCTTTATTTTTACACGGTTAAAATCATCAGCTTTTAAAAAAAACTTAAATACATACTAAAATTCTAATGATAAGCTATTATAAGGTAAAAGGCTGCTTTCCACGTATGCCATGCCTTGGAGTGCTTTTTTACTAAACCTTTAAACTGCCCAAGGGTCTCTCCTTTTCTTACGTTGGAAAGGAGACTGTTCCATAATATTGCGCCGCTATAGGTAAAGCTATTTTGTAATAGTGCGCAGTAATGAACATTGAATTTGTTCTCATTGAGATTAATTCCCAGAAAGAATTTTTTAGCACTTTACCAACCTGAGTCGAACACCATGGAAACGTTCCGCTATAGCTCAGCTACAAGGGACTCGCGGTTGCTAGGTTATGTAAACAGGAAATGCTTAAAGAGTAATGATAATATGGTTCTATAGAGATCAAAAGGCAATCATTAATGTCCCAAGGGAATCTCTTTTGCTGAATAGTTCTCCGTTCGTTGTTTTACAGCACGACTGTCAGCTGACCGGTTGCATGAATGCAGGCTCATGCACGTTCATTGAAGAGTCGAAAGTGTTCAATTGTAAATGCCAGGAGGGCTGGTGTGGAAACTATTGCGGAGGTAAATTGTCTAAAATATTTAAAAACTGGAGAGAACTTGTCTGGCACAACCAGGCATTCTCTCAAAGAAGAAGGCAGTACCCGAGCGGGAGCTGGGAATGAGTAGACACTTCTAATAAAGATCTTATTAGCATTTTGTGTTAAGATAAGTTTTCGATTTCTTCACTCAGGGGGTCCAACACCTCTTGGTATGGAAAGTGGTGCTATTCCTGACTCGTGGATAAGCGCCTCATCAGAAATTGTATGGCAATATCTGGACCACCAGGCCAGGTTGAACTTCAAAGCAAGCGGAGGGAAAGCTGGTAGCTGGGCAGCTCTGTATAACAACAACAATCAATGGCTGCAGGTGGATCTTCAACAAACCACAAGGGTATCACGTATAGCGACACAAGGAAGGAATGGATACCCTCAATGGGTTACAGAATACAAGTTACAGTATGGTGCAGATGGGCAAACCTTCACGTTTTACAGGCGGAAAGAAGACCATTCAGACACAGTATGCAGAAATTGTTCAGAAAAAACTTTTTGTGCATGCATGATTTCTAATAAACTATTCACACCAAAGTTAGCCTGTTCCAGGCTCTCGGTAGCTGGGGGCGAGCGAAAAAAGCGGGCGAGCGAGGAAAAACGAGGGGGAGACTAAGGCGAGCGAAGGCCTTAGTCTCCCCCTCGTTTTTTCCTCTGCCCGCTTTTTTCCCTCGCCCCCAAGTACCGAGAGCCTGGAACAGGCTACACCAAAGTTAAAACACGTTTAACAGCTGTTTTTTAGTTAGACACGTTTTAAAATTGTTTTCTTCCTAGAAGTTGCTAACTGATGCTTGTCGACTTCAAGCTCTTAAACTCTCTTAAACTCTTTTTATCTTAATACTGAATTTCTGTATTTAACAGAATTTTTACTTTTATCGTTTTTTTAAAATTCTTTTTAGTCATGTGCAATTGTAAGCGCATTGAGAATTTTAAATGCGCAATAAGAACCTTTTTTTTATTATTATTATTATTATTATTATTATTATTATCATTATTATTATTATTATTATTATCATTATTATTATTATTATTATTATTATTATTATTATTATTATTATATTAAAAGTATCCCAGTAAAAACACAAATAAGAGTTTATTTGAAACCCATGTAAAATTGTTAAATTTCTCTTGCTGATTTTCATTTTGATAAGCGTAGTTTAACTAAACACATTTTGTTGGTGTGAATGGGGTAAAAATCAAGCAATGGACTGATCATGCAAACTGTAAACCTGGTAAGCTAGTTAACCTCTTAATTACCATAACACGTCGTGTGTGCGTTCATGCCGACTGATGCATAAGAGAAGTTGGGGAGAGAACGATCTTTTGTTAGACACTCGTGCCTTTTAAAAATTTAAAAACAAAAATTGAACGACTTAATGAAGACGATGTGTGGTTGGCCCTTATGAACACTATAATTCATTTGTATAATTCTACTAGTATACAAATGCTGCAATCCGATTGGCTGAGCTATTGAACACTATCAGCTATTAGTATCACCCAACTAGTGGACTAATGCAAATCCTGCATTTTGATTGGCTACGCTACTAGAGGACTATTCGTAATAGTCATCGAGTAGCGAAATTCGTGACGCTTTCTTTCGTTTTATTCCCAAATAAATCTTTCTTCAACTTGCATTTGCTAACTTTATTATTGCTTTTTTTGTCCGACTAGTTGGGGGATACTAAAACAATTAGACCCTTCGCCCTCAAGGGCCACGGGTCAATAGCCCATTCGGCTTCGCCTCATGGGCTATTGACCCGTAGCCCTTGCCGGCTACGGGTCTAATTGTTAATTAGTGTGCAGTGGCTGAAGGTCGTCTACAGAATGGCGACATTTTCTCGTTTCTCCGAAGTTTCGGAGGAAGTTGAGAAACATTATTGGATAATTCAATTCCCGCGAAGACTAAAAGGAGGAAATTCACGGTTGCATGAGTTTAAAACGTTAAAATTACTAAAAAACTGATGAGCGTGAGTCCACAACTGAAAGTTTCAAATGGAAATTCAGTCCGCGCACGCGATTAAAACAATTAGATTATTCGCTCTCAATTTCTATGAGGTGATAGTTGATTCGGTCTCATCAACTATCACTTCATAGAAATCTCGAGCTCATAATCTAATTGTTAAAAAGTGTGAAGTGGTTGAAGGTCGTCTACTGACATAATGGCGACATGTTCTCGTTTCTCCGAGGTTTCAGAGGAAGTTTAGAAATATTATTGGCCGGATAATTCAATTTCCGACAAGATTAAAAGAAGGAAATTCACCGCGGCCGTTACACGAGTTTAAAACGTCAAAATTACTGAATAAACTGATGAGCGTGCGTACACAACTGAAAGTTTCAAATGAAAATTTAGTCCGTGCGACCGATTCGCTAAAGCGTAAAGTTTAGTTCATATTGTAGAAAAAATGATTAGAAAATATTATTTAAAGGAAAATGAGTTAGTATTCTACTTACTTCGGCCTTATCAACTATCATCTGGAGTAGCCTGCGAATACAGCCGCCTCTCATCGCTCCCGGCCGGTTTGGCATTTAGCGGGAGCGAATGAGAGGCGGCTGTATTCGCAGGCTACATCTGGAGCAACGATTCTCTATTTTGATTCCACGCAGGTGTTCGTGGGAAATACAGACATGGATACAGTCGTTTATCACGATCTAAACCCGATCATTGAAGCTCGTTACATCCGAGTCCGTCCGACGAATTGGTATGGACACATATCCATGAGAATGGAGCTCTATACGTGCTAGGGTAAGTTAAGCCTTATCCAGCCTCCCGGGGGCTTTGTCTTGCCATGAACTTATAGAGGGAGGGTGGGGGAGTGTTGGTGAGTTAGGGTGGGAGGGGAGGGGCTGTGGCATTTGATATCATAAACCATTGAGCGTACAAAAAATTGTCTTTTAGATTTTCTTTCTTCTTCACAACTTATCTTAAAGGAGCTCTGTTACGGGGATTTCGCAGGTTTTTGGTCTAAACTGTTCTGAAATTAGTGGATGGCAACTTAACCCATGAAAAACATTAACTTTGAACTTCTAAAGGAAAGATATAACCTTAATATGTGGATAGAAATCTAACTACGGCTATAAAAATGGAAGTTTTTGTAGACGCGCGGAAACAACTTGAGAAGTTTAGCTTAACTTTTCAAGTTGTAATCCATTTCCATCGTAGCCATCTGCTGCTAAAGACGCTTGTTAACAGTTTCGGTGCTCTAATATAGCGATTGTTAATAAAAGTGGACTATTTTTTTCGGTTTCCTTTGACACAAACATAAATTTTAGCTGTTCAAAAATCTGTTAAAGTCCGTAACAAAGCCCCTTTAACAAAAAGAAATTTAATTACGTGAAGTGTAACTAATGGATATATAACTCTCTAAGCATACAGTTACCACAAAATAATAACAAATAAGATTGTCTCGGCTTGTCTTCTTTGAAAGAAAAAGGATAAAGTTCTGACAACGGGCAGGGGTTGAAGGCTTAAGAGAATGAGAGATTGGGGAGTGGGGGAGTAATAAAAGAGGTTTTGTAGGACATGTGATGACATCAATGATGATTGGTACTATCCTGGTTAGGAGGATATCGTTGATGGTTTTTCTGTGAAAACAAGTAACGGTACAAATTAATATGATTAATTTATGTTTTTCAGATTGCAAATAATCTAAGAGGAGTGCAGTAAAGGCAGCTGCAAGTAGATCCTGTGCTTGCACGCATCAAGGGACTAGTGTTTGTGCCTTGGTACGAGAAAAGACCACCGTCAACAAACCGACGGTCAAAGCGAAATATTTAACACAACTACCTATTATTCCTTACTGACTATACTCCAGACAGTGCAACCCTAAGTCGCCAGTTTTAATGCACGTGCAACTTTTTAAATTAAGATAGGATAAGAACCTTTATCGTAAGTGCCAACGTGTTTAGCCCGAGTGGGCTAATTGAGGACACTGAATTAAGAATTCAAATAAACCTACAATACTTGAAATACTAAAATCGATAAAAATACTTGAAAAAATTATAAACTTTCAATGAAGTACTTTGCAAATGACCCCTAACAAATATTTACAATATAATCTATTCACTATAGCCTGCGAGCAGGCTCCCAAATAAAGGCCTGAGGGAGAATTACTCCACCTTTCTCTTGCCGCTTTCTTTTCGCCCCATCCTCGACCGGAGAGCCTGTTCACAGGCTAATTCACTACAAAGCTTACAGCAATTAGTAAAAAGTCCAACAGATTCAGTTTTCTGATTTTGTTTCTTAAAATAGCTAGAGTATGCGAATGTCTTAGATCTTTGCTTAGTTTTCACCATAAGAATGGCCCTACATATCAAATAGTGTCCCGTATTGTGTAAACATGGTAGTACACTGATCACTGTTTCAAAGCGAGTGTTTAGAACCTTTGCAGACGAAAAGGGCGGAAATATTACTGGTGGAACACCGCCCTTGATCTTCCTGATCTGCACAAGCAGCTGTCGGCGTAAAAATAAATTCGTGCAAGCTGGAAATTCCCAACCCCTTCTATCACTTTTCTAATGGGCCTTCCCTTAAACATGAGCCTTGTAAAGGGCTAGCTGTTATAAAGCGTAGGCAGATTGACACGTCCTAAGAGTTCTTCATATGTTTTAGTTTGTCCCTATGGAGATGTATATAAACTTTAGGCCAGCCTCAGGGTCCTCATGTATTGGAATACTGGTAACTAATGACTACAAATAATAGCAGAATAATAGCAGGTAACAGAAACTAATAAATTAAAACACACCGAGAGTAAGAATGAACGCATTTTAGTTGGTTCAGAAATAAACTTGATTGATGGTTTTGACTATTTGCACGAGATTTTCTGTTCTCTAAAGGACAGCAGAACTTATCGCCTCTGCGAAGCACCCCATGTAAGAAGACATCGGGAAGCACCGGTACAAATTCCCACAGGAACAGCGGAAGAAGCGAGATTAAGAACAGCGGGGGTTATATAATAAAGAGGGGAATTCTCTCTAGTTCATCCAGATGTCACTTGAATAATAATAAGTTTTTTTTATTTTAACACAATAAATTTAACCTTAAACTTACATGTGTACCAGTAAATGTGATATCGAATTAAACAGGTTCACTTTGAAGCGAAGTGAATTGATGACTTGTCAAATTGTTCTCTGAAGTTATTAACGCCCTAAATTTTAATTACCTTTCTACAAAGTCTATGAAAGATCTCAGTTTGTCTCATCCCTGTACGGAAAGATACTGTCGCTACAAAGCAACAATACAATTTGGTCTTGAAGGGTTAAAAACACACACACACGCACAAAGATTTCATTCTCTTTAGTTACCAAAACCGAATTAAACTTTATGTTTGTGTTTGAAATTGAATATAAACTTCACAGTTTGCTTTCAGTTTAATTTGGTCCATCTATTATTACCATATTATTTGTTTTTAACACCAAAAGTTAACACACCACTCTAACAAGCTCTCGATAAATGTAGTTATGCAGGTACACAGTAGCAACTATCCAAAAACAAGTTTATGTAATGCATTATTAAAACGCACGCAGATAATATAAAGACGTTCTTACAAAGTGAATGTACAAATTCAAAATGGATTCTATTCCTTTCCTCGCTGTAGTATTTGTGTGTAAAATCCTGGCATCTCAAACAACTGCTTGGGATGAAAACTCTCTGTCTCGTCCTGTAATAACTCGTAATCATCGCCGGCTTAAAGGCTTCACCTTCCGCACATTTCACTCTGCTAGCCTTGTATCTTGCGGCTTGCTATGTCAAAGAAACTCTCGATGCGTTTCAACAAATTTTCGAAAGGTTTCAAGTTTGGAAGAAACTAAAGGAACTTGCGAGTTGAACGAAAGGGGAGCATTGTTGCCGTTCGAAGAAAAAGAACTAGAACATGATGAAGGATCAGTTTACAGTCAATTTGACGACATGAAGGTAAGACAAATGCTGTTTTTAGTTTCATAAGCTTTGGTTCACATGTTCCTTTTTGCTTAAAAGTGTTAAGTTTAATCATATAATGTTTAAACGTAGAGTTGCCTTGGTAAATAAACTTTTCAGTAAGTCACCGTTTTCAGAGGCTGCCAAATAAGTTGCCAAAGACAAGATCCTGTCAGTTTGAAGAAGTTAAAAGTTTAATCTGTTTTCTGGATTAGAGTTAAATTACTTAGTAGTTGGTTGTGCTGTCCCGTACGACATATGAAAGCATTATTGCTGAATTATTACTGAATGTTGTTACTGAATAATCAGTTTAAAATGTAAAAGCAATTACTTTCTCACATGTACACCTCCAGTTTTGTAGAAGTTAAGTTTCAATTAAAAATGCTGAAAACGTTACTTTCTGAAATGAAGCTTGTGAGAATCACGGAGAGTCGCTTCTTTACGCGCTGGGTTATAATTATAAAAGAAATGTTGAAAAATGATTACATATACTAAGTTTTCTAGAAGAGATCTTTGTAGAGTAAAATGAATGAAGATAGGAGTCACTGACGCAAAGCTTAATCATCTTAGGAAGAGTGCTTTAGCATTTTCCAAACTTGGAAACGCTCCACTATCGCTATAAGCTGCAAGGGGACTCGTGGTTGCTATGTTATGCTTGGAGTGTTGATAGGGCTCTAAAGAGATGAAAAGGCATCCATTATCACCTTAAATCAGGAATCTCTATTACAGTCGAAACCGAAGAAGCGTGAACGCCAAAAATTATTTCTGGAATGTTTATTGTTCTACGACCAATCAGATTCGAGACGTAACCGCAACAAACCGCAACAGTAATTAGCTCAAAGGTTTCGATTCTTTTATCACGAAACGACTTTTTCGTCTACATTAAGTCTTGAGATCACCACCGATTAACAAACACTCTGGAATTGTTAATTTTCTTCTATTTCAGAGTTGAAGCATAATCAAAGGATAACTATAAACGATAAATACTGAAAAGAGAAAAATAATCGAACAGACATGGCTAGACAGCGCGTCTGGAAGCAGAATAGAATTTTTGATTATTTTTTTTTAAAAATACGGCCTATCCGGTTTTTTCTTCTTACAAACATTTCTAGGTTTTATCCTTTTCCCCATTTCACCAAAAAATTTATTGAATAAACTTAACAAAAATGTTCTCTCTACCTTACTTCGATGCGGAGCCAGAACAGTTCACGAAGCGCGTTGCAGCAAAATTCTCTGGCCCAGTATGTCACGCAACGGCACCCATTTTTCAAGTTTTAACGGCACACATAATATTTGAATTTGCAACGGCGCGCAAGTTTGCATTTGCTGTGAAAAATCAATTTTATTCCGCTTCCAGACGCGCTGTCTAGCCATGTCTGTTCGATTATTTTTCTCTTTTCAGTATTTATCGTTTATAGTTATCCTTTGATTATGCTTCAACTCTGAAATGGAAGAAAATTAATAATTCCAGAGTGTTTGTTAATCGGTGGTGATCTCAAGACTTAATGTAGACGAAAAAGTCGTTTCGTGATAAAAGAATCGAAACCTTTGAGCTAATTACTGTTGCGGTTTGTTGCGGTTACGTCTCGAATCTGATTGGTCGTAGAACAATAAACATTCCAGAAATAATTTTTGGCGTTCACGCTTCTTCGGTTTCGACTGTAAAGCCCGGGGCAAACTAAGATGAGAGTAAATGTAAGTTGAGTTTTCGTCAACTCTCATCGACTATCATCAACTCAGGCCAAACGAGAACGAGAGTCGTCGAGAGTCCGTCAAGAGTGACTATAAACGAGAGAAAACTCTCGTCGACTTTCATGAGCACGTTCAAAGTCTATGAGAGTCGATGAGATAAGAGTGCATGAGATTTTCAGGCCAAACGAGAGCGAGAGTTTGAACTCTCATCAATTTTCATCCTCGTTTGGCCCGGGGTTAAAAGAAAAAAACTGGTTGAATTCTCCGTTTATTTTTCTGTAGCAAGACTGGCAGCTGACTGGCTGCTTGAATGCAGGCTCATGCACGTTCACTGAAGAGTCGAAAGTGTTCAATTGTGAATGCCAGGAAGGCTGGTGTGGAAACTTCTGCGGAGGTAAATTGTCTAATATCATTACAACCTGGAGACAAATAATCTGGTACACCCAGGCATTGTCTCAAAGGGGAGGGCGGTACACATGCAACGTATTGCGTTAAGACAAGCTACCGTTTTTATTCATTCAGGGCGACCAAAACCTCTTGGTATGGAAAGTGGAGCTATTCTTGACTCGTGGATAAGCTCCTCATCAGAGGCTGGTCCCACTTACGAGGACCACCTGGCCAGGTTGCACATCCAGACAACTGCATATAGTGCTGGCGGATGGGCAGCTCAGGATAGAGATATCAATCAATGGCTGCAGGTGGATCTTCAACGAACGACAAGGATAACAGGTATAGCGACACAAGGGAGAAGTGATTACAACCAGTGGGTAAAAAAATACAAGCTACAATACGGTGAAGATGGACATACTTTCAAGATTTACAGAGGAAATGGAGATCACTCAGACACGGTATGGAAATCTTACTAGGAAATACCTCTGTACTTTACTAAACTCAACTGGTGTAACTGTGGGTAAAAGTTCAGTTTTTTTCAACTGCTAGATTTCGCCAGATTCCTTTTGTAATGGACGATACGGAAAGGCTCCGCCCGAAAGTCGTACAGTTCCCGATATAGGTATACAAAAGTGATGCAGTTCACGAGCCCGTTCAGGAAGTGTAGGAAAGGGCCTTTCGAAATCTCGGATAGATGCACCTAAAGGCCAAGTAATACGGGCAACATTTTTGTTCGACTTGTCGCGCAACATTGTTGCACTGTCAGAGTTGAAATGCAGGGGCGTAGCCAAGGGGGAGGGGGTGGGGGTTCCTGGGATGCCCGTGACCCCCCCCCCCTTTATGAGATTATTTTTGAAGTAAACAATATACAAACCTTATAATTCAGGTGCCAAAAAAGCGCGGATCTGAAGAAACAACACGTCATTAAAGGGGCACTGTCACGAGCATAACTTCAAAACTTCAACAGCCCAAAAACATGTTTACACCACTGGGAACCTATTAACAGTGGTCAAGGGTTCTTAAAATTACTATACCAGTGTACTGAAGCTAAATATAGAGTGATATCACTGCAATACCATCGGGAGCTTTTGAGCTCAACTTGAAAAAGTCAGCCTGACGTTTTCAAGTTCTGTCCTTGTGGTTTGGAAATATTGATGAAAACTATTTACGTTCACCCTCTTCTTTAAACACAATTTGCTAGATATCCTTCCCTTTACGTTCTAGGAGCATTTCCTGCATGGTTGAAAGTACTTAGTCGTCATTTTGGCACCGTTTTACTAAAAAAGCCAAAAAATTTCCGTGACAGTGTCCCTTTAATCTTTGCTAGTGCTAGGCAGTTACCTACTCCATTTTCAGGACTCAACATCTGCAGTGGGCCATGTAATTGTGAAATTCGTTGTTTGCCGTATTACCACCAACGTGCCCGACTTGTCACGCAACAAATTTCAGTGTTGCAAGTTGCACAAACTAGAACCGAGTTCTACTGTTTGCAACAAATTTTTTCAACTTGCAACACTGAAATTTGTTGCGTGACAAGTTGAGCACGCGGTAGTAATACGGGCAACAATGCATTTCAACTTACAGTGCAATAATGTTGCGTCATGAGTTGAACGAAAATGTTGCCCGTATTACTTGGTCTTAACGGCTGATTCATACTCTAAGTATGTGGAAGGGATAGCGTTTTCTATGAATGATGGAAGGTGACCTTCTTGTCAAAAATGGTACTGTGTAATTTGTTGATCTCTTAGTATAGTAGTAGTAGTAGTAGTAGTAGTAGTAGTAGTAGTAGTAGTAGTAGTAGTAGTAGTAGTAGTAGTAGTAGTAGTAGTAGTAGTAGTAGTAGTAGTAGTAGTAGTAGTAGTAGTAGTAGTAGTAGTAGTAGTAGTAGTAGTAGTAGAAGTAGTAGTAGTAGAAGTAGTAGTAGTAATAGTTGTAGTAGTAGAAGCATTTATTTATACACGATTATAAAACCTTGTTGGGTACCCCTCCCCCATACCTCCCGCGCTGCTATTGTTTAAGTACAACCTTGTAAACTGGAATTTGGTCTTCGTAAGTAAATAACGTCTCTACATGTCTCACGATGCTCTTTTATACGCAGGTCTTCTTGGAAAATACAGACAGGAATACAGTTGTTTATCACGATCTAAAGCCGATCATTGAAGCTCGTTACATCCGAGTCCGTCCGACAGACTGGAAACAACGCATAGCCATGAGAATGGAACTTTATACTTGTTAGGTAAGTTAAGCTCTATCCAGCCCCCCCCCCCCCCCCCCCCCCCCGCTTCGGCTTATTTCTTTTTAATTGTGGAAGATGGAGGATTAAGTAAATACAAAAGGTCTAAAGAGAGTAAAGGGTGAACAGGAGAGCTTTACGGATGACTGTACCTCTGGGCAACTCTCTTTCAAACATAGAAGGTCAACAAAGTTGCATATCTCTCCCTCCCCACCCTCCCTGTGCAATTTTGACGTCACGCATGCTGAATCGGTTTCATCAGAATCAGCATTGCCTGGGGGAGAAAGAACTGAAATAGGCTGTTAAAAAACATGATTATAATTGTATTAGGGAAATAAGGTTTTGCGCGCAGTTTCAAGAAGCGTTCCAGGTGTTGACCAGCTATCGTTGCACCAAGTACACGCTAGACATGTGTTATTGACCAAGCTTGTTCGGTCATGATGGCGGCTGGATATTAGCCAAGTTCTTGTTTGCGTTTTTATAGACCGAGACGAAGTCGAGGTCAGAAAAAACGCAAAAAAGAACGATTCAGCCATATAATAACAGAGGTTAATAAGGGGATCGTTAATTCTCTTTCAGCCAAGTTCGTACAAATTGATTCAATTTGTTTTGCAGACTGCCAATAGTACAAGAGGAATACAAGAAAGCGAGCTGCAAGTTATTCCTCGGTTACTGATGTGTTTGTGACTTGGAACGAAAAAGAAAAGACAAAGTTTCTACTCATCAACAGACGCGTCTACGAATCGGGGATTAAAGCGGATTCTTTCACCATAATATTTGTTAATCCTTGTTGTTAATACACGAGGCAGATCATATTCCAAAAATACCACTGGGCTTATTTTTGCTTAATATCTCTTTCGGGTGCGCTTTTGTTTCAGGGTGGGGTCATTTCGGATGAAAATCTTAGTTAATAGAGGGAAGTGGTTATAAAGCCCAGCAAAGTTCTTTGTCATATGTTTTCGTTCATAATTTTGGGGGTTAGCCGTGCACAAAGCCTGAAAAAATACAAGAGGTGGGTTCGTGAGTTCATTCATGAATAGTGTATGAGGGCATGGCTGGAACGAACATCTAAAATATAGATCGAGCCACAACAACAACGCGCTTGGGAATCACTTTTTTCAAAACAAAGATGTCCTAACTGATCCGTATCAAGTTTGATTCGCTCAAATGGAACGAAAATCTAAGCCAGTTTCAGTACCAATTTGAACGATCCACCTCCAGGGCTGGATTGTTTGATTGTACTCTAAAATTGGTTTGTCCATTAATGAAACGGGAAATTTCATTTTTGATTTAGATTGGTTAAAAGGAATGCTACCTTTGTCTGTTGCTTTTATATTTGTCGCGCTTTATAAGGAAACTTTGGGACGGGATACTGTGGATGTAATGCTTTGGCATATACAAGAATGCCAAATATTTCAACTCACAAAACACAATGATATGAAGCGCGAACGAGTCCTACAGTCATTCAGAGCGTTCTCTAACAAAGTAAAATACAAAATAAGTTCTTCCCTAGGGGCTTGTAATTGGAGTTGTGTCTTTCTCGAAAAGCGATAACTAAATATAAGACCACGGACTTATTTTCGGGAGGTTCTTTGCGTCTGAGAATGTTGGTGGATCAGTAGACACAGATAAATAAAGATTGCCACCTATTTTAAAAGGGGAGCACTTAGGACAAGCAGAGTCACAATTTAATTTGTACATTGTTAACAACAAGGAGTGTGTACGTACTTTATATTCTACACCACGTTCTCAAAACTTAATAATTCATCTAGTTAAAACAACGAAATCAGAACCGGGTGGTTTCGAAATCTGATCCTAATTAGAATTTAAATTTAGTACGATTTTATTTCTCCGTTTTTTTTTCCGTAGTTTTAGTTTCGATTCAAAAGACATATCAAACCTTCCAGAGAGTGTTTCATCACATTTTGAAATACCTCGAAATTCGTCAGAAATACTCCACTGCCCGTCTTATTTTCCACTCTTTTCCAGACATGTGATGAAACACTCTGTCTCGTGTTTGATATATTTACACGAACAATAACCACATCTTTAATGACATCAAGGATTGACAAAAACTAGTGATTTTATTTAGCAAAAAAGAAATTTTGGGGTTATTTATATATCTGATGATCGCGGATGCCTTTTTTTCCCGACCATTTTTTTTCATCTTTATCGATACAAGGCAACAGAAAAAAAATGAGTAAAATACTGGTAGCACACTAATTAAGAAAGAAATACACAGTGTATATGTCGTACAATGTTCGGCTAAACGTCAACTTTTTCTCGGGAATCTTAAATGTTTCCGATATAGAAAAGAAATGTTGACTTTGCAATCACTGTACTCTTGTAGTACGGAGGACACTATTTTAATAAATGAGCTTTCTTGGAGACTTACATCAAGTATACACCTCTAGTACCGAGCTAACCATCTAGTACCAGACGCCCCAGACTGTCATATTTTGTTCAGGAATGACCGCCGAGCTGCGAATCCTACTTACAGATTTTTTAAAAAAATTTGCAAAAATGTTTTTTTTGTCAGTTTGATTAAAATATATCAAAAACAAGAACTTTCACCGACAAGTGGTATATTCATGGTATACCACGAGAAAGTGTTGCAAAACTATTTTATACCATACCATAGAAAATACGTTCACTAAATATCGTCGGGAATATAATCACAGCGCAGGATGGAAAGGTTGGGTTTAATACCGTCGAATATACAACGATTTTCCTGCATTCTGATTGGCCGTATTTTCTGTGGCATGGTATAAAATTTGGTATCTTGCGGTGAAATGCATCTAGTCAGTATTCTTTCAGTTTCCTTGTAATAATTAACAATTATTCACCGAAGTGGAGGTGAATAGTGGCGTATTAGACTCTATGTAGTAGAAAAAAGCTGTTAGCAATCCCAAGGGAATGGTTCGGGATCGATAATCGTTCGGTGTAATTGTGCTTAAACAATAGCCCACCTCATTGCGGGTTTGGTGCGATGATCGTAATCCAATCAGGAAGCAAGGATGTTGTTAACGAAGCAACGGTCGAACGGAGCTCGAGCACGACACGCACTTGTAAAAGAAATTGTCATGTATGTAATTGGAATAAATGTTTTACAGTGCAAAATAATATGAATCCTCGTTTTCAAGTGTGAAGTCACTGAAAATGTTCTCCTTTCAGTTGCATGTTTTTTTATAATCCCTGGGAATCGCAACGTGAAATCGACATCTTTTGATCAAAAATTCCGGAAGTGACATTTGTGTTCATAAACAAAAAATAACTTTGAAAAAAATGGAAAATTAAATAAGATTGTAGTCAGCAATTGATTGTTCAATTCAACTGAAGCAGGATTTCATTCACAGAATGCAACTTTCATTAAAAAGAGTTTTGTTTTCACCATTCAAGATTCAATCTGGAGCTTGAAAACAAGACAGTGTAATCAAATTACATTTCGCGCGAAATTTGCATAAATATTGAAACTTGCCAAAAAGTAGTTAAGACAGAATGAAAACTCGCTTTAATGGTTATTGAATTCTGATCTGATTGTTATTTCCATGTATTGACTATTTGAAAGCTGTTCTCAGTCACGAAAACAAAACTCTTTCATTCAACTGCTTGCAGTGTTTATTAAATAGACGTGAAAATATTTCGCTTAATTCTGCACGCAATGTTTTCTTTGCTCTCCTGTGTTAAGGAAATTAAAATCTTTGTTGAGCAGTATTGCATAAATTGCAAAGGAATTGAAAAAAGAAATATTTTGGCTTATTTTGATGGGATTTAGGATATTTAGAATACTGAATAAGCGGCTGTATCTAATCTATCTATGGGGCGGACCATTATTTTTTTGGACAATTTTTTTTCTGTATCGTTGTCTGTGAAAACATTTTTTTTTCCGGTGTCATCTTCCTGCAGACAATTTTTTTCATGCCTGCAAAAAACTTAGTTGCGCTTTTTTTGCTTTTGCAAACAAAATTTTCAGGATCCCCCCCCCCCTCTAAATCTGTACGATCTTCCTATGGTCTACAACGCACTAATCTTTTAACATGAATCGATGAACTCAAACCCTAAGTAACATGTTTTTCCTATTTCAAATATAACATTTCGTAAACTTTCTAAATATATATACTTAAGAGAACAAATATTATCGACTTCTTCTGAACCACTCTTACTACCAAACCTCTACTACACCTCTTGCTCTATTCGTAAATACCGAAACTACTTCGACATATTTTAACCGCACTAACAATCCATGACGCATTAGACTCATGTACCCACTGGGTACTATTTTTATATATTTCACCGACACTGAGGTGAATAATTGTTTAAATATATACCACACAAGTTGAATAACTAGCGGACCAAAACATTACTTTCGGTACCCAAAGCGACGCGCGAAGCCATTTTGTTTCTCTTCGGCTGTTCGGAGGTGAATAGTACTTTGCTAATCACCTCCGAGTTAACCAATCAGCGCCCGCGGAAAGTACTATTCACCTGTGTGGTATATACTAATCATTATTTCTCCTGCCTCCGCCTCCAATAGCTCGTGTATGGTACCTGGGGACGACAAGTATATTTATTTCTCAATGTTTTGTGTATATGAATGTAATAAAAGTTGTTATTATTAATTAATTTATTTAATTTAATCCACTAAGGTTTCAATAAGTTTTGTACTCACTATCAGAGAAACTTAGCTTTCCCGTCATTGCTAAAAATTGTTTCGTCTCTTTTTTGCATAACCTAGTAAGTTCTTGTCATAGCATGTAAACAGTGGTATTTGCTTTTAATTTGAAATGTCTGCCGCTTTGCCATACATTATTAAAACATATTTCAGTATGTGTTCTCATACAGTGGATTCATTTCAAGATGGATTGGTACGTTTCATATCTTGTTGTAGTTTTTGCGTGTAATATTTCAGTATCTCAAACAATTGCTTGGGATGACAACTCTCTGTCTCGTCCTGTGATAACTCACAATTATCGCCGGCTTAAAGGCTTCACCTTCAGCACATTTCACTCTGCTAGCCTGGTATCTTGCGGCTTGCTGTGTCAAAGAAAACCTCGATGCGTTTCAACAAATTTCCGCAAATTTTCAAGTTTTGACGACACAAGAGGAGTTTGTGAGTTGAATGACAGGGGAGTGTTGCTGCCTATCGAGGAAAAAGAGCTAGAACACGATGAAGAATCAGTTTATATTCAATTTTCCGACATGAAGGTAAAAGGAATGTTATTTTTTAACTTCGGTGCGTACACTTGAAGGATGAATATTTATATATGTTTCTTTTATTTCCTTTCGTCTTCTTTTCTTATTCATTATTACTATTTTGCTAAGCGTTTAGATATAGATGATACTGCTAGCCAAACACGAACACCTTGTTGATTACAGACAGGATGTAGTTAAGCACCAAGTTCTAGTTTCGGGTACAGGCAGGTGTTAAGCATTTTAATTTTAATAAGATCACTCAGTTTGATCGACTGTTTGACTTGTCTCGGACAATTTACATTTAAAAAGGGTTTAGGGCCGATTCGCACTAGCGGACAAGTTTTAAATGTCATAACATTTTTGACAAAAACAAAATTGCCGCGACAAGTCAGAGACATTTTGAAGAAAACAAAAGGTGTAATTATTATTACAATAGCTCTGCACGTGCTTCTGGAGTCCTGGTACATTTCTCAGCACGGTCGTCTTGTGCAAACATCAAATAATCAGGCAGGTCCACGTGGTGAAAAATTTTAAAACGATTTGCACTTGAAGTGCGCATGTAGTGATGTTTTTGTGCTCGTGCGGGGAAAATGTCGCAAGTAAACTTTTTATTTTCCCCCTCCATTTATCGGCACAAACTGGTTCCCTCCGCATCCATTTGTTCCAACCCTGATATTACCATCCTTCCACGACCTCACCTCGGAACACAAACATGTTTTGCCGCCTATCGCGGCAAAATTTCGCGTGTTGTTTTTTAGTACAATCCAGACCAAACACTAGCCAATTCGCACTAGCGGACAAATTTTGTAACAATTGGTAGATTTCATCACTTGTGTGTCACTTGTTACAGAAAACAAGTGCGAATACGTTTTTTGAGACCTAGAACTTGTCAAACAATTCAGGAAAACAAAGAAGCAGTTGTTTTACGATTGGTCCGCGTTGCACGCGTGATACATTTTGTCAAACAATCGCAAAAACAAGTGCGAACGACTTGTTGGACAAGTGCAAATTTTGTCAAAACGGACAAATCTTCAAAGGGGCCGATGTCCTGCCTCAAGGCAGGACAAGTCATGACAAGTCGCATTCCAACGCCCCTCATAATACCAGATAACAATACGTTGTTGATTGGCTATTGTGTTTGGTCTGGATTGTACTATAAAACAACACGCAAAATTTTTCCGCGATAGGCGGCAAAACATGTTTGTGTGCCGAGGTGAGGTCGTGGAAGGATGGTAATACCGGGGTTGGAACAAATGAATGCGGAGGGAACCAGTTTGTGCCGATAAATGGAGGGGAAAAGAAATAGTTTACTTGCCACATTTTCCCTGCAGGTCAGCACAAAAACATCACTTCACGCACACTTCAAATGCAAATCGTTTTAAAATATTTCACCACGTGGACCCGCCTGATTATTTGATATTTGCACAAGACGACCGTGCCGAGAAATGTACCAGGATGCCAGTAGCACGTGCAGAGCTATTGTAATAGTAATTACACCTTTTGTTTTCTTCAAAATGGCTCTGACTTGTCGCGACAATTTTGTTTTTGTCAAAAATGTTATGACATTTAAAAGTTGTCCGCTAGTGCGAATCGGCCCTTATTCTAGATTTGTTTTTAACGTTAACGGAAAAAGAAGATCCCCGGGCTACCGTATATGTCAAAACTAACTCTAAATCATGATCGTTAAGACAGAGTCGCTGAAGAAACTGTCATACACAAAGTGATATAAACAGGGCAATACGTCCCCGAGACTCCAGAATTTTGACTGGTATTATATAAAGAGAGCACGGGTGAACGACGACATCAAATTTTAATTCTAATATCATGGGTGACAAATTACTCCTTAATTTTGGCGCGAAATTTTAGCGTTAATTTATAATTTCACATGTGAAATTACAAAATTGCCATGGCAATGTTTCCCATGTCTCGGTGCCAAAATGGCGTACAGGATTTTAAAAGATGATCTTATTGCTTAAACATTGAACGTTTTCGCTTGAATTTCACCTTGGCCAGTTTGTTTGGTCGTCTTATAAACTTTTAGCCATAACATGAATGGCGTTGAGCAGATTTTTGACCGTTGTACACGGGCGTCGTTTCCAGCCGGTTCGTTCATGACGATGCAATAAACAAGTTAAAAACCACGATTATATACTCGTGAAATTAGGAAATAATTTCACTTGCGTTTTGTCAAAATTCTAATAATTTCCCTCGCCTGAAGGCTCGGGAAATTATTAGAATTTTGGCAAAACGCGCGTGAAATTATTTCCTAATTTCACTCGTCATCATTTGATTACCCATACTAATTGATATAAGATAAAAGAAAATATTTTTTTATATCTACGCAACAATTTAATTATTTTTTTATTATACACTTGCAAACACACTAGTAAAAAACGTTTTGACGATTTCCGAAGGTTTTCGACCATTTCCCGAAGACAACCGAAGATTCTTCGCAGATTGTGCATGTCCCAGTGTCCTCGATTAGTGGGCCTTTTAAGGCACCCAAGAAGTTTTGACACCTAAGCCCCATTTGCATGGAAAGAGGATGATCCTAGCACTAGGATTATCTTGCTACCATGTAAAATAGGGTGATCCTAGTACTAGGATCATTCGAGTGCGATATGCTTTCAGCTTTTATTTTACATGCGAAGGGTTGCATTTGGCCCTGACGCTAGGATCATCCTGGCGCTAGGATCAACCTATCTGAGAGGTAGGATCAACCTGTAGGATCATCCTCTTTCCATATAACTTGGGGCTGAAATAAACTTCATGATGATTATGACGACTGTCCAAAAGGTATGCAAACGTTTCTAGAGTCCTTTCGAAGGCTTCGAAAGATTTCAGAAGATTTAGGAAGATTGCCAAGAAAGATCTGTGAACTTGTTTCCACTTAAAATTGACAAATATCTTGAAAGGCAAACACGTCACAGAAACGTGACGTCATCGCGATCTTCATGCGAAAGATATTGTATCTTTTACATTGTAAAGATATAATTTTTCTTAGAGGAAGAAAGCTTTGTAATTCATTGTAATTATATGCATTTCCCTGATAATATACATTTGAAAGCACATTATCTTAAATTAAGTCGAAAAGATCAATACAGATTTTAAATTTAGCATCTTCCGGCCGCGGTTTCTCGGCCAGCTGTTACCGAGGAACCTCGAGGCATGGGTACGAGATTGATTCTTGCCCTTAACATTTCTTCACAGCACGACTGTCAGCTGACCAGTTGTTTAAATGGGGGCTCATGCACCTTCTATGAACAGTTGAAAACCTTCAATTGTAAGTGCAAGGCGGCCTGGAGTGGAAACTATTGTGAAGGTAATAATTTGACAAATTTCTCAAGCGTCGACAAACCCAATGATACCCTGGCTTTCTCTCCCAGAAAGAAGTGAAGTCAGTAGTCAAGCGTATAAATAACAACGGAGATGTTCTGTCTATGTTTAGTTCCATGACCTCAGTATGTCTATGGAACCAATGAAATGGGAAAGCCTTAAATTCCATCCGCTCCCCCCCGCCACCCCTGGGAGCGGTACTGCACCGATCCAAAGCGGCTCTGTGATTGGCCATCTCGCGAGAACAATGGAAGATTTTTTTCAAATAAGAATTGCCTTCCTATTTGTCGCTAGTAAAACCTCTCCTGCTGTCGTCATGCTCATTTCGGTGGTACGAATACTTGCTGGTTTTTCCTACTCTGTTAGTGATAGTGAATGTATTGTTGTCACCGAGCGTACCGACTGTACCGACTGTACCGAGCGTACCGACTGTACCGACTGTACCGACTGCACCGATTGTACCGACTGTCCCGACTGTACCGACTGTACCGACTGTACCGATTGTACCGACTGTACCGATTGTACCGACTGTACCGACTGTACCGACTGTACCGACTGTACCGACTGTACCGACTGTACCGATTGTACCGACTGTACCGAGCGTACCGACTGTACCGATTGTACCGACTGTACCGACTGTACCGATTGTACCGACTGTACCGAGCGTACCGACTGTACCGAGCGTACCGACTGTACCGATTGTACCGACTGTACCGACTGTACCGACTGTACCGACTGTACCGATTGTACCGACTGTACCGAGCGTACCGACTGTACCGACTGTACCGATTGTACCGACTGTACCGAGCGTACCGACTGTACCGACTGTACCGACTGTACCGATTGTACCGACTGTACCGATTGTACCGACTGTACTGACTGTACCGAGCGTACAGATCAAGGTATTCTTGTAATAGTTAGTGCATGGTAATGGAACGTTGAGTTTGTTCTCAGATTCCATTGGGTTCTACACGGTTTCTCGTTTTTCAAATTTAGTGAAAAGATAGTCTGGAGCCAACCCGTATAGAAACCTGTAAAATAATGTGGTCCTTTGAATTTGCTGCTGGCGTGTTAGATTCCAACCTCGTTCCCAGGGTCCTCTCTATATCTCTAGAGAAAGGATCCTGGTTGCGGCTGGTCACGTGATCTGCTAGATTTTAGCAGATTCCAAAGAAATGATTTAACGGAGGAGTGGGAAAGGTAAAAATTGTCTTAACATAGCTGAAGTACTGAGCCCGGTAGGGAGTGGAAATTGTAACATTAAAATGACATCGCTTGGAGTGCGGGAAAACCTTTGTGTTTTCGGTGAGTCTTTTAACGTGAATGTCGACTCGGAATTTTCAAGCGACTCCAAAAAAGAATTCTGAGGTATCTGTCCCGGTAACTCCAAAAAAGATTTTTAAAGCATCAGCCCCAGCAGATTTTAGTACATTGCAGGCTGTGCAAAGCAGTTGGGGACAGGACATTAGTCAAAAAACCTTTTTTCATGGGCAAATCGACCACTACTGGCTGCCGCATCGATGCCACGGAAGATATCTTTGTCGGGTCAAACTTTGATACAAGATAAATATATAGATTTAATATAAATATATAGATTGTTTAATCATTTGCTTGAGTTTACAATGTTTCTTAACAAGTGGCCACAGTTTTTATAAGCGTATACGGTTGCTCATATAGGTGCAACATAAATTTAAAACTGAATATCTTACGGCAGAATAAATTTGCTCACAAGAAAATGAATTATCTCCAGGCACAACAAAATATACTCACGGCAATAGAAGTTTCTTTTTGACACATACCTTACTTTTCTGGCCTGTACTGAACTGGCTCTCATTAATAAAACTTTTCTCCGTTAATATCTTGCCGTGTGCTTGATGAAGGCGAAGAAATTTGTTTTGATTTTACTTCAAAACAGACAGGCGTAAGTTAATTTTAGTCAAGTCTTCCTGTATAAACTTTAGGAGTTTCTTTTTAGAAAATTCACGGCTTAAACGGAAGCCAGAATAGTACGGTGGCCCACAACTCTAAAGGTAACAGCAACAGCGAATCTCGCCGCAAAACAAAATAAACACACTACACACAAAATCAACTCACAGCAAAATAAAAACAAAACTTATGGGAAAACAGACTCTCCTCGCGGCTAAAACGCGGCTAAAAAAATCAGTGAACTTACACCACAAGAAAGAAACTCACGGCAAAACTTAACTCATGACAAAGCAAACACAAGTCACGGCAAAACCAAACGAACACACGGCACAACAACGAAACTCACAGCAAAATAAACTCAACTCTCGGCAAATGACAAACTCAAGTCAAGACAAAACAATGTCAACTCGCTGCCAAACCAAAATGAACACAACAAAGATTGAAAGAAACTCACAGCAAAACAAACTGAGGTCACGGAAAAACGAAACGAACTCCTTGCACAATAACAATACTCACGGCAAAAAAACTCAACTCAAGGTAAAACAAACTCATTGACCTGCTATCCCTATTGGACAACATTCGAGGCAAAACCTGGAAGAACAAGGATTTCCCGTACCCTGTTGAAAGCACTGACACCAAGTCTTTTTTTAGAAACAAACTCTCCAAGCAAATAACCTATTTAACCTTCAGGATAATGCTGTAATACAGCTTAGAAATTCAGCTTAGAAAATCCCGCTCTACATTTATCCCTCCCCTAGATAGTATGTGATGTACTGTCGACAAAATTTTGTCGAGGAGCAGCCCTCCCTGCGGTTTTGGTTTGTCACCCAGATCACGTGAGCAGCCGCAACCAGGGTCCTTTCTCTAGAGATATATAGAGGACCCTGGGAACGAGGTTGGTTAGATTCGTCCATCCTAAATCACCGGAGCACCGGAGTACGCGTCACAACCTTGTTCCCAGTATCTCTCACTTTTAGGGAGGCGCTGTTAACGTTTTTTAATTACGCCAGAAACTCATAAGGAGTTGAAACGTGTAACGCGCGTTCACAGCGTTCGAATATTCAGTTTTGCCAAGTACCATATTTGGAAACACAAAGAGTTTGTACGTGAATGATTTACACACGTAACGACACACGCAACAAAATTTTCGGTTTTGTGATAACTCGCTTAAATTTCGACCAAAACGCCATAAATTACTCACATAAACTAAAGAAATTCATTACAGTATCAAGTAAAGTTCTCCAGACCGACTGAATGACGACGAAACAGAAGAATTTAACCAATGTTAACTTTATTCAACCCAAATTGTTCAAAAACAAGATTACGCCATTACGCGCGAGCTAGCGCGCGCTGTGAATTTAGTCCAGATACTGCAATTTTGATTGGTTTAATATTTTCTCGTGATTCTCCGCATAAGCGCGCGCAGACAACATTATGCGATTTCCTTCAGGTTAAGCTCGGCAGGGAAAGAAATTTTGTTTTTCTTCTAAACGAGCACGGTGATCCCCATTTTTTAATGCATTAACTTAATTGACATACGGTTTGACTACAATATATCGCGATTTAAAGAAACTACTTTGAGATATTTTATTTTGCAATAATGACAGAGATAAAGTACCTAAAAAGATCTCATAGCATGGTAACAGTTTGAGTGCAGTTAACGAAACCTTATCGAAACGGTTTAGCACTCAAGCTGTTCCCGCGAGAGAAAATCAAAGGCCCTTTGGGCTGTCTCGTGTCAGTCAAAAAGAGATTAAAATATACTTTACTAAATAGTTATTGCTGGCTCGCCTTAGCGAGGCAGCACACTATTCTGGTAATCCTGTGCATGTTGGGTATCCTGTGTTGTATATGCGGTTCGAGGCCAAATTTTTGGATGTCAGAATTTAGCGCATGCGGTCTACGATTCTGTATATTTTTATTTTGTCATACGATTGCGTGAATTACCGTTTGTCATAGGATTGTGTGAAGTAGCGTTTATTAAAAGTACACAGTAAATGATTGTTTGATTTTTTGGAGAGATATGTAAACTTCATCTGCTATTGTACTATTCTACCTATGAATAGCGTTGAAAACTGAATATGTTGTTTAATGCTTCTTTGTTCCTAGAACCCTCGTTAACCGAAATTTGCGCCGAATTTCATGCAGCCCCACGAAAGTACACAAACGTATTATGTCATAGGATTGTGTGAATTACCGTTTGTCATAGGATTGCGTGAAGTTAAAAGTGTATATAAATGTCATCTGCTACATTGTACTATTCTACCTACTTCTACCTGTGAATAGCGTTGAAAACTGAATATGCTGTTTAATGCTTCTTTGCGCCTATTTTCAAGCAGCCCTCAGTACGAAAAGAAAAAAATAGCATTTACTTACAAATCAGCAAGCCATCAAGCCATGATTCTAAGAAAGACTACGTTTTTGCTGCCTTGAACACGCAAAGTTGACCTCAGGAAATCTAAACCTCACGCCATCATATTTAATTTCAAATTTCTCTGTTTATTTTATTTGCTTATCTTTGAGGTTTGCCTCGCGATTGGTCATTTTATCTTGTGGTACTTGGAAAACCTACCTATTTGCCTCGGTAACTTTCATGGGCGATTCTTTTGTTCTTTTTCACACCGCCATAAATTTACCTTGGGGGAACATTTTGCTGAGATAATTTTTAGTCTTTTTTTTTCATAAGCGGGAAATAAAAATGGCGAACAGGCCATGAAAATGACAAAACACCCGGGAAAACAAAATTACAAAGCACGCAGAAAAACAAAATGACAGAGCACATATTATGATATTTACCAAAAAACGTCCTCAATATTTGTGAGTTTCCCGAGGTAAAGAGCCCTTTTACCATGTTAAAAGGACGATGTGTAACCGCAACTATGTAAATTTGACACACTACACTATTAACCTATTCCGTACTTGAAACCCTACACCGCTATACAGATAAGCAATTTGTTCCAGTCAAATTTTGTTAATTACATTTTATGCAGTTACGAAAAAACTTTCCGTAAAGATTCTCGCATCGCGACTGCATAAAAACACAAAATCCCGCTCCGGCTCTTTCTTGAAATTCCCGCTTACCGCTCCTGTTTTCAGCTCCCATCCCGGCCGAATATCACCACATCTTCTTATCTGGGTTTCTTAGCGTGAGGTCTGTCTTTGACCTTGTTAAAGGGCAACTCTTGGGAAATTTACCCCGATTTTTTTATTTTTTCTATAAGTTGTTTATAGCAATAGGAATTTTTAGAAGGTAAAATTTTAAAGACATCGGCCAAAATGAATTTACTACGAATTTTCTTTTACGCCAATTTGGCGGCCATTTTGAAAACGTTCGGATTTTGGTATGTCACTCGATGCTACGTCACAGGTGTGGAAGGCAGATTTGCTTTTGCTTCTGATAAGAGGAACACACGCCAAGCTTCTCTTCATAAATGAGAATGACAAGGAGAGAAAGACCCTATGCTGTTCAATGATGTCCAAGATAAAAAAACGTAGTGCTTCAGTGCTTAAATATGAAAGGAAATAAACTTAAAAAGAGTAAATCATGTGTTTGTGAAACGAAACAAATCCGTCAGATTGATCGGCCTTCTAAGGTCAGCAAATGTACATAGCTTTATAATACGATGCATCCTCTCTTGCACCATATCGTGATAAAGATGCCTTTCGTCTGGAGTAGATAGTAAATTGAAAAGGGTCTGCGAGTGCTGACTCCCATAATTTGTCAGAAATCTCTTCATTTATGAGCAGGAATACTGAGCCTCTATATGTCCTATATGTAAGCGAAATCCACGCGTTCGGAAACAGACCGATATATTTTGATTCTGTTGTTGAGAAATTTGTAGCCACCCTCAGATTTCACCTGCTGTTAATTGGCAAAATAGAAAGCAATTCCCACCAGCAAATGTAGTGTTTCTTTGAAGTATATGCCTTCGAAAGGCGCGCGTGATTTGCGTGCAGGTCAGTACTGCCCAATAAGAAGCCACTACCCCGCGCGCTAGCAGAGGCGCTCTCGCGGGATATAAAATTATACGAAGAAATGGGGAATCAAATATAAAACAATATCCGGATAACTAAGAGAAGAAGTGTTGCGTGAAGTACTTTGAGAAACAATTGTTGTAAATTAGGCAACCTGGGGTGTAGCATGAAATCCAGGTATGAAAGCGTGTCACGCTCTTTCCCTTCACCCTCCCTAGCCTGACCACGAAAGCTTCGTGTGCAGATTCGAGCAGATGTCAGTTGACGAGATAACTAAAGGAAAACATGCCAAAAGTTGTAAGACACGAAGAGCGCAACGACCATGCAAACCATGAATTAAAACGCAAGCAAACGCGATTTTCGTGGGGGTGCTTTTCGCAAAAAGATAAGAAATTGCAAAATAAAAACATGACAACTTAATTATACCGATAAATATAAAATCACGCACTGCAGGGTCGTGTAATAGTCCCGGTGGCAGTAATCAGTTAACAAAATCATTCTACAGTTTTACGCATACAAGCACGAACAACCTTGAACAAAGTTTCCTCGAGGCAAGTTGTTTCAACTACAGAAAGCTTAACTCCCTTCTCCCAACAAAAGAAGTGAAGAGACCCAGCAGAGTTTTGTCCACATTTAACTGCAAGCCTGAGTATGTTCTAGATAAAATCTGCCGCAGAATTTCGAGCATTATAGACTATAGTCTAGTTTCGGTAGCTGGCATTTCGCCGGCAGAATTCTTCGTTTTCGAGCAGAATTTAGAAAAATCGGTAACACAAGGAGACAAAGAATTTAACTTGCGTTTCTGTATTTGCAAGCTTTCAAACGCACAAGATAGATAGTGTACATTAGGCTGAAGCTCAAAACCTATACTATTGTGATAACTGTGATAAACATGAGCAAAAATATTTGAAGACCGAATATAAACAACAAAACGCAGCAAACAGTTTGGTTGTATAAAAGCATGTTTAATTAAGCTTCTCGCGTACATGCAAATAATAACAAGGCTTTTCAGGTTTGACTTAGCTCACAAACAACTGGCCGAGGTAATAGAGAAAGAAACTGTACATTTAGGACTTCAATTCACTCATCATTCGTCGCTGTCGGCGGTGAGGAGGTTCGATATTTTACTCCCTTTCTCTGTCTCGCTGTTTTTCCCTGGAGGCTCAAAACGCCAGGGTTGAAATACCATAGAAGGTTCGTAATCATCCCCTGACATATCCCCTCCTATAGCTCTCTAAAAATTAGTGGAGTCGCTGGCAGAAGTTGAGCTCTCACTGCAAGAATTTGAGTCAGCCATGTTCGTGACTTGTTGCGGTTCCACACCTGTGACGTATCACATCTCGTGATCATAATCGAAGCATTCATGGCGAAATGTCACAAAAGCGGTAAAATACGAAGTTTTACGTTAAAATTAACCGGTAAAAAAGCTTCTGAATTCAAATTTTTTGCTTCCTGTGTAATTTTGGAAACATTCGGAAGCTTTTACTGAAATATAGTTTTCTAGCCAAGAGTTGCCCTTTAACTTTTGAGATGTTTGTAAGATAAGTCAAGCTTAAGGCTTTTTTTAGCCCCCTAATGCAGCCGACTTAAAATGATTTTATCTCAGCGTACTGATAAACATTTCTCGCGATCGATGATTACCAATTCTACTGGGAAGAAACATGCCATCGCCTCAGTCTTCAGTTGCAAGTGATGTCGAAGTACTTGCTACGGCAAACACAAAACGAGAAAACCTCGCGTTAAGTCTGCTGACTGGACTGAGAAAGAAACGCACGAACTTCTTGAAGCGTGGGCCCCCAAACTCAGTAAGCTGTGGGGAGTTTCACAAAGAAAAAAATAAAAATCTGGAACGATATCTATTCTTCGTATAAAGAAAGGTGTCCAGAAAGCCAGAGAATGCTACAGCAGGTGAAGAAACGGCAGCAGAATCTAGAGTACGAGTTCAAGCAGTCCCTCAAGCAGCGATCTCGCTCGACTGGAGAAGATGGAATTCAGAAAAATAAAGAAGGCTTCCCGTATTTCAACATCCTGAGTAAAGAAAGGGGAGAAAGTACGGCTCCAGACTGGCATGCAGAGTTCTTTTATTGAAATGTGTGAAAAGAGTATGGAACAGGACAACGCAAGATTTGAACGATCAGCTGAAATGTTCCGTGACGCCCAGAGTCGACCCAGAGCAGGCAAATGGAACAAACAAACGCCATAGTTGACATTTTTAAAGATTTAGCATCAAAATAATTGTCTCTATCTAATCGTTTATCTTCTGTTACTGAAACGATACATACAATTGTTTTGCAAAAGTCACGTAGCAATCATAGTCTTTTTTTAGGATGCTCGTTTTTTGTCCAACCTTTTTCAACGCAATTCTCCAACGAACTTTCA
Organism: Meandrina meandrites; assembly: GCA_963693305.1. Classification (NCBI taxonomy): domain Eukaryota; kingdom Metazoa; phylum Cnidaria; class Anthozoa; order Scleractinia; family Meandrinidae; genus Meandrina; species Meandrina meandrites. The sequence goes on along the minus strand of OY855903.1, from coordinate 12,597,685 downwards.
ACATGCCAAATGCTCGTTCCACTACAGATCGTAGCGCACCGAACTTTAGGTTTTAAACTTTCTCTGCTCCTGAGTCAGGCGTCCTCTGTCCGGCTAGGGTTTCACCAGCCAGTTCGTTAGTGAATAGGCACTGTCGCCAGCTAAAAGGGGCCTTATTTCTGTTCCATTTATATTGCCTGTTGGACCACTAAGAATTTGCGTTCGCTGCAAGTTCATAAATCAAACACTCTTTCCTAATTGTCTCAATCATTCCATTTAAAAAATGTACAAAAATTTCATCTAATAAAACTGCTCAAATTTAATACATCTCTTTCACTGCTTTACATTCCACGCCGTGATTTTCCATTAAATTAAAGTTCAATTCTGTTCAACTAAAAAGCCATTTACAATAAACACTCCCAACCGACAAACGATTACAATGAACCAGCAGAAAAGCAAAAAAATTTCAATACAGCAATATTTTTGAACTCCTACTTATAAACAAAAATTATTTGTTCTTTCACAACACGCACAAAATCCGGCGGCCTCACAAAGCAAATCTTGACATGGCGAGAAAAATATTGACATGGCGGGAAAATTCCGCGGCCTCACAAAGCAAACGCGCATGCAATGCACCTTGGAATGCACCTTCTCCCCATCGCATATTCTCGTGTCGTCATGACAACGTCATGACGACACGAGACAAAAAGGATTTGAAGTTATCCGTAATTCAGTTTGAATGGACTTCTAATATTCATTTATTTATTCAATTTTGCCTTCAAATTTTCCTCCAGAGAAATAAGCACGCTTGGTTGATGGAAATCTTCACCTTTCGCCGGCAGTCGCTCTAGGTTTCCCGCCAAAAATTAGGTCACGTTGGGTCAAGCGTGACCGAAAACAATGTTCTTTTACATAGTATGTCAAGGCGAGGAGGTAAATAAATATACAGAATATATTAAACTTTCCTTCCGTGGAAACAACGATCGCATCGCATGGAGAACAGGGTTGCCTAGCATGTTATTATTGGAATCATATCTATCGAAGAGAGAAACTTTCAATTTATTAGAGAAAACATTAGACTACCGGACACGGAGTATTTTGAAATTCGTGTCCGGCAAACATATTTGCAACAAAACAACAAACTCGGCGTACTTCGGCGACAATCGTAAATTTCTTAGAAAGAAATACAACAATAGCATTACCTAGCATGATGTTGTTCGAATCTATGGGGTAGAAAACCAAAATATTAGACTGCCGGACACGGAGTATTAAGAAATTCGTGTCCGGAAGCTGGTGGCAAGCATATTTGTAACAAAACAACAAAATCGGCGTACTTCGGCGACAATCGTAAATTTCTTAGAAAGAAATACAAAAATAGCATTACCTAGCATGATGTTGTTCGAATCTATCGAGTAGAAAACCAAAAATACTCGACTGCCGGACACGGAGTATTTAGAAATTCCTGTCCGGAAGCTGGCGGCAAGCTTCTAAGTCACGGGATTCGATATTTTATACACTGAGGGCGCCGACAATAAACACAAAACCTCGCACTGTGGTGAAATTCGTGAAGTTTTCAGGTATGTTAACACGTAAATGATGGTATTAATTGAAATTTGAAATATTTTCGACTGCCGGACACGGAGTATTTGGAAAACCTGTCCGGCTGCCGGACATTAGACACACGAGTTCGAGGTTCGAGTGGCAGGGTATTCTGCAGTTAAGTGGTAAGCTCAATGTTTTTGTTATTATGCATTTCAGATTCATCGTCCATTTATTACTTTACTTTAGGATTATTAAATCGGTTTCCAGCACTCAGTAAAGACATGTTAAAACGCATAAGAACGTTAAAAGTCTTAAGAAAGAGTTCAACACTTACCGCAGGCTTACCGCTTTTAACACATGACTATAAATTCTTCGTCCGCTACTCCGTCTGAAACATTCGCTTTGTTCAGTGACGATTTAAGAAAAAATAACTTTAACAACACTGTGGAAGCGATATTAAAAAAAAAACTACGCACAACACGATGCTCACGTGTCCCACACGAACGACTCAACACGAACGACTCGACAAGCGCTCCAAACGAAAAGACAAGCCAAAGCTTGCATGTGATTGGTTCGGTACATTGCAGTACGGAAGTGATCGAGAGTAGCCAATCACAGAGCCGCTTTGGATCGGTGCAGTACTACTGACCCCTGGGTAAGAAAAATATAGTTCCCAGTCCGCAAAAAAGTTCTGGTGAGTAACTCTCAAAATGCTTTAATTCTTCATTCAGTGTGTTCAGTACCCCTGGGTATGGAAAGCGGTGCAATTCTTGACTTGCAGATAAGCGCCTCAACAATTTGGGACGCGAACCATGCCGCCCATCAGGCCAGGTTACATTTCAAAGTAAACGGACTGATTCGAGGAGGATGGTCATCTTTGCCGAACGACAATAATCAATGGCTGCAGGTGGATCTTCAGCGAACGACAAGGGTAACACGTATAGGGACACAAGGAAGGAATGGATACAGTCCCGGACAGTGGGTTACAAAATACAAGTTACAGTATGGCGAAGATGGACACACCTTCAAGTTTTACAGGCGAATTGGAGACCAGTCAGACACGGTATCGCTTTTATTATAAATTGCGTTGGACTTCATTAAATGTTCCCGCCAAAAATGGTAAAATAAGGCCGCACACGTCCACTCATCAGTGACGTGACGTACATAAATGTCCCATGAACTGATTGGAGTAACACATGCTGGTTTTAAAGAGCTTCACAAAATGTTAAGGCTTTCTCGGTCTGTCTTTTTCAATCTTTTTGAAATTCTGGAGGAAATCCCGCCAAAAACCGTCACAAATTGTGTTAGATGTTTCTCCAAGGCACGGAAATTTAGATAAACCTTGCGAAATCGCCAATCTAAAATGATACATTGTTTTATTTGTCACTCAGGTTTTCCTGGGAAACACAGACTCCGATTCTGTTGTTTTTAACCAGCTAGTGAATCCGATCATTCAAGCTCGCTTCATCCGAGTTCGTCCTACTCATTGGTACAATCACATATCCATGAGAATGGAGCTTTATACTTGCTAAAAGTAAGTTGAAGTCGATTGTAATAGGCCCGTTGCAGCTAGGCCGTCACGAGACCTACTTTTCATAAAATTATGGGCTTATTGGGCTATAACTTAAAGAATGCCAGAAATGGAAAGAGCATGTCGAAGCTATGTCGAAAATAGCAATGTGGTGGTTTATGGAAAATGTCGCTGGAGGGCAAGACCTTGCTCGCCAGCGACATTTTCCATAGAAATCCTTGAAATTTTCCGAAAAGACAAACCATTATAACTTCTTATTCCTTAACGTTAGGAGCCTCAAACTTGGCCATATAGCTATTTTCGACATGCTTTTTCCATTTCTGGCATTCTTTAAGTTATAGCCCATAATATAAAATTTTGTATTGATAATTTGGTTACGCGACCCCAGCTGCAAAGGGTTTATTAAGTCTTTTAAAATAGCCTGAAAAATGGATTTTGTTTTAGTAACGAGGAATGTCTAATGACACTTCAACGGTGCTCGGGGGTTGGGCGGTCTTGTCAATCGGCTCTTTTTCTCGCTGTAAATCATTCCTTTATACACAAAACGGAACCTGTTCGACAGTTTACTGAGATACAAGTAAAGCAATGATAAAATGACATGGTTCACACCCCAACACGCATGTTATAATAGTTCTGATCCAAGTTCAGGCGAGGCGGTGAAGTTTACTACGGCGATTCAATACTACCACAATTTTAAATTACAAAACGAAAAGATCAAATTCGTTAGTGCTGGTAACAGACTCTGTCAACCTTTATTTTTAGCGTTTTAGAGTCACTATCAAAAGCGGATGGGACTTACAGCTTGGAAAAAGCAAAGACAAAGATTACCCTAACTGTGTTCATGCACGCCATGGTCAAGCCGAGAATACTTGAGATGAGAATTTACACACCTCAAAGTTCTCTTACCTTCTATAGTTTTTCTCCTAATTTTAATCAGTATAGCTATGTTACATCCATAGCAAGTCACTGCCTATCACTATGGCCTATAAAAGCAAGGATGTATAGTACCAACAATGTACATGACATATTGTAGACTTTTGTTTCCGCGTGATGGTTACTTTGAAAACTCAGAGGCAAGCGGTCTGGCGCTGAAACGTTTGTGAAATCCATACGGTTTCGACCAACTGACTTCCTTCCTCAAAAGAGCGGCGCTTTGCAACTTATCGTTGTCATGAGCTTCTGGCTCGGATATGAAGGGCAGTTGCAGCCTCATCCCGCGTGATGACATTAATATATTGATTGTATTGTATTGCATTGTATTATCATATTGCTCTGCATGCTCGCCAAAGAAAAGTGATTTGTAACAGTCTTAGTCGTACGAATAAGTTGAAAATCGTACAGCATTAATTTTATTGGGAATTTTCACCTAGAGGGTAAATTGTTATAACATTTAGGAAACCTAAAATTGTTATAAAGTTTAAGGAAACCTAGTCATTTTGTTTTTCATTCCAGCTTTAAGTCTGAGGTGGGGATTCAGGTCCAAATCCTCCCGCATTTATAACAGCTTCTTTGTATGTTATGTTTTAATAAATTCCTATATAATCATCATTTACTGTAGTGTTGCTAATTGATTGTGTCTGGCATGCCCTCCAAACCACCACTGCTCGCTCGCTCGCTCGGTTACGCGTATATGTTTTTTTATTAAAAACTAGCAATGGTATATTGCAATTCCTGAGTTTTGATTGGTTAACAGGCAATGGTATATGAGCTCATATACCATTGACCACAAAAGTCGAAGCCGATACGCGTCAACGAAAACAGCTGGGGAGCTCAAATATTGAAATTCTTTTGGGCGTTTTTAATAAAACAATTATTTCACTCGCGCTTGTTGGATATGAGATCGTTATAGCCAACTCATATCCAACGCGCGCTCGTGGAATAATTGTTAAGTATTCGTAGAAAATACACTCGTTAGTTTTTTTTACATCATTTGCTATCTAAAATTATTGAAATTCATTATAAATAGAAATATCTGACGACTGCAACACTTTTTAAGTTCGATTGAAGCGATGTATTGGCGAAAAATATAAAGTGAGCTATTCTGAGAAAGAAGAATATAATGATTTTTTTTAAATTTTTTTTGGCAATCATTGAAGGTTACACGTATATGTAAGGAATGTACTTACAGTCAGAATATACGGTTTTCGAACAGGCCTCATGGAATCGTTGGGTAATGATCACGTTCCATCACTGAACATCCGCAAGTGTGTCGGGGGTAATGATGAAGGAAGGTATGTGATTTCTTTAGCTTTTACAGCGATGAAGTAGCATGTTTGGGGGTCGTCGCGGTAAAATGGTGATGTCACGAAAGCAAACGCATCAAAGTTTGTGAACGATAAACGTTTTGCAATAGATCGAGGAATCAATGACATTAATTTGCAGCAAATGTGATATCTTCGAGTAACATTCATCGTTGAATCGTTTCAACAGTAATTGCCGGAGCACCCGGGTCGGAGCAGAGCCAGAGTTATAGGTAGAGTTTATCGCCAGATTTTTACGTAACGAAAATTTGACGTTTTATTTGTGCCCTCATCATTTCAGTGTCATTTCACAAAGATACAGAGTTTAGTTGTCCAAGAACGTGTATATCATATCTACAAACAAATTATAAGTAAGACTCAGTTGAAACTACTTGACCAGGTAAAAGACGAAAAGCGGCATATGTGATATAAACAAAATGAAGATTGTAACTGAGACTCGACAGGAAGAAGACAACCGTTCAAAAGAGTTCTCGAGATAATTAAAACTCGCGGCAGGCGTTTGCATTGACAGAGGTGGGAAAATCTTTCGGGATCCATTTCCACTCAGCTCTCGAGTTTGTAATTCATACTTTAGCTCCAAATATATTGAAAACAGTTGGACTCAAATCGTAGTTTAAAACGTTAAGCTATAACTAAAGTTTGTCCTCACCGAGATTGCTCATAACAGCAAAACAGGCAAAATGATTTCAAGCTTTGTATTGTACCGGATCATTAATCTTTAAGAATTTTTGCATAAATTCGCATTGTTTTCCTTTTGGAGGCAGCGTGGCCGAGTGGTTTAGGGCGCTGGTCTTGTAATCCGGAGGTCCCGGGTTCAAGCCCTCTACCCTGCCACTAGCTGGATTTGTTTCACGGCCGTCCCGAGTTCAAATCCTCGGTCACGCTTTGTATATAGCCAACTGGTCTGCCTCCAGCCAGTTGGGATTTCTAACCATGTTATGTTCATTTAAAGTTATTTGTTTCCTATGTTTCAGTGGCATGCCTAAACTAGCTATCTCGAAGCTAAGTGCATGACCACTATAAACAACATTTACATTTACATTTACATTTACATTTTTCCTCGTCCCACCTAAAACCATGCGACAGTTTGTCAGTACAGTACGAGGGTAATTTAGAATATACGCGCCGCCACTGACGGTCATTGATTGTTTTCTTCGTAAACGTCCCCCCAAAATATTGATTTGCAATCAATTTAGCAAATAGAAGAGCCGAAATATCAAGCGAAAGCATTGGCTGTAGTAACGAGTACGCTGATTAACAGCGTGGGCAGCTGCAGTGGAAACTATTCCTAGTTTAAGGGTGAAAATTGTCTCGATGTCCTTTTTTTATTTTAAAGGTCTTTAGAAAAGTACTATTGTAGAAAATACAGTCCAACACACCAAAACGATATGTGCATATATTCAACCGGCTGACGAGTAGCGACAGTGTTGGTTCAGGTTGTATTTGAATAAAGATTGATTCTTTCAGTTCATATATTTGCCATTTTTAACTAATAAAAAAAAAAATTCATTCTGGCCCAAATTAAAGCTTTGGCATTCTCAGCCTCAACGTCCTTAGGAAACGAGGTTTTTATAATACTCACGATTAGGGAAACAGCTGATTGTGCACTCAAACCCGAATAAAAAACGGTTTATATTTTAATTTATCGACTTATGTCGCGTTGACAAAATATTATATTTTCTCGCCGCTTTTTCCATAACCTATTAACTGAGTTCTTGTTATCACAATGAGTAAACAGCGGCATGCTCTGGTTTAATTAGAAATGTTTCCCACTTTGCCATGCGTCAATTACAGCTGCAATTAAACCGTATTTAGATACGCACGCAGTGAATGCGTTTCAAGATGGACTGGCATATTCCTTGTTTTGTTGTAGCCTTTGTGTGTAAAATCCTGACTTCTCGGACAGTTGCTTGGGATGAAAACTCTCTGTCTCGTCCCGTGATAACTCGTAATCATCGCCGACTTAATGGCTTCACCTTCAACACATTTTACTCTGATAGCCTGGTATCTTGCGGCTTGCTGTGTCAAAGAAACTCTCGATGCATTTCAACCAATTTCCGCAAAGTTTCAAATTCTGACGAAACAAGACGAGTTTGTGAGTTGAACGAAAGAGGAGCATTGTTGCCTATCGAAGAAAAAGAGCTAGAACACGATGAAGAATCAGTTTATATTCAATTTTACGACATGAAGGTAAGACGTATTTTTTTTTAGAAAAAAAAAACAACAAAAAAACAAAAACGGAATATTAAGTGTGCGTACACTCGAAGCTTGAAAGAAACGGGTTTACATGTTTCCGGCTTTCACATAACAATCTTCCTTTCGTTTTCTTTACTTACTTACTTATCCTCATTGGGCCCACGAGGACTCTTTCGTTTTCTTTGCTTAAAATTTATTAAAGCGGCTATGTTGCTTATCGTATTAGATATATAAAATCGATGTCCGCCCAGTAAACAGCAGCACGATATCCAGTTTAGTGCTTGGAGTAATTTGTCTGAGCAGGTGTTATTTGGCAATGAAGGTTTATTCTGTTTTTGAAGGTCAGGAAAAATTTGAAGTTGTCCAAAAAACATCAAATAAAATGCAGTCTTCCTGTTACATGTAATGGAAGATATCAGAGTATTTCATAAAATCGATTTTAGCTTACAAATATATAATTTTTAAAGAAGACTTGCATCTAATAGACATTAGTAGAATTCTACTAGTATACTAATGCAATTGCTGCAACCTGTTTGGCTGAGCTATTGAACACTATCAGCCATTAGTGTGCAGTGGCTGAAGGTTGTTTACGGAATGGCGACATTTTTTCTCGTTTCTCCGAAGTTTCGGAGAAAGTTTAGAAACATTATTGGATAATTCAATTCCCGCGAAGACTAAAAGGAGGAAATTCACCGTTACACGAGTTTAAAACGTTAAAATTACTGAATAAACTAATGAGCGTGAGTTCACAACTGAAAGTTTCAAATGAAAATTCAGTCCGCGCGCGCGTGCGATTTTTCTAAAGCGTGAAGTTTAATACTAGTTCATATTGTAGAAACAAATAGAAATAGTTAGAAATCATTATTTGAAGGGAAATGAGTTAGAATTCTACTTAAACAAATAGATAATTCGCTCTCAATTTCTATGAGGTGGCAGTTATTCGGCCTTCGGCCTCATCAACTATCACCTCATAAAAATCTCGAGCTAATTTCAGACTTAGTTTTGAGTGCTATAAACAGAGAACAATGCATGGATACTCGAAGATGTCAATTTTTGAATACGAGATACAAGGATATAAACTTGTATTATTTTTTGATGACGTATAAAATGTACAAAAAGAGATTTTTGACGGTTTTCTGAGGTTTTCCTACTACAATTTCCGAAGGTATAGGAAGATTTCCCGAACCAGTTCCGAAGGTGACATGCCAACATTTTCGAACAACTACCGAACATTTCCGAGGAAACGAAAATTTCTAATAAATAACGAAGATGAATTGCTCAGGATAAAGTAGTTGCTCAGCCAATCAGATTGCAGCATTTGCATTAAATTAGTAGACTAGTATAAAATTTTACTAAAAGCAAATGGAAAATTTCAGGCCTTAGTCCTTGTGTATAAATGCTTACTGACATAATCAAGCTCCAAGCTGTATTCAAGATCTCTTTAATTTTAAAGTATGCCCATATAACCTAAGGGGGTCCGGTACAATTTTGGAGAAGCCTAGGTGCAATTTTTAACTTTTAAACGATTACTAGGTAATTATTTTAGGTTTTAATAACTCATTTCTTCTTCTTCTTCTTCTTCTTCTTCTTCTTCTTCTTCTTCTTCTTCTTCTTCTTCTTCTTCTTTTTCTTCTTCTTCTTCTTCTTCTTCTTCTTCTTCTTCTTCTTCTTCTCCTTCTCCTTCTCCTTCTCCTTCTTCTTCTTCTTCTTCTTCTTCTTCTTCTTCTTCTTCTTCTTCTTCTTCTTCTTCTTCTTCTTCTTCTTCTTCTTATTGTTATTATTATTATAATTATAATTATTATTATTATTATTATTATTATAATTAAATGAAATAATACTTTTTTTATATTTGTACATAACTTTTTTTAGGCATCTGTTTTAGATTACATATTTAGTTAGTTATTTCTCTTCGCGCCATGAGGCGCATAAGGCTGTAACTGTCTCTCGCCAACTAGCCCTGTCTTGCGCTGCGCCCCTGACGTCCGACCAACTGGACCATCTCTTTTGTCTGGATTCTTTTTCGACCGTCCTTCTCCAAGTGGTTTTAGGTCGTCCCACTTTTGTCTTCCCTTCAGGTTGCCACTCCATCGCCACCATGCAGAAGAGAGTACATATATTTACATAGATTATATAATCCATTTTTTTCTTTTATACAATTTTGTTTTCACGCACACGTTTTAACGAGCGCTTGCGCTCCTAGGTGTCGCATGGGTAAATATAGTATTGATTGATTGATTGATTGACCAATCAGATTCGCGGATTTCCAATATAACAAGACTGAGTTTCTACTAATCGCCCATAGAACACGATCGCGTGGGCGTTGATCTCAAGAGGAACAATTATTCTTGATTTTTGGCTTAAAAGCACGTAAAATGCAATATATAATATATTGTAGGCTTCGCACTTCAGTCCTATCAGTACAGTTTCTTCAAAAACCTACTCGCGCTCGTTGACTATTTGCTCATAGAAAACTCGGGCTGGTAGTCTAATTGTTAATGTACGATAGATCGGCTCACAATATCAGATATGTCCAGAAATGCACGGTTATGAGATTCATGTTCCTCATAATAGGCATCACAAAGTGTCCTCATTAATGAAATCCCACCAAAACACACAAAATTATATCAAATATGAAGTATATGAAAATGTCTAAAAGCCCAGTAGGACATGAAGTACTCTGTAAACAATACTTGCGTGCATTTCTGGACATAAGTGCACAATATAACACTATTTCGAAACAAACGATTCCCCGAAAGTCGCGGCCCTCTAAAAGTAGCGATAAAAAATGCCGCAAAATCCGGAAGTAACGAGAGTTGTTACTTGCAGAACTATACGATAATCTTTGTTCTGTGTTCTTTCTAAAGTAAACAACCTAGAACCTTCCCGTTCCATGGTCAGAAGTGGCCAAGGGACCTGAAGAGCCTGGGAACAAATTCATTTCTCTGCAGCACGACTGTCAGCTGACCGGTTGTTTGAATGCAGGCTCGTGCAAATTTTCTCAACCGTTGAAAAACTTCAACTGCAAGTGCGAGGAGTCCTGGTGTGGAAACTATTGCGAAGGTACGCTCAGTCTCCTTGTATTACCCATTTTCGTACCCAGAGCCGCCTGTCCCTCTTAACCGGCGGGGCCTGGTGCGCGAGGATAACTCTGGGAACACATAATTTGATTGGCTAGATTTTAACAAAGCGAATTTAAAACTTAGCCAATCAAATTGCTTTTGATAATGTGTATGTGCTCAACCACAAAGAAAAGTTTTATCTCAACGAAACAGCTATTTACTACGCTCTGTTTATAATAGTACTTTTAGTGGATCATGGATCCACGCCTGATGTTAGGACCTTACCTTTAAGTACTGTGTGAGACCATTATGTCTCATGATAAGCGCGCTGAACTCCGGATATAGTGACTGGGTTCCAGTGCTGCGCGAGGTTACTGCGTTGTGTTCTTGGGTAAGACACTTTACTCTCACAGTGCCTCTGTCCACCCAAGAGATAAAATGAAAAAAAAAAATACCGGGAAAAAATAATGGGCACCAAAGAGCTGTTAGGGCAGACCAACAAACTCATAGGGTAGGGGAAGGGGTTGTAACCTGACATTGGACTAGCATTCACCCAGGGAAGGTAAAGGTTTAATATTCCTAGTTGTTTAATGCTACAGACAATTGTATGAGTTCTAGCAGTGTGGGTCAGCAGTTCGAGCCAGTAATTCTACTGTGCTGGTCCTCTGGTGAAGTAGTTGCTATTTTTTGGGGTATAGGGGCATTTTTCCAGTTGTTTGTTCTATGGCTCTCTCGAAGGTAGCGAAACATTCAGGAGCTTGCGGGAAAACTTGCAAGAGCTGCCACCCGACCCGTTCGAGTCCTATTTGTTATACAGTCAACTCTGTCTAAGACGGACACCATAGGTACCGGCACAACCTGTTGGCCGCAGGGAGGTGTCCGGCTTATGGAGAGACTAGAAACAGTAAAATGACTGAAAAACGGCGCGCAGGGACCAACATCAGGTGTCTGTCTTATAGTGGTGTCTGCTTGGAGAGAGTTGACTGTATTTACGATTTTTAAATTAACTATAACGCTGCTTCGAAGGATTTGGGAGATGTCCCTCCAATCAGATAAAACAGAAACTTTTCATATTTTGCAGCAATATAAGGCCAAACGCTGAGAAAATTATTATCAAAACAATTTTTTCCTTCAGCGTGTACAGTACCCCTGGGTATGGAAAGCGGTTCAATTCTTGACTCGCAGATAAGCGCCTCAACAATTTGGGACCCGAACCATGCCGCCTATCAGGCCAGGTTACATTTCAAAGTAAACGGACTGATTCGAGGAGGATGGTCATCTTTACCGAACGACAATAATCAATGGCTGCAGGTGGATCTTCAGCAAACGACAAGGGTAACACGTGTAGCGACACAAGGAAGGAATGGATGGAGTCCTGGACAGTGGGTTACAAAATACAAGCTACAGTATGGCGAGAATGGACAAACTTTCAACTTTTACAGGCGACTCGAAGATCATTCAGACACGGTACAATTGTAGATTGAGTCACTTGAATCATATAGTTTAATTTTCCCGCCCAAAATTAGGCCGCACGCATCAATCCAATTAGCCTGCGTGCCGCCGTCTCTTAGACGTCAACGTGACGAATACAACTTGGTTCACTGAACTATACTTGGTAATACAAGTGGGTTGTTTTGCGCCGTGAAACCAACGACAAATAACTATTTACTCCAGTCTCTGATTGTCAATGACCATTGTTAAACACTAGCTTAATAGAAAATTATTTACCGTAATCACAAACCCAGTATGACCAGAACTGACTACAGTCGCAATTACATGTAAGAACCAAACAGAATTTATATTGGCCCGTCAAGAAAGTGCGGGAAATCACGCGTGCAACAAAACAGGATTGGCTTCGGTTTTAAACTGCGTGTGATTTGGCTCAGAGAGTAATGTCTTCACCCATAGTGGTTACCACTGGTTGCAAGTGTTTAGTGTAGAGCTTAAGAAAAAAGCAAAAGAAAAAGTCAAACATGCCATCCCTCTCTAGAGTCCTAAAGTTTTGCTGCCTCCCTTTTTGAGTAGTCCAGTACCTCTTGTGAACCTCTAATTTCAGAGGCATTCTAAAACAATATTGCTCATTGTCTTCAGGGATAGGGGCATTGTTTGTGCCCTTTGTCTTATTGTTCTTATGGCCAATCATGTGGCTATTTACAAGGCGTGGAGAAGTTTAATTCGGGGCCACCGAACACTAATCCATCTAGTGGCAGGGAGGAGGATTCGAACCCGAGACCTCCGGATTACAAGTCCAGCGCTCTAACCACTAGGCCACGCTACCTCCTATAGTATAAAGCGTTTGAAATTCTCATTTGTAAGTGTACTGATGTTTTTATTTTAATTAGGTCTTCTTGGGAAACACAGACAGGGATTCAGTTGTTGATCACGATCTAAAGCCGATCATTGAAGCTCGCTACATAAGAGTCCGTCCGACGGAATGGCACAATCACATATCCATGAGAATAGAACTTTATACTTGTCAGGGTATGATAAGGTTGAATTTCAGTTTTTCAAAATAACTTGGGAAAAGGATATTTATTTAGGGAAAGTAAATGGTTTTTAATTATGTAGCTTGTTAGTACACAATTCTTTCCCAGTTTCTGGTTAGGGAGTTCCGGTGATCCGGGATATCATTTAAATGGGCTCTTAGGTTAAGCAGGCGTGGCTACATTTATCTTTCTCCTAATGCTATCAACAAGTGAAGGAAATTTTCCCCTCCCTCCGCTCCCTCCTTTCTGTTGTTGTTACATCGGATTGGCAGGTTCTTCCTTACTTTTGCTGGCGTAACACTTTTAGGTTTTCATATTTGAGCTTGCTATCCTTGATATAAAAATAAACGGCCACACATGTGGCCAATCGGGGATCCCAAATTGGATTGTCTGTGTTTCATTATCCCAGCTAACAGAGCTCCGCCAAAGTAACGCAAACATACTTAATATATGCGTGTAATCAATCCGGGAGAAACAAGTTGCGTAAATGGATGATACTTTCTTAAAGGGGTTAATTGATGAGAAACATCTTATACCCCATTCACACCAAAGCTTAAACATGTTTAAATGTTGTTTAGGTAAACACGGTTTAAAATTGTCTTCTTTATTGAAGCTGCTGACTGATGTTTATCGACTTCAAATTTAGCACAAAGAAAGCACAAGTTGGAGCATACTTGAACCCTATGCAAAATTTAGTCTGTCAGTTGTCTGTTGCTGATTTTCATTTTCTTAAACCTGATTTAACTAAACCTGTTTTGTTGGTGTGAATCAGGTATTAGTCAAATTGTTACAACAATCACCCACGCACACACAAGCTATACCAACGATACCAAACAATACCTCGCTGGTCGTTGTCCGAGGCTTCAACTCTTTGTTCGTTACGTTATATATGTTATTTAAAACAAAACCTGCTTAACAGGTTACTAAGTACGTGAAGCTCTAGCAAACTGACGTGGTAAATGTCTAAGGCAGGCAAATTTGAATTAAAACCTGAAAGTAGACCTGCAGCTCAAGCTTTATTTTACTCCTGCCAGAAATCATCCTAAAACAGCACACACATTAAACCATAAGATTTCGTTTATGAAGAAATGTTATAATTCCATTCTTTAATTTCTTCGAATTCAATCCTGAAAGATATCTTGATGGCTAAAAACATTGTCGTTCTGCACTGAATACCCTGAGTAATACTTAATTTAGTTCACAATTTAATTACTCCTCTATAAGTGAGACGACGAACATCCCCGCTCTTTCACTCAGGCGCACACGCATTCGTGAAATTAAAAAAAAAATAACTTGCATTTTGTCAAAATTCTTACAATTTCCTGAGCCTAAGGCGAGACAAAACGCGGGTAGAATTATTTCCTAATTTCACTCGTTGCCATCTGATTACCCATACAAAGCTAATTCTTGAAATCCCTGTCCATTTCTTTTTGCAGATTATCTAAAAGCAGCTTAAGAGCCGCAGTTTCAATCACCAACATCAAGGAATGGTGCTTGTAGCTTGGAAAACCAAAGCTTTTTTTCAACCTCATCCCCAGGGTATTCATGCACGCCGTGGTCGAGTAGACCTGAGACAAGATTTCCACAATTTTCGTAGCCCGGCTTTTTCTCCGTCTCTTTTGTCTAGCAAATTTCCCTTTTTTATATGACTATGCCCCACGTACGTGCAATAAAAGAGAGGTTAAGCATGACGTTTACGGCAAACGGCAAACGGCAAACGGCAAAAATCGAACTTTTGGTGTCTGTCATCATTTTAGCCGTTTGTACAATTTAGGGAAATTGTTTGCATTTACTGTGATTAAGGGATTTTTTTTCCTATTTTTCGACTGGCTTTATTTAAGTGCTAAAGAAAAAGTGAGCAAAATCAGAATTATTTTTGCCGTTTGCCGTTTGCCGTAAACGTCATGCTTAACCTTTCTAAAATCCTAAACGTAAAGGCAAACGCTCTCTTACCAATGTATAGCTAAAATAATTTCCGTCACAGTTATACCGCAGAACAATGCCCACACGTTCAGTTGAACATTTGAGAGATATTTCGAGGAAAAAGTCTCAGGCAAGATTAGGAGCTTTTTTCTGATATTAAGATATTGTGGACTTTTGGTTTTGCGTAATAATCACTTGGAAAACTTGGCATTGTTAGTACTGTAACTGAGTAGTAACCGGTCACGGACATCTTCACAGTCGCTAAAGAAACAGCACAGACCTAGCTCTTTACGTTTATTCAAATGTTGCAGGCTGTCTAAATATATGTGTGACACGGAGCTGTTCTTGGTAGCACGAGAAATTTAAACTGCAAAGCGTAACGCTCCGTACATTGATTAATTGCTTCCTTTGTGACATAAAAGCCCTTATGTTAACGAGAGTTTGTCGAAGAAGACAAAAGCCTTGCAAAACATGAATAAAACTTTTGTGAAGCTTATTTTTAGTTTGACGTCATTTCACTCCTCTCACGAGAAAATAAGAACTCACAATTGACCTCCCTCCCAATGTGTGGTTTCATAGTTCAATTGTTAGAGCATCGCACCGGCGGAGGTCACGGGTTCGAATCCCGTTGAACCTTTGAATTTTTTTTCCGGCTTCTTTTTTTCCAATTTCTTAAATTGGAAATTCACAGCGATGATCATTATTACTTTTTATTTTTATTTTAACAGTTGTTTATTATTTCGTACTTTCTGTGCCGGTCTTGTGATTCAAGGGCCCGAAAGCCCGCACAAAGAGTTTGTGGCCTCAAGCGCTTATTCAAATTTTCTCGCTAATCGCTATTGTAAATATTTAAGCTTCCTAAAATCGGCTTTTACTACTGTCCATTTGAAATAAAATGAATAAGAAACATTTTCGCAGTGTTTAAGTTTGTTTTTATGTAGTTTTTTGACGATTTGAAGCGTGCGAGAGCAGTTCTATGAGTTTAAGTTTTGACTCGTGTATAAAATATTTATATTTGCACAAGGCGTGCAACTTCCACATCCAAGAATCGGGTACCGCCACTGGAATGTAGCCCAAAAAATATCTTTCCCCTACTCGCTTTAGTAAGAGCTCCCAGTCCTCGATAGAACAGTCTTTGAACTATAATCTGGCCTAATTTGAGTCCAATCAGTTTATATGGGGCGTACTGTGATCTCACAAACACAGGCTGGTAAGCCTATGCCATAATTAACAGCTCTCAGTTCTGAACAGTAACTGCGATCAGTGGTCATGTTTGGGTTTGTCTACCAACCTTGGTTTGGATTTCCACCGAAGATCCTTATAAATTGTTTCAAGTACTTCGTTGTTTGCCTTTGAAAGTCACGTGAAGACGTTTTGGATTCAGTTTTTTTAAAAAGTAAGAGTTATATAGGTCTGTAAGGCAATCACAGGGTAATTCCATTGCAATCGACTTTTCCCATGGAAGAGATGCAGGCTATGCTAAGAGATTCGGGATTACTGAAAATCAGTTCTCCAAATTAATAATGTAGTGTAATGTAGTGTAATGTAAGTAATGTGGAGTATTTAAAAAAAAACGGTTCTCCAAATTAAAATGTTAGGGTTTGCACGAAGTGTTAGGGTTAGGGCTATCCGGCTAGGGAAGCGTGTTTTGGAATTGAGAGGCGACCGCAGGAAAATTCCTTTTGCGAAGGATTATTCCTATGGAAGAAGTTCAGGCCATGCCACAACATTGCGGATTGGAATAATTTTTTCCAAAAGTTGGGTTGACGCTTGCGCAATAGAACAATTGAATGTTGTAGGACAGTTACAGTCAAACGCATTCAACCGTAGCCACCCAACAAAGTTTTTGACATCTTTTTGACAAGTTTTTGATTACTTTGATGAGTTTTACGACTTCCAGATGCCTTGAAAAATGGAAGGCGGGGTATCAACCGTTGCATTATTCGTCTTCAAACGTCAGAGTTTGAAAGGGTTTCAAACAACGCTTCGCACGAGCGATTATGCCAAGTTAAACTAGCGATAAATAAATTTCATGCCGACAAAAATGTGGCCAAACTTAACTTTTCGTACAGGAAATGTTTTCTGGGTTTGTAAAAGCAGTTGAAACTGAACGTTTCAGAGATCGTTCGTATAAACCGTTGTGCACCCGGAAGCCATCAAACTAATCAAAAACTTGTCAAAAAGATGTCAAAAACTTAGTCGGGTGGCTACGGTTCAGTGCGTATGGCTGTAAATTGGTTCATTTTCTTATGTATCATGAGCCTGAGGGCCCGCGTTACCAATATCTAGCGGAACGGAAATGTAGAAGGAATCGTGGGCGTTGGGAGCGAGATTGACATGGGGGAAAAATGCGGACTTAACTATTGAATGTTTTTATTCACCAAAACGTTGATTTTGTTAATATCTTGTATGGAGATATAGGCTTAAAATGTGCAAATGTGTAGCAGCATTCGAAATGCAGGTGTGACTTTGTCTCGCGCGATGAAAGTGATTAACATATTTTGCAGTCAAATTATAATTTTACACAAGAGGAAAGCATAGTAGAGATTAAACATCTTATTAGCAAAGCAGTCGCTTTGATTTTAGCGGCTGTTTGAAGGAGTACCAAGTCGTTGGAAATTGTCTCCGTTACTATCTAATTACCTTAATTACAAAGATTATATCGACAACTGTTGAAAATTCTTATAATGGAGGATTTAAAAGAAACAAGAGAAAACGAGTTTTCTCTTGGAAACAGCAGGTGCTGACAGAAATGATTAAATGTTTATTATTCCTTTCAAGAAATTCCTTGTCATTTATCACCATAGATACCAACTGCGTCCAGTCAGTGAAAGACTGAATTTCCTTTCGGATGATTTCTTGCTTCAGTGGGGTGCTTTATACCGAAAGAACGGTAGGGAAAAGAAAAGACAAGTTTGCATCTGTGAGGTAAGATAATTCTTTGAAAATCGAAGTGAGGAATTTTCATTTTATTAATTTCGCGTGAAAATGTCAGTTTAATTCCGCTTGTCGGCAAACACATTTTAGTAAGTCTAAGCCTGCAATTGTCTACAGACTCAGTCGGTTAAAACAACTTTGTCGTTTTAACAGTTTAATTTACACAACATCTTTTTTATCAGAGAAGCGCTTGGTTAAATTTTTGATTTGGATGAATTTGGATAAAATTAAAACCATACACGTGAAGGCAGAGGCTCTCGAATACCGATAATATAGTGTATCTAAAATATTTTCCGCCTCAGTTATCTATTTTTGAGAGTGATGTGCCGCAGAGCAATGCCTGCGCGTTCAGTCGAACATTTGAGACATATTTCGAGGAAAGAGTCTCAGGCAAGGTAAGGAGCTTTTTTTCTGTCTTAAGTATATAAGATGTTATGGACTTTTGGTTTTGCGTAATAATCACTTGGCAAACTTGGCATTGTTAGCACTGTAACTGAGTAGTAAGCGGTCACAGACAAATTCATAGTCGCTAAAAAAACAGCACAGAACTAACTCTTTCAGTTTATTCAAATGTTTCAGACTGTTTAAATATATGTGTGACACAGAGCTAATCTTTCGTTAAGAGCTCTCAGTTCTGACCAGTAACTTTCATAAGTCGTCATGTTTGGGTTTGTCTATTAACCTTGGTTTAGATTTCTACGGAGAATTCCTATTTGTAGAATGTTTGTTTAAAGTACTTCGTTGTTTGCTTTTGAAAGTCACGGGAAGACTTTTTGGATTTGTTTTTTTTTCAAACGTTAGAGTTATATAGGCCTGTAAGACTAAGGCAGGGTTATTTCTTTGCAATCGACTTTTCCCATGGAAGAGATGCAGGCTATGCTAAGAGATTCGGGACTACTGAGAGTTGGTTCTCAAATTAAAATGTTAGGGTTTGCACGAAGTGTTAGGGTTAGGGCTATCCGGCTAGTGCAGCGTTATTTGGAATTGAGAGACTACCGCAGGAAAATTCTTTTTGCGAAGGATTATTCCTATGGAAAAAGTCCAGGCCATGCCATAACATCGCGGATTGGAATAACTTTTCCAAAAGCTGGGTTAACGCTAGCGCAATAGAGCAATTGAATGTAGTAAGTCAATATTACGGAACGGGAATGTAAAAGGAATCGTGGGCTTTAGGGGCGAGATCGACATGTCGGTCATCTGTGGACTTAACTATTGAACGTTTTTATTCAGCAAAACGTCGATTTTATTAATAACTTGTATAGATATATAGGCTTGAAATGCAGCATTCGAAATGCAGGTGATACTTTGTCTCGTGGGATGAAGGTGATTAACACATTTTGGAGTCAAAATATAATTTTGCAAAAGAAAAAAAACTAGACATAATTAGAATATTATGTCTTATTAACAAAGCACTCGCTTAAATTTTAGCGTTTGTTTAAACGAGTAACGTTGGAAATTGCCTCCGATACTCTCTAGTTACCTCAGTTAGTTACAAATATTATATCGACAACTGTTTTAAATTCTTATGATGGAGGATTGAAAAGAAACAAGAGAAAATGAGTTTTCTCTTGGGGCAGTAGTTGCTGACAGAAATGATCAAATATTTATTATTCCTTTCAAGAAATTCCTTGTCATTTGTCACCATAGTTAACAATTGCGTGAATGAAAGACCGAACCTCCTATATGATAAAATTTTTGCTTCAGTGGGGCCCTTTCACAGAAAGAAATTCTTTCTTTTTTTTCCTATTCAAACATGCACTTTTCATGAGCTTCGTCCCCAAACAGGCTGTTTTCTGGTAGGTAATCTGTTTCCTTGTCCTTTCAACTTGTTTTCTTCTCTTTCTATATGGAGTCACCTGAAGTCTTTGAAGTTATTTGTTAATTTTTATTTGTATATGTTTTCATCGGACGCCCTTTGCTCCACGAGGAACCTAATGGAATAATGTATGTGTTTTCATCGACAAAATAATACTTATGAGCAGAAGACGAAACTTGAATGAATTGTAATGAACACGATTCAGCGAAAGTACTTCATCAACGAAAAACCACTATCATTGGTCAATTCAAGAACACTGTTTGAGGACAATCAACGAAGGAGACGAGACGGGAAAAATAAAATTATCCATGGGTTCAACGTTTAGCTCGAGGAAACGAAGATAAAGTAGCGATGCACCGACGATGACCGGTAGCTAGAAAGCGTACTGAAAACGGACGAACTGCGAGCTCAGCGTTATTCCTACTTTGCGCGTTTCTCAAGAGGTTTTCTTTACCTCTGCAGTTTTTCGTCCCAAGAAGATACGAATTAAGGGTATTGTCTTCAATATTAGAACACCTACAGTGCCCTAATATTATTTACAATAAAGATAAAAGTATTAAAACTCTGATCATTTAAAACCCTTGTTTTAATATGAAAGGATGCAATAGACGTGTCTTGGCTTGCTGAGCACGAGGAAACAACTGAAAAAGCTTTTCTATGACCTTCGCTCTGCTCTACTTTTTCGAATTCTCTGTCTACCATTGCTGTTCTTGCCGATCTACTTCTGTGTAGGAGGCTACGCTCGCTGCCAGAAAACAGTTTTAACAATTAAGCAGCACTATAATTAAAACATTATCTATATGCATAATTTTTTATTCCGCAACTACGCTGGGAGAGTTCTATAGCTTTATTCCCGCTCAATTCCATTAGTTTAAATTTTTCTCAATCCGAGCACAAAGATTATGGTTAAAACAAGAAAGAAAATGATCTGATGAATGTGGCTTTCAGTCGTTTTAGTTTTCTTGAACGAACTCTCTGTATAAACGTCGTCCAACCCCGTGCAGATGGCTGCAGAGTTAGTCGGTTGAATCAACTTTGACGTAATTATAATTTTAAATTTAAAAAACTTTATTAGAAAAGCTCTCCGGTTAATTTTAGTGGTCGGTATAAATAATTTGGATAAATAACAATATTACAAGTTGTCAAAAGATGCCTTAGTTAAACACGGAGCGATCCGATATAACGAGGCTGAACTGTTCAGCCTGCCAATCCCTGCCAATCACAAATTCCAATGAGACGATCTCATTGGTTGGGAAATGTAATCAACTGGCTTTTGGTGTGGCGTGATCCAGACTGATCTCGTTTTCTAAACTAAAAATAGATTCAAAGTAGTACAAGAAATAGCAGCAAGATTCTCGTGTATAAAATTCTCTGTTTTGTTGTTTGGGTGCAAACAATCAAGAGCGAGGTTTAGAAATAGTGAAACATACCTGTAGCTATCAGTCACTGTTCTGCGAAATCACAGAATTTCCTGCCCGCAAGCGACCAGAGCTTAGCGCCGATACTGAATACAATTACATTGGATAAATGCGTTGCAAGTAAAAAAATAAATATTTATAAATTCATTTTCTGAAATCTTAATCCGCTTATTGCTGAAAAATAAGGTTTTAGTCAAGGATATGCCACATAAAAGCTAGCCAAAGAGCAAACGAAACTTGTAGTTTTGAATTTTGTCGCTTCAAAGACGGGGGGCCTTTTTATAGGCTCGCTCCGTGTTTAAACGAGGATATCGGTAACTACTCGGAAAGAATGCTTGGAAATGGTCTTTTAATCCGAAATAAATTTAAAAGCTAAAAAAGGGAAAACGAGAGCCGCATTTCCTTTGAAAATAATGGTGAAAGGAAGCCTAGTTCATTGGCGTTCTCGGCGGCAAGGGAATCTGGGCTCCATCCTGAGCTGTGACGTCACCGAAGAGCAGCGGCGCCAGCTCCCCGCTCCAGGCTTGCGCCGTCACCGAAACAAGAGAGAACGTTTACGGTACTATGCTCTCCATTTTCGAAAAAAAAAACACTTTTGAAAGGCCTTATTTTGATATTAAAGGAATATCATTGTAAGGTTTATGCTTCAGATGTCTCAGATTAAATTCGGGGCATTTTATTAGAACTGGCCGGTCAACACTCTCGCGTAATTTTACGTATCGGGTGTAAATTTAACTGGTTTTACGTGCGTAACAAAATAGAGAACTTCTCTCACGTGACTTACTTGACTTCTGGCAATAACCCTAAGAGGGTATTGTGGCTAAAGGAAGGACATTCATTTAAACCATAACCCTAGGTGGGTATAGGGCCGGTAAAGGAAGGACACCCTGACAGAAAACCCTGGCCCTCCAGTCGGGGGTTGGGCATGGGGCCATTCCCCCCATCCCGTAAAAATTATTGATTACGGAAACCGGAACTTCTCTCACGTAAAGCCAGTTAAATGCCTGCCTGTAATACGGTATGTGAAATCATACGACAGTGGAATTCCATCCTCGGAGACCAAGTGGCAGTTAGTCGGGGCGAAATGAAGTAAACCCGGCAAAAATCGGAGCAGGAAAAGTTTTCAGGAAAGGCATCCTCGGAGACCCAGGGGTCGCTAGTCGGGGTGACGGTATACTGTATTTTCAGCGAAAGTTAACAGCAAGCTCGGGAGCTGGAGCTTGTTGTAAACTTTCGCTTGAAAATACAGTCGACCCGGCTATACCATTGCCCCGACTAGCTGCCTCTGGGTCTCCGAG
The DNA here is from genome assembly GCA_963693305.1 of Meandrina meandrites. Classification (NCBI taxonomy): domain Eukaryota; kingdom Metazoa; phylum Cnidaria; class Anthozoa; order Scleractinia; family Meandrinidae; genus Meandrina; species Meandrina meandrites. The sequence goes on along the minus strand of OY855903.1, from coordinate 12,575,239 downwards.
GATGCAAGAAGGGCCGAGCCTTCTTCAAAACCATTTTAGCGGGATTTACTTCGTTTCACCCCAACTAACTGCCTCTGGATGGTGGATGGTGGAAATGAACCTTTCCTCACGATGTGCCAACAGTCTTAAACTCTGCATGAGAGAAGCTTTTCGTGGCAAGATATAAAATACAAATACTGTATATCAGATTCTAGAGCGTTGAACAGTTAAAACCGGGGGATTATTCTATTACAATTGTTTATAAACGGTGTAATTTAAATATTAATACTAATTGAAAGAAAATTAACTTCCGTTCATATCGGCTGAACTCTCTCCACGCAGTTAACAAAGGTAGGAAAATGCAGTGGATAGTTCCTTTTTCCTTCCTCTTCGGTCCTGCCATCAACTTCATAACAGCTGATGACCGATGCAGGAAAGAAGCAAGTAAACCAGGCATGGCTCTCAAGGGATTCGTCTTTAAAAAGAAGCTAGCAACAGACCCTTACAACTGCGAAGTCATTTGCGAACAAGAAATCAGCTGTCAGAGTTATAATTATGTAATAGGGGAAACGCTGTGTGAGCTGAATAATCGTACCAAGGAGGCAAGACCTGAGAATTTCCGCTCAGATCCTGCACGAGTTTACATCAGACGCTTGAACGGCAGGGGTATGTACCCAGTTAATTAAATGTAATGCCTGTTGTTTTCCTAGGTGTTTGCTTTCCTGTTAGTTTTTTAGCAGTCGTTATGAAGATTTCTCCTTGAAAGAAAAGGCAGCTAGTTGTTGCTGCACGACAAGTGATGTATTTAGGGGTGGTCGAACATTTCTATATAGATCAGTCCAGATCTCTGGTTGAAAATCTTAGCCCGAGTTGTTTATAAGCCTCTATGGGGGACAGAGGTAGGCCTGGGAATGAACTAACTACTGGTAGCTTGCAAGCAGTTGGCGACAATCAAAAGCAGAGGCCTGGGATGGGAAGCAGAGCATTTTGCCATCTTCAGTGAGCGAGAGTTGAATTTGTTTGGCAAATTCTGCCTGTCTTCACTCCAGTTTAGTCGGTTGTTATACGAAGCACCAACACTTGAGCTTTATTTGCATGACCATAAAAACATTACAGTATTACAAAAGCATAAGGTAATTTCGAAAAAAAAATTCTATTAAGCAGCTGGGCAGGGACTGGAGTGCTCCTTTCTGCCGTCGTACGGGCATGTTGACACGTGACGTGCCAAGTTTGCAACCATGGCACAGGTCAAAGGACTTGTATCATACCGTTCCTTTTTTGGAGTCTAGGGTGCAATTAGTCTGGTTGATTACGAGAAGTTGGGGGCACCATCGCGTCACACACGCAGACGTGACTGGGTCGTGCCAAACAAGGACAAAAGGGAAGACATTAAATCAGTTATTATATACATGTGCATACATTTTTATTACAGCTCCTCTGGGTTCCATTCCGGAGCTTCCAGCGCAGTCGTGTAAGGAAATAAAGGCGAGCGAAGGCAAAGACACCATTAGCAGCAAGTACTGGCTGGATCTAGTTGGGAATGGAACGGCAGTTTTAGTTTATTGTGACATGAACTTAGAAGGTAAGCAGAAAAAAATAAATCTATCATTTTATGAGTGTCGATGTATCTAGCACTGCTGTGCTAATTGGGGACACTGTAAATCTTAGGAAACACAATTAGTTCTAACGTCAATGCGTTGTGCTTAATTGTTCTTTATTTGTTGGTGTTTTCTTTTCAAGTTAAACCTAAGCATTGACATTTTGCATTCCTTCATTGTCAAGGGTTAAAAATCGTGTTGTTGGTTTTCTCAATCACTTGTTATATAGATATCGATGAATGCATTACCGGCAACCACGACTGTGACGTGAATGCAAACTGCAGCAACACTGTTGGTTCTCATAACTGTACCTGCAAGGAAGGGTACGCTGGAGACGGACGCTCGTGTTCAGGTATATTGACTTAACCATGTCTTAAGATTTTCTCTTGTTTTCGTGAAGAAATGTTAGTGATCTACTGACCGGGATAGTTTCAATTCCTTTGATAATTATCAAAGAGATAGCAACGGATGTGCTTACAAATTTGTAATTTTGTCTATTTTATGTTAGTTTCAGTAGGTATGAAAGGCCGCAGTCAAGACAATTCAGTTTTTCCAAAATAAATATTATTTTTATTTTTCAAAAAAATAATATTTTGGAAATATTATTTTTTTGAAAAACTGGCTTAAAGATTTTAATCATTCAATATAATCAATGGAGAATCTTAAGGTTAAAGATTTGAAGGCCCTTGCCAAAGAGCGAGGCATCAAAGGTTATTATAAATTGCGTAAAGCGGAGCTGATTCAAGCGTTAACTCCGGTGGGTGATCCTCCACAACCTGATATAGTTTATGATCTGTTAAACATAAATTCACCTCCTACTACGTCAGCAACCGATCATATTAAAAAGACAAATTTAAAATGCCCTCACGATAGACAGAAGCGACAGTGTAAAGAGTGCGGAGGAAAAGACATCTGTCCTCACGGTAGACATAAATATTATTGTAAAGAGTGTGAGGGATCACAGATCTGCACTCACGGAAGATTTAAAAAATACTGTAAAGAGTGTGAGGGATCACAGATCTGCTCACATAATAGAGTAAAATACACTTGTAAAGAGTGCGGTGGAAAAGGAATCTGCACTCACGGAAAACGAAAAAGTCGTTGCAAAGAGTGCGGAGGAAAAGACATCTGTCCTCACGGTAGACAGAAATATCATTGTAAAGAGTGCGGTGGAAAAGGCATCTGCACTCACGGAAGATTTAAAAAATACTGTAAAGATTGCGGAGGATCGCAGATCTGTCCTCACGGTAGACAGAAATATCATTGTAAAGAGTGTAAGGCATAACTTTACATTAAACTTTTCATAACTCAACCCAAGTTATGAAAAATTCTCACCCCCAACTTTATCGAAACATAAACCAAGCTAATCCCCCGACGACAATCGTAATCACCGCAAGATTAATCTCATGTTTAGTTGCCTCAGGTTTAGGTTTAGTCAACGGAGTCTCATTCTTCACTTCCTCAGACTTCTTAACATCAACCCTCTTCTTCACAACCGAAGTGTGAGGTAACGAAACCTTACTCTTTCCGAGGTTATGTTTTATACCGACTGGCACGCTCTTTGAATTAACATCTGTATTCACTCCCAATTTCATGGACGGTTCAACACGTTTCAGTCTATTGTTATAACCGATCGTACTCTCTGTATTGATCACCATTCTCGACGGCATCAACCACGTACCGGGAGAGACGGCAAGATCGAGCTTGACTTTAGCCTCCTGCACCGCCAGTTGAAATCTCTGTACACTCTTACTTATGTCCGGCTGTTTAATCGCATCCTCTAATAACACGAGAAACTCTTGTCGAACCTCCTGCGCACTTCCTGTGTTTCCGAGAATGCTGCTTCTGACGTTAACCTGTGAACCCAATACGCAGTAGACTAAAGCTTCGATCGATTGATTAAGTCTCGCCTGACCGGCGTTCGTCAATCCGTTAGATACCCTCGTGAGAAAGTATTCGTAACCATTATCTATATCATTCAATATGTACTGCAGAAGATTACCTTTTGATCCCTCTCCTCCCTCTTCGCTAAATTTAAAAAATCCGGGATAGGAAGAATCGGCCTTAGACGGTCCTACGTAAGAGACCCAAATGTAGACAGATCCCAACCCGTGATTCTCTCCTTTATGACAGCGAAAGTCACTATCGGTCGAAACATTAAACTCTTTACAGATTCTCTTATAAGAAGGAATGTCGTATCTGTTATCCTTTTCATTAAAGGGTGGATCACCGGGTAAAGCGATCGAACTCTGTATACCTCCCATCTGAAACAGGATTCTCCTTATAGTAAAGTATACATGAAACCAGAGAATAGCTCGTATCTGCGGAGGAAGTTTGAGTTCATGGTCGGTCACATCGATTCCCCTCATCTTCTCCTCTAATAATGAACGCAGGCTCACCCCGCAACCTGTCGTAGCACACCAGACAGCGAAGTTAAGCTGCTGCGGCCAATACCGCATATTCGGTCCGTTCAACCATTCATGGGACTCTTTTGAAGAGGTGTGTTTAATCACCGTATTCGTAAATATATCTCTAACAGGTACGGAGAAATAATCTGTTGGCGTAGCGAATATATCGAGTCTACTTAACTTCTCTCTCAAGTTGAGGCTTTTAAGTGGTTGGTTCTCACCGAAATCGACCGCAGGAATCGGTAATGAGGGATGAGGATTCAGTGTTAACTCCAAAGGAAAATCCACGGGAAGACCCAACGCTTTTTTCATCTCGTCGGGAAAGTACATAGTATACTGCAATCTTTTCTTATCGAAGACTTCATACTCTGAACCGTCCCTTCCGACGAATTTGACATGCTCTTCTTTATTCTCTCTATCGTATCTTTCAAATACTCGTCGGAATTTAGACAGGACGGCATGGGGATACCGTTCGAGAAATCTGTTCCACAGAGATTTAGGTTCGGGTTTATCATCTTTCTTATTATCATCTTTCTTACTGTCTTGATTGCTCATATCTATTTATCAATCATATGTTTTTAAACGAAGTAAGGATTATAGGGAGGATCTCTGAATGACTCATCTCTCGACAAGACTATCAGGCAGTTACAGCTCACTCTGACTGGGCGAGTTTTTTTAATATCTGTGCACGAATATTTTCCTCCATCTTTTTTACATCCACCTGCGGAAGCCGCTTTATGTTTTTTTCTCTTATCGATCTCTTCATATCATAATACTTTTCACACTCTGATTTAACCAAAAGAAACTCTTCATGACTTATCTTGTTATCCGTCAACGATTTAGAAACGATGTCTTTTATCGTGTTTATCTTCGCTTGACAGACAGAGACGGTCTTTTCATGCTTACTCACCTTATTAGATATCGCTTTAGCAAGACTCGCTGTCGCTACGCTCGTCAAGGCACAGACACCTCCGACAACACCTAATGCGATCGATACGGGAAGCCCGACTCCGGTAAGTCCCGTACCCAACCCTCCTCCACAGAGAGCGACAGACAGAGTTCCACTGCCTGTAGACAGATTTAACAGTGCGCTCCTTGCACGTTTATACTTTTTGTACACTTTTTCACAATCCTGAAGATCCTTCTCTAGAAGGGATAACCAATCTACACACTGTTTCAATCTAAAGTTATCTCCGTTATCGTTTGGTAACTGAGGGTATATCTCTCTGTAACTCTCCATTTACTTTCTCTTACTCTTATTTTTAACCTGCTCAACAAAGTAGACAACGACGGCGACTATCAACAACCACGCATTCTTTGCGAGAAAACCGATCGCCTCACCCGCTGTTTTAAAGATGAAACTTGCGATCGCTCCGATCATACCGGGAAGTATCTCTCCCAACTTCTTTCCTATGGCTTTAAAACCGTTACCTACTCCTTTACCCAATCTAGACAGACCGCTCTTAAGATTAGAAACGATCACACCGATCACTGCACCCACAGCGGAGAGAACAGCGAAGGCGGTGAAACCGTACTTTTTAAAGACGGCCTTCACTCTATCTCTGAGTGACATTCTCTCCTCTATCACTTCAACCTCCCTCTCCATACTCTCTCTCTCATCTCTCTGCTGTTCCATGTCGCGAATGATGTTCTCTCTCTGACTGGGCCCGGCATCTTTAAGAGAGGATTCGAGCTCCTTCTCTTTCTCTATTCTCCTTGTTATACCTCTCTTATCAGTCTCAATCACCTTCTCTGCGGTGGGTCCTAAACTCTCTTTTATGGTCTTCGGTAATTTTTCATTAAGTTCACCATCCGGTTTAAAAAGAGGGTAACTCTTACCTCCCTTTCTTTTCATTCTTACGACCACTCGATCATACTCGTCTATGTCAGATGTGAAAGAGGAGTTGGCAGGATTAACTTTCGGATACTTTTCTCGGATCCTTTCCCAAGCGTCATCTCTTCTCTCTTCTCTCCTTATAAGTGGAGTGTTCTCATCGATGAAAGAGGTCTCTTCATAATTGCGATTATCGAAACCGTGCTGGCGCATATCTCTTCTCGATGTGGATGTCATAGGTATCATCTCACCGTCGTCGTCGTCACCAGGATCAACCGGTTCAAAAGGATTGTCAGTCTCTGTCGGGTCAACTTCCATGATTCTTTACTTATCAAGTAAAGAATCTTTAAACTTATTATTTACTTTACAATAATCTACTTGCCAAATAACCCAACGCCAACATCCCTCCCCCGACGTAGACCATCTCACCCACTCTCTGGTCATCACTCGGTCGGTAGTAATCAGAGAGTCGGGGTTCTTGAAGAGAGTAATCAGGATGTGTCTGACTATAGAGTTTAAAAGCCTCATCAGTGTTCGAGAGATTCTGTGAAGCCTGATGCTCCTCATCTCTCTGCTGATTATACCAATCTAAAAGTCTCTGTCTCTTCTCTTGGTATGCTGCGTAATCTCTTTGGTACTTTTCTAAGGCTTTATCGTGTCGAATTCTCTCTGTGTCCGTATTCGATCCGCTCAGATACTTTGCCAAATACGATCCTCCGACGAACGCTGTAGCGTTTAAAACTGCTCCACCTATCATTAACGCAATCGTCGCCATTTATTAATATGGGAAGAAATACTCTCTATCCCTATTTAAGAGGGTAAAATCTTCTGTTTCTCCAAATACTCTTTCAAGTACATACTTCCGGAAAGAACAGCGACCCATTTACCGTAGTTGACAATGCTGGACGAGGGGTCGTTTATAAACGATTCTTTCATAGCCTTCTTCGCAATGTATCCGACTCCTGCGGAGAGGCCGATCAGAACGGATGCATCAGTGACGGTCTTTACAAGTTTATTCTCTGACATTTTTACTCTTCAGAGATTATCTTTAAACAGTTCTCACAGAAAGGTATCGTAATCATTTCCATTCTTTTTCTCCTCTTCGATTCTCTTCAACTCCCGTTCTCTTCTCTCCTTATGTATGAACATTCGGTGATTATACTCTCCGCATTCACACATTCCTCCACCTTCGGGTATCGTAAATCCGCAGACGCAGTGTTCTTTCGGTGAACGAAACGTAAGATAAATACCGAAGGCAATGATGGTCATTATTAAAACCTTACCCCACATTTTACAGAGGGGAGTAAATCTTTAATCGATCTTATTTATAAGAATCATACCGAACTTTTTATACCCCTCTCCCAAACCGTCAAAGATGGTTCTGGCATCTGAGGTCTGTATAGACAGTTTTGTGTCTCTGTATATATCTAAAACGGAGATAAAATTATACGTTTTCCAACCCCTGCCTGTGTTGGGTACCGTGATGTTAATATTATCGCTCAGACTCAGGAATGGTGCGGGATTCAGTATAAACTGAACAGTTCCGTTATCGTCTTCCTCATCGAGGGTCTTCAATCCATCGATCAGAGATATCGAGTAGACTCCCGGATTCTTAATCAGTATTTTCTCATAGTCCTCCTCATTCACGATGAAATCGGAGGGATCACTCTGTCTAACGTACTTTGTATGATCACTCGTTCCGTTTGCAAAGAATCTGATGAAGCTATCATTGTCGTGTTTAAGATAACCTTTATAAAAGATTTTTTTCATCTGCAACTTAATGTTATCGTCGACGTATTTTTTTGTTGCCGCTCCTTTATCGACGGTGGGGTCTTGATAGAGTATTAAATTCTTCTCCATCGAAACGTTTCCTTGGTCAAACACTCTCCAAGAGTTCCAAACAGATGTGGGAATGTTGTTATAGAATCCTTTACTTCCGTAAAAAACAATGTAGACGGGTAATTTTTGGGGATAAGCGACCCCCGATCTGTACTTTATCACTATGTCGAAGACTAATTTATCAGGATTCCAACTGAAAATCCTTTGGGTTCTTACCAAAGTTCTCACGTGGTTCTCAAAAACGTTCGATTGCTGTGCATATATGACCTCAAAAGAGTTTAAAGAGGCTTTCAGCGTGGCTGACTCTATTAAATTGGTTACACTATCATCCCAGAACATTTCACACACAACAGTGTATCTTGGATGTTTGGATGCATAACGGAGGTTAACAGCGAAACTACTCTTGAAATGATCTTTTTTGAATTTGAGAACAGAATGAGCCGTCCTTTTGTTGAAGGGGTGAAAATCTTTACTTGTGATCACTCCCATTCCTTTAATGTTTAGTTCATCAATGAATTCGTCACCTTTATTTCCCTCTAAAACGTATTTGAAATCGTTTTCCATCTCTCTGTCGACGGTGTAATCAAGTCTCCCAGAGACGTAATCTTGCCACCGTGTCTGTAGAATGGCGTTACGTTCGTTGATGGTTTTGTTAACGTAATTTACGTTCGCAGCGAACGTGGCATCCGATGAGGATGCCTCTTTAAGATTCTTTATCTCGTTTCCGCTCATGTCGAGATCACCTGTCATCTTATCACCCACCTTACTCACAAGGCTGTTGAGAGTAGTTTTCACCTTGTTGTCTGCGTAACTTTTATTGACTGCGTCTCTGTCACCGACGGGATTGGCAAGGTTAATTACTCTCTTCAATTTGAGATCGAGATTCTTCGGTGTCTTCTCCTTAATGTTATTATCCTTCTTCGAGTTATGGGAATCGATCCTCTTCAAAATCTCCTCTCTTTGCACGTAATCTTTTAAATAGATACTTCCGGATAGGATAGCTACCCATTTAAGGTAGTCTGTAATGCTTGTTGAGGGGTCATCCATATTAACAAAGTAACCGAAACCTGAGGAGATACCTATAAGAACAGAGGCGTCATAGATAGTCTTGAAGATCTTCTCTTTCGACATTTATCTTAAGAGAGAAGATCTTTAAATCTTTAATACATCCCCATTTTGGGTACGGGAATCTTTGAGGGTTGAGGTCTCTCTATCTGCTCTCGAATGGGTGATTCCGGTAATCTCGGGGGAGCAATCTCACCTTTTTTATAACTCATAAACATATTGATCGCAGTCAACCCGATACCGACAAGAGAGATCGCGGTTGTAAAGGAAACCTCAGGAATCCAACCGATAGCAGATTCACCTGTTTCTCTCTCCTCTTCCTTCTCATCCTCGCGTCTCATCTTCTCTTTCAAAGCCTCTTTCGCCCGTTTATTATACTCGGCGAGTCTCTTTCCTGCGGCGACCTTCTTGGGATCTTTCTCTTTTGTTTTAACGTTACTCTCAACAGGGGTCTTTGTGATCTGTTCAACATCATCCGACATTTAGTTCTTATTAAGCATCTCTTTAATCAATCTTCACACCCTTCATTACCAATTTTCCGATAATGAAAGGCTTGAGATGCCAATAACAAACGTAGTGAGGGATTCTTATTAAGAGAACTCCTTCATCTCTGCACATCTCATCCTTCAAAGAGTCTTTCATAACTTGATACTCGAAATCATCCACACAGGAGTGAAAGAGGGGAGTGAACCTCGAGTGCTGAACACCGTCGTACTCGAATGCTAAACCTTTACCTTTGGGGGTGACTATGTCAGGGTTATAACCGTCTAACTCGAGGTTCTGATAAGTGCAAGGATTCTTCAACCAATCAGGTCTCACCGATTTGAACTCTTTTTTGAATAACTCTTGAAATATCTTTCTACACTTCTCTTCATACACTCCGAATGACATGTTTAGTTAACTATTAAGAAATGTTTAAGCTAAGCTTAACTGCCTACTTAAGTTAAGCTTAACATATTATTCAGTCACTATTAAGAGTCTTCTTCATTCTCTTGATTTTTGTTAGAATTCTCCTCACTCGGTCTTAACTTTACGTGCTTAGCGACCTTGAAGAGTCCGCTAGCTAACGCTACCAATCTTCCTCCCTTGAGTACCAACATTCCTGCAAAGTTACTCAGTTCACGTTTAACAAGATCATCGTTCTTCAAATCTTCATTCAGTGCCTCCACATCATCCACGGGAATAACGTAGGAGATAAGAACGGATGCCGCAGAGATGGCTGACTCCACCAGACTGGTAGATACCTTCTTTCCCATGACCGTCTTGTATCGATTAAAGTACTTCTCCACCTGTTTGGGAGAGAGTCTCTTAATATCTCCCAGACTCATCGCTTTACCGAGAAACTCCTCTGTCGATCCGAGAGATGCGAGTATCGCGAGTGACTCTCTCTTCACTTCGAGATCGTCTTCCTCATCGAGGGTCTTATCCTCTTTAACCTCCGGTATATCATCGATATAATCTTCAACGTTCGCCATCTTTAAATTACTAAGTCTTCTTTTAAACCGGTATTTCGAGATAACACTCAAACGGATATCTGAGGCAGAGGCAGAGTCGAGAGTATCTCTCTGTTTTTAACACTCTGTTAAATACTCTCTTCGTCTCTGTGTCGAGATCTCCTCCGTAATCATCGAACAGGGTCTTCATACCGATCTGTGAGGGATTGTGAAAAGCGACCACGCAGGCGACGTTCTCTCGGAAGGGTTTCGCTATCGATGTCAACTGCTGTGTTACCACCCATACACTCAATCCGTCGTGCCTTCCCGAGAAAGCTAGGTCGATAAATTTATTAGATCGATTCTTTAGGTCTTTGGAGACGGCGCAGTCGTCGAGAATTAACAGTGTATTCGTTCCGGAGAAGAGATCTGATACGGTTATGAGAAGGTCGTTAATCTCTTCAGAGTTACTCGAATCCGGAGAGAGGATGAAGAAGCGTTTATCACCCTGTGCAAACCCTCGGTAGGTCCTGTTCTTGGCGTAGGTCGGGCAGATCAGAACAATGTACTCAAAGACCTTTCGGAAGGGTCCTCGTAACTTCTCTATTAGGTACTCTGTCTTTCCACAGTTTGTCGGTCCGGTTATGATCATGTTGAAGGGAATCTTATCTCGTAACTCATTCATTTATTTATTAAGCGAGGGATTTTTTTAATATAGGATCGACTTCAACTCTGTGTTCATGATCTCCATAAACGCGTCAGCGACCACGAACATGTGACATTGGATTTTTCCCGTTCCGCTTGTCTTCCTCTTAATCTCAAGTTTCACTCCGTCTCGTGTTGTGTTTATGTGAAGACCTCCTCCGTGAATACCGTTGTCATAGAAGGTTCTCAAATCGACCCAGAGAGCGAACTTGTCTGTGTAGAAATCCTCTTCCTTCACCTTTCCCGCTCCGCCCATTCGTCTCTTGATCGATTCCCAAAAGTCGGATGGTACCATCCCCTTTGAGAAGAGTCGGTTGGGCATGCCGTCGATGTTGATGTTGATCGATTTAATGTCAGGATTTACAAACTTCTCGGAGTCTCGTTCTCCCTCTTTATAATCCTCTTCAAACAGACAGAGTATACCCGTCATCGACTTTCTCGGAAGATTGACGTGCTCGTTAATTACGCTGTCGTCCGGTTTTGAGATGGGAAAACTTCTGTGAAGGATTACGTTCTCGTAGTAGAATCCTTTGCCGACCTGATATGAAGAGGCGACCTCACTAGCCAAGTATTCACTCGTGATGCATCGATACTCCAACTCAATGTTCGTCAATTTATAGGTCGGTGCCTTATCCTTCTCTTTTTTATCGTGATTCACTATCTGATCGACCTTCGGTAGAGCGATCTCAAACAACAGAGGATGAGGAAGAGCCTTCGGATAGAGAGCTCCGTGATCACTCAGTACGGGATGGTCGAGAGGTATAACGTATTTGGTGTTGTGAACTGTGGCGAGGGCGACCTCCTTTGCGTCAGTTGTGCTCTTATCCCCTGCAGGTGTACGAAGTTTTCTCATATTCTCGGATGAGATTCCCTGTTTTAATCTGTCATCTCTATCCTCGAGAAAGAGATCATGGTAGGTCTGAAAGAGATCGTATCTCTCTGTGGTCTGAAGTGTCTCTCCTCCGAAAGAGACCTTGAGCTGTTTAACGAGGTTTCTTCCGATGTTATTTACGAGGGTGTTGTTTGCATGACCTCCGACTTTCATGTTGAAGAGAAGTTTAACGCTTCCCGGTACGATCACCACGTTTTCAGAGAGTTTGGGAATGTAGATACTGATCGTCTCACCGGGATTCGCTGATGAGGGATTAAATGTGATCCTGTTGAGAGATGACTCCGCCTTCAAGCCGAACGGTTCTCTCGGTACTCGGTTAGGATTGATAATCTCTGCGATAGCGTGCGACATTTTAAAAGAGAGAAAGATTATTTTTAAATGAGTAAATTTTCAAAGATTTACTACAGTCCGGAGGGTTATTGGAAAGGGTACTCCGCTGTATCGAAGTTGGCTTCCGCAGCGAATGTCAGTGAGAGTGATGCGAGAGATTGGTTAGAGAGACAGGCACTTTGGCAGATCTATCTTCCACCGCCAAAGTATTTACCGAGACCTCATTGGAGTGTGAGTAGACCGAATGAGATTCACCAAGCGGATCTTCTCTTTCTTCCTCATGACAGGGTGGGAAGAAAGACTTATAGATACGCGTTGGTTGTGATCGATGTTGCCTCGAGATATAAAGATGCTGAAGCGTTAACATCGAAAGAGAGTCAAGAGGTAGCGAAGGCCTTTGAGAGGATCTATAAAAGAGAGCTTAATTGGCCAAAGACACTGATCGTCGATCCCGGTAAAGAGTTTATGGGTCATGTGACAAAGTTGATGGAGAGACATAATGTGAAGATACAGAGAAGCGAAGCGGGTAATCATCGAGCTCAGGCTTTCGTTGAGAGAGCGAACAGAACTTTGGGAGAGAGATTATTCAGTCATCAGTATGCGCAGGAGATGGTGAGTGAAGGGAGATCGAGAGTCTGGGTGAAGAGGTTGCCTGCGGTTATGAAGGCGTTAAACTCTCAGGTGATCAGAATCACAGGAAAGGAACCCGATAAAGCCATAAGTCAGAGAGAGGTTGAGATTAAACCGGTTAATTATAAAAGACCTGTCGGATTAAAAGAGAAGAGATTGCCCTCGGGTGTTCAGGTAAGGTATCTAGTCTCTCCCGGTGAGGATGAGGGAGGAGAGAGAAGAAGAGCGACCGATCCGATCTGGAGTATAGAGGTCTATAATATAAATCGTGTGGTGATCTCTGCAGAACAGCCTGTTTTATATTATCTTCTCGACGGACCTAAGAGATCGTTTGTCAGAGAAGAGCTTCAAGTCGTACCGTCTAACACTGAGTTGCCTCCTTTATAATGACCGTGAGCGAAGGTGTGAATGTTATCCTCCCGTATTAATCTCTTATCATCGAACGGAGAGAGAGCGATCTTGTTAACTGTCTCGGTAAAGATGGTGTGTAGATGACTTCTGATCACATTCATCTTTCTCATAACGGGTTTATTATTAAACAGGCAGTCTTTGTAATCGTTGAAGGTGATGGTCTTTTTTATCACCGCCTTCTTCACTCCCTTACACTTCTTCTCCTCGTACGAATCCTCCACTCTGTATGAGTAGAGTTTTGCCCTCAAACCGACAAACTCAGCGATCTGCTTTCCTGAGGCCTCGTCTTTAAACATACCGATAACCTTCTTATTTACACCGGTGAGAATACCGCTTGGGTGATCCTTCGGGTAATTACTCGTGTCGAACTTCTCTTTCACATCAGAGGAGATGTCTCTGTAAAAGTCTTCTGTCTCTATCTCGTAGGCGAGGCTATCCGTGTCTGTGAATAGGAGTTTAGCATTCTCTCCGTACTTGGGTTTGATGTAATTATAATGAAAATCGTACATCAAGGTCTTACTCAAGTCGAGGATTGACATGCCGAGGTAGACGGGTTTATTAAACTTTAGACTAACCTTCTTCATATGAACGGCTGCAAGATTCTTTGAGAAGATTGTGTGATGTTGATAATTTGGTCTACATGTCAACCTCTTCGCCTGAGATTCTCGAGTGACCAATCTTATGTCGACTCTGTTTCTGATGTTCTCCATAGTCTTTCCGAATACGGAGTTATTCATCAACTTGAAAAAGTCTTTCTCAAAATCGTTCTGTGCCTTCGCCCTGAGATTCGTGTTAAGATCGATATAGAGCTTTAACCACGCTGACTCATCGAATTTGATCCCTCTGTGAATCTTGGTGAGTTTTAATCCGAGAGATAGATAGAGTTTCAAAGTTTCGTGATGTATAACGTACTTGGTCTTATCGTTTAGATTTGGGATTAACTTCTCCACCTTATTCACGGTGAGTCTCTCCGGTGCTAATGGATAATCGTTATGAAGGTCGTGAAGTTTCTCGGGATACTCCAAGTCTACCTCAAGTATGCACGGCATACTCTTCCAATCTTTCAACTCCTCTTTATTCATCCATCTAAAACCTTTAGTCGGCAGAGGTTTACACATTGCCCAACCGTAGAGATTATTAGCATCGAGATAAGAGATAAACTTGTTCGGTTGATCGGGATCGTAATCTTTCATGTAAGGGTTGTTTGCTTTTCCGTATCTCGTAGAGATCATAGAGACTCCTCCTCTAATTCCTTTCTCTACCATCATTAACATTTCATAATCATGCAATAACTCAAGTTCGACCTTGGTGATTTTTAAACACGCATCCCATGCAAGACCTGGTGCTGTGTAATAGAATATCGGGTCGAGACGGTAATTATCAAGGCATACATCCCTGAAGTTTTCAAAGACATCGGAGAGAAGGAGAACATCACTCTTTAGATAGAGGTCATGGTAATCTCTCATGGTCTTCATATTGAATGTTTTCCACACATTCTGTGCATGAATGTAATCCTCTTCTGAGATTTCGCTGTCATTCAATATGGAGTGAAAAGCCTCTTTCGGTGGAAGTGATGTTGAAGAGAGTTTACCGAAGTTATCGAACCAATCGTATGGAAAGAAACCCTTTCTTTTTATAAGGTCTAACTGTTTACCTTCATAAAATTCTTTAAGATTTTTAAAAGACTCTTTCGGTAGATTCTTCACCAAACTGTCGAGGCTAGTCGCCATGAATTTAAAAGAGTCGATGAATCTTATTTTACGCTTTACCTCTACCTCTTTTTTCTCCTCATTTATGAATTTATCAACAATTATCTCTTTGGTAAATGAGATGTACTTCTCCTCATTACAGGGTATGCAGTCTATCTTTCCCTCTGATTTACCGAGGTTTTTGATAAAGAGATGACTGTCGTAACCTGAGAGATTGTGAAATATGACAGGATAGAATTTGGGTATTTTAAACTTTAAATTACATTTGTTATGGGCTGCTCCTCTAAACTTACCGGTGAGGTGACAGTGGTCGCGAACCTTTTTATCTTTATCTTTATCTTTATCTATCTCTTCCTCACAGATGTGACAGTGAGTTGCCTTTTTATAAGTCATCCTATCCTCCCGCGTCATCACCATCTTCTTTGGTTTTTTAAACTTGTTATAGATCTCCTTGATATCTGACTCCAAAGACTCGATAAATAACCTAGGGATGTTATCATCAGGAGATTCAGCTGTGTAATGTCTAAGGTGGGGTGCTAAAATGTCATCATCGAAGCATTTGATGAGATAACTGAAACCTGAGGGACTGTGCTTTTGGTACTGATTGGTGAAGCTTTTACCCTCTTCTGGTTGACATGTGTCTATCTTCTCTGTGAAGCACCCGAAATCAGCATAAACAACGAAGGGAACTCTCATCTTCTTATGAAAATGATTGAATTTTATATAGACGGGAAAAGTATTTCCTTCATCGTCTTCTCTGATCGGCATCTCAATCTTGACAGCCTCGTTATTATGACAGTACTCTTTATGTTTATCTAGTGATTTCTCTGATTTAAACGAGTTTAAGCATCTGTAGCAGAAATATCGCTTGTGTTGGTGATTATTAATCCCTGAGGATAACAGTCTTGACATGTTCTTTATCCAACAGAAGTGATTGGTCTCTTCGTTAGCGATGAGGAGAAGGTTAATCACCTGATCTTTCTTTTTGCTTATTCTTAAAGGGTAAACGACCCTTTCATAACCAAATACATTTATTGCGTAATTGTTCTGCTTTTCAAACTTATCTATCTGTTTAAGTGATACAGGAAACTCGATACCTGACCAGTCAAACTTCTCTGAATCTTCTCTCATCTGTTTACTCAGTCTCTCGCCGTGTTCTTTAGCAGGAAACACTGCTGAGGTTACTGCCCACTTAAAACACTCATTATCATTCTCATTCTTGACGTTTATTACCGCCTTTTTCATGTATAAACTACTTGGTAACTCAATATAAGAAGATGCAGACATAGGATTGTACGGGTTAATGTTGATGTCAAGGTGCTCGACTCTATCGAATTGCCAACCGGATCCTCTGTTATTAAAATTCTGAATCAATTCAAAGATTCGACTCGTCATCGTATTATAGAGATCAGAGAGATCGGTTGACTCTGTCACAATCTCCATTTTCGATGCGAAGGAGTATACATTAATGTCGATGTTACCGGTGGCGGGATTCTCTTTGGTAAACCTTACGGTGAGAATTAACTTGACTTTGATCGATCCCTTACTCTTTATGAGATTTATAACCCTCGGTTTTACGTTATTCATAAACGTCTTCTCATCCATACCGTCCACTCCGTTAACTCTGAACGTTTTAAAATAACCCTTTATAGCTGTCTTGTGCTCTCTGGGTGTTAAGAGGTTATCATACCTCTTAAATATACTGTTTACTCTCTCTTTTAGACTGTTGACTCTTTCATTCACAGTCTTTTTAATCGGTTCTGAGACTTTCGATATTATCCAGTCTGCAAACTTGTTTATCTCTCTCTTCACCTGCTTTGCAGCATTTGAGGCAAGATTCTTTAGTTGTGATACTTTAGAGGTATTTGCAGGTTTTGACGGTTCGAGTATGGGAATATCGATCTCAGGTATGGGTTGATCCATTATGTTTTGAAGCTGTGGAGGATCACCCACCGGAGTCAACGCCTCAATCAGCTCCGCTTTACGCATTCTATAATAACGTTTGATGCCTCGCTCTTTGGCAAGGGTCTTCAACTCTTTGACTTTAAGATTCTCCATTGATTATATTAATGATTTAAATCTTTAAGCCAGTTTTTCAAAAAATAAAATATTCAGTTTTTCCAAAATATTTTGGAAAATAAAAAAAATAAAAAATATTTTGGAAAAACTGAATTGTCTTGACTGCGGCCTTTCATACCTACTGTTTCGAAACCCGGGCTATTTTCGTAATTAGTTGATCATGAATCGATGCCAGTTGGGAATATTAGGAACCTGCATTTACTGTATTAACAATTTAAATATGCGGGATTTGTCTAAAAATGTTTCTTAATTTCAATTATATTGATAAAATACATGTCAAAAGTTATGATAGCTGCTTCGATTCGCTGGGGTTGTGGGGATTCATGATCATTTCCACTCAGGTCAAGTAGAAAAGTGATTATTATTTGAAGAAATACAAATACTGGCGAGAGAATTGATTTCAAAGCATTTTCTTCATTAAGTGTGTTCAGTACCCCTCGGTATGAAAAGCGGTGCGATTCTTGACTCGCAGATAAGCGCCTCAACAGTTTATGACGCGAACCATGCCGCCCATCAGGCCAGGTTACATTTCAAAGTAAAGGGACTGATACGAGGGGGATGGTCATCTTTACCGAAGGACACTAATCAATGGCTGCAGGTGGATCTTCAGCAAACGACAAGGGTAACACGTATAGCGACACAAGGAAGGAATGGATACAGCCCTGGACAGTGGGTTACAAAATACAAGCTACAGCATGGAGAGGATGGACATACCTTCAGGTTTTACAGGAGAATTGGAGATCATTCAGACACGGTATAATGTAGATTGAGCCACTTGAATTATGAAGTTTTCCCGCCCAAAATAAGACCGGACGCGTCTTCCCAGTGACAAGACGAATACAACTTGGTCCGCATAACTATGCTGGGTTGCTTTGCGCCGTACGACTAGTCAAATAACTTTGTAATCCAGCGTCTGATTAAACACAAACCTAGTAAGATTAAAGTTGCACTTAAAATGTAAGAAACCAAACAGAAATCGTATTGACCTGTGACAAGCCGGTAGGTAAAAATGCGTGCAAGTAAACAGGTTTGGTTTCGGTTTAGAACTTGATTGGCTCAGCGGTTGATATGTTTGCTCTGATAGATAAGAACAGGTTGTAAGTGTCTTTTAACAACTTGTAGAGTTAAAAACTGACAAGTGAAAAAAATGTCATCAGTATTCAAAGCCCTAAAGCTTTTCTGATCTGTGTTTTCCGACTCTTAAAAAGTAGCCCTTAGCTCAGCCATAAGCTTGTGCCAGATGTTTTTCTGATACATGAAAATTCAGTTTAACCCTGAGAATGACTGAAATGATACATTGATAAAGATAACTATCTCATTTTATAAGTGCCTGATGGTTTTTTTTCTGTTTCACTCAGGTTTTCTTGGGAAACATAGACACCGATACAGTTGTTTATCGAAATCTAATTGACCCAATCATTGAAGCTCGCTACATCCGAGTGCGTCCGACGGAATGGCACAATTACATATCCATGAGAATGGAGCTTTATACTTGTTATGGTAAGTTTTGAAATGGTTTGAGAAAATGTATACTATTTATTAATAACTAAGGTACGTCTAATGCTCATTGTCACAACATTGGCCATTGCACTAACACAGAACCAATAACAGCCATCATCGCTCCAGGCCACTGCTGCCACAGTCACATGTTGAGAGGGAACTGATTATCAAAACTAAGTCAAGACCGAGAGCGCTTTCCATTTGTAAGGAGAAACTAGTCGTTCCGGTGAATATGGAACACTTCTTCCTACTAGAAAAATGTCGGAAAAAAACGATGACCTTCAGAGGTAGAAGATTGTATGTAGGTATGCATGCATGCATGCATGCATGCATGCATGCATGCATGCATGCATGCATGCATGTATGTATGTATGTATGTATGTATGTATGTATGTATGTATGTATGTATGTATGTATGTATGTATGTATGTATGTATGCTTTTCTCGTTTGTACCGGAGTGCTGGGAATATCACTGTACCATTTTGTTTGTCTCACTATTACTCGATGTTCCGGTGGAGAATGAAATGAAACGGTCCTTTCCACTGGAAAGTTTTCAAATCGATACACACCCGTCCCGTATCATTGTGTTTGTTGAACAATTATTAAGCTCATGAAGCTCTAGAAAACTGATGTCTTTAAAAAAAAAACTCATACAAGTTAGATTAATTTTAACCTTAGTTCGGCCGGGATTTACCACACTCAGTCAGAACAATAAACCACTAGGTCAAGGGGGCAATCTCATCAAGATTTAGTGCGACTTGAAAATCCAATGAAAGCGATGGAATTATTTGGAAGTCCTCTAATAGTTGCCTAAACTTGCTGAAACGCACTGTACTGGTCACGAAAGTTGTTAAAAACTGATTTGGCTTCGGATAGGTAGAAAAGAGATGGTCTAAAGTTTGAAAACGTCACTTGGAGGAAAATCAGTAAAAGACCATTGATTATGTTTTGTGCACATCTTAGAGAGTGAATTTATGCCTTTTTTGCTGTTCAAGGGTTGTTTTGTTGATAAGTGAGGGCGCCTTTACAACTCTAGCATAGTTAACACAAAGTCTTAGAAGACCTCTCGTGATACTGCCCCTTAAAATTAAAATTGCTAGTTTTCACTGTCACGCCGCAAAATTGTAAATCCGAAACTATTGAGTCAAAAAGTCAAGAATATTATAGGGTGTAGAAAATTACTAGATATTCTGCTTGTCCAGGTCTCTGGTTTGTACAGTATTCCGTACTCGAGTTATCCGTCAAAATGTTCCACACAAATTTACAAAGCGCAGTATAGAAACGCCATGTTGGTGCCCATGCCGATGGGCACCAACATGGCGGCCGGAAATCAATGAAAACATCTGGAATTCACTTCTGCTATAAAAAGGGGTCCGTTCGCCCTCATAAGCAAGTAAGCATTCACATAAACACTTCTCAGTCGCAAAACCTCAACTGCTCAGATTGTTAAAAATCACAGGATGAGGCATTTTTTTTAAGCGTACGTGACGACCTTCTGGCGGCCAGCTTGAGGTCGTGTGGCGTGAAACTCCGAAATTCAAAATGGTGTACATTAAAAACGGCGTCTGCTATCGAGCTAAAAACCCTCAACAAGGTATATATTAAGGATGTCTAATAGTCAGTGAAGGATAAAAACCCAGGGGTCTTGCGATTCTGGATTTTAGAATTTTTGATGACGTCACGAGAAAACAACAGTTATTCAAATCCTTGTTGCTTGTTGCCCTGGAACGAATTCTTGCAGTCTTTGTTTTTACTTTTGCAGATTGGCTAACAGTTTAAGGATAGCAGTTCCCCATCTCCAACATAAAGGGGTGATGCTTGTAGCTTGGAAATAGCCAAGATAGTTCCTCTTCCACTTTATGCCCAGGTTCAATCTCCTTCCCAGAGCCCGCGTTACCCTTGTCTAGCGGAATGGGAAACGTTTTCCGACCGCTGGTCTAGGGGAACGTGGACTCTGGGAACGAGATTGCCCCAGGTTCTTCATGTTCTTCGCTGGAGACGAGTTTTTATCATCATAGTTCTAGGCTAGTTTTTCTCTTTTATGTATTTAAGCTAATTTTTCATTTTTGTTTACCGCATGCAATGCATAAATGAAATCCCGAGTCTTATATATGGGGCCTACATGTTCCCTTTATGGGGGGCCTCTCAGGGGGTCTACATGCTACCTTGATCCCTTTAAAATTTGTTGTTTTTCATAAGTAAATTCAATTGTTCCCAAACAATGTCCACGAAAAGCTCCCGTTAATTGTAAGAATAATTCTCGTTACCTTTAAAAATAACCCTGGCAGGCCCTTCTTTGTAACGAATGATATTCGTCAGCCCGGACAAAGTTAATAGTTACAGTAAAACGTATGGAACAGAAACCCGGCATAAAGAACCCCCGTTATAACGAATACATTTTCCAGTTTAATACTTGACGCTTAGTTACATCGGGGTTTTTAACTGAAACATTAATGAAAATAACTAAGTAATTAACGTTATTTATTAACTGACTAGCACTTAATGATTATATAATACTAAAGGGTAATGACCGCGCGTTCAAAGATATCGACCCGGGTCGAGAAGCAGCTCTCGCAAGGTCTCACATGAATGCCTTGCTACCCTTGGAGAGAACAATAAAATAAACAACAGGAACAATATCCCTAGACCCAAAAAAACAGCAGCAAATGATGACACCATACAGCGAACAGAATTACTCACGGCTTACGAGAGCCACCACATTACTGAATATATTGCCTAAGAGTAAATTATTAAAAATTGAGGGATGTTTTGAAGATCGTCAACATTTATTTAGCAAGAAGTCCGCGGGCCTGGACGCTTTCTCCCTTGCCAAAACAGTCTTGGAGGAAAACGGGAATGAAAATATTATTTCACTTTATATTGCAAAGTGTTTCAGAATGTATTTAATAAATATAATAGAAAATTGAGCCATGGGCGTTTACATAACCTGATGCAATTTTTAAATTCTCCGAAACTTTGATCAGTGTTTGAGAATTGAATGAGGGTTCGGAAACGAGAAGCAGCCGTTTTCAATTTGTTTAGCATGAAATAAAACCAATGCATGTATTACAAACTAGCTAACTCACAAAACATCTGCACATGACAATAAGAGCAGGCGTTCTATAAGGAACTCTGGCATGTATGTAGCCCTAATCCAGTTGGGGGAACAAGTGCCAGTTTTGGCAAATCTTTGTTGAAGCACACGAAGAGTTTCCAAATCCCTTTTATCCAATCAAAAACTAGCGCGAGCGCTCAAGAGTACTCCGTTAGCAATCGAGCGAACAAATACGTCATGTCGCTTAGCAACTTGTAGCGCGAAAACCGCGGGCTCAGTCACTTCTCGGAGAAGTGATCGTGCCATCAACTGGCACTTGTTTTCCCGACTGTCATTTTGGAGTGAGGATATCGAGTCCTTCTCTACAAGCTCGTGTAAGAAAGTGAATGTGACGTGTGAAGGACGGCGGGTATGTTTGGGGAGGTAGATATCTGACAGTGATGCCAGTTCTCCACGCAGATATGGCCGGAATAAAATAATAAATATTAAGTCAAAATCGAGTTAGAATGCAAGCAAGTTTCTAGCTTTTATTAACGATGAACAAAGTTTTGGGCGTATAATGATCTGTTTACGTTAGTAGATCGTTAAATACAGTAGTTTGTTGGGTGAATGAACCACCGTCGCCAAGTGGTTAGCGCTTAGGACGAACGTCGTTTAAAACGTCAGTTTTTCTACGAGAATTTAACCACGGAAATTCATTTACATTGATCATCTTCAAGATTAGGTCAATGTATGTAACGTATGTATTAAATAACGTATTGTAAATGACGCTTGTAATTGTAGTGGTGTATTAAAATACTTTCAGTAGTGTAAAGTAATGCCTCTAAGTGTAATGTACAGTACATTGTCATGTGAATTTCATGCGTGTTAGTGTGAATTTTTGTTCTAAATAAAGTTCATTAAAAAAAATGTATTAATTTAAAATGCAAACGTATAAAGTTAGAAAATAAAGTTGAAAAAAGTTAACAGTGTTCTACATGTTGTACTTGCCTGCCGACGCAGCACAACATTTTGTTTACAAACTGCTCCTTAAAGAGGCACTGCCCCGGGGATTTTTTTTTTGGGGGGGGGGGGGGGAATGAAAATGTGCCAAGGATGAAATGAAATGCTTTTTCACGCACACACAATACTCCCAGAGAGTCAAGACAAGGAAATCTATTGATTAACTTTAATTGTTGATGCCGTTCCTTAGTTTATGCTAGTTTAAGGGCGTTTAAAAGGTTCCCGGTGAGTTTCTCAGTTCATTGTTAAGGTATTTCAGCACATCTGTGTCTAGCTTTTTCTTCATTTCGCAACGTTAGGTCCTCATAGCCCAGAATCGAGCCTTCTACGTTTTTTTTTTGCAAACGATTTCCCCTCTTTTTATAGGACACATCGCTGTCTTAAAGCGAAATTTGTATACATTCCCTTTGATGAATCGAAGAAGGCAATGTATTAAAACGCTTTGTCTCCACATCGTTCTTGTTGATTGTTGCATGCATCATACGGCAAAGGACAGAAGCAACTTGTTGAATATTTTTTCTCTCGGGCAAAAGAAGTTGCCCAGTTTTCTATCTTTGATATCAAAGCATCTACATATAATCAGCATTTACGTTAAACGGTAAGTTCTCAATCAACATAACATGTGAGATATTGGTCTTTCTATATTTTTTAAGTTTATATGGGTCCAATGCAACTCATCATGGAAGTGCTCGTTATTTGCTACCCAACTCAACCGAATATAAAACATTTATCATGTAATAAGCAACCACTTAAGGGGTGTGTCAACACGAACCGAGTAAAAATATCGTTATTGTGTCTTTTCAATCAAAATTACACGACAACAAATTTTACAAACAATATACAGCTATTTCGAGAAAGGTTGTCGAAAAAAAAAAACATCAAATTGTACGCGACAAGACCGAAAGGTAGTCTGGGTATTCACTGGAATTTTGCATATTGGCCTAAAGGAAATTTACAAGTTTGTTTCTTTGCACGTGGAAAATTTGTTTTTCCTCTCAGGGGCCTATATTTGTAGCTTTACTTTTACTGTTGCATGTCTTTGAGTGAGGAAAGTTCTTCTAAAGTTCAGAGGGGCTAAACGTACTTTGTTTCTACATGTCTGAAAAGAAAGAAAACCTGAAATTCGCACTTACTTTGTTGTTATAATCTCATTAGTATTCAACACGTGCAGTAGCTCAATGCGTCTACCCATACTATCTTTCGGGATTGGCTTGTGCAGTTTTGTGCTTTTTTTCCGACAACGTTTCTCGAAATAGCTGTATACGCAAAATGACAGAAACTAAAGATACATCTGAATAATAAAATAACCACTAATGCATTACAGAGCTTGCAAAACTTTGAACATCCATTAGTATAATGATTTATACTCATAAACGCTTATCGACCATTTAATTTAGAGGGCGAAGAGGCGGTCGTAAGACCCAATTGAATAAAAACGAAGACAATGCAGTATATATACCAACGCCCCGCTTACATGAAGCATTAAGCCAACACTCCAAACAAGGTTATATGACAAATACATTTCAACATCAACTTTTCATTTCAGCAAAATGTTTGCTATAGGACAAAATTTAAAAGATCTTTAAGGTGGTCTTAGTGTGGTCTGGATGTTCGGATAATTTTGTAAAACACCTGTTAAGAGTGAAACGTGAGTGTAATGTAGATTTTTGTGGTCGGTTAAAGGTGGTTTGAATGGGATAAAAAGGTGCAATATAAAATGTCATCCGTAATGGCTAAAACCCATCTTTAAATGTCATTAGTACTTTAGAAACCCCGTTTAATGTATTCGTTACCTGTCAACTGCTGGGCGTTGATTTCAGCTGCTCAGACAATATTTATGATTCGTTTCTTCCTTTCCAGCTTCTAATTATCACATACGTGTTTGTTCAAATTGTAACCATAGCTTGAACACGTCTTTGTAAATGTCCTCATTGGTTTAGCTGCTCCACGTGTACGAAGGTAAGACCTTTTATTAACTACTTATAAATAACATCAAACAGACCATATTTTTGTTATACAGAAAATTTTTACCTTAAATATCTTTTGAGGCTTTTTCATTGAGTCTCCAAGAAGATTTTGCTTACCAATTCATTTGACTTATACTACTTGACAACATTGAGACATTGATAGTTTTTCCTCGATCTGTTTCGGTTCGCTCAAGTTTTTACCCAACGGACAGATATTTCTACTGATTGTTTTGTTAAAATAGCTCGCAAGAGAGAAACGCGGCATGCTCTTGCATGTATTTGCTTTCTACTTTCTTGTTTCAAATTTTTCTTTGAACGGATTGTTCGAAAAAATTTTTGGCTTGACAATATTGTGACAGAAAAAGACTGATGTGATCGAGATTTGTTTCTCACTCCATTCTTTTAGGTTTTCACCTCGATCGAGCAGATTTATCAACTTTTGGTTTTATGGGCTTTTGGCCTCAAACCATTCTGACAGAGCACCGATTTATTTGTTGCTCGATTCTTTTGTTTTCTTTGAATACACTATTTTTTCGCTTGTCAAAATTGGAAAAGACAAATGCTGAATTATTTTAAATCGATGAAGTTTTCTCTCAATTTTTAAAGTTTTCGTCCTTCAACAAATGTTTTAACTGCTTACTGCAGTGTAGTCAAATCAACTAACTTGCAGTCGAAATGCGTTGAACATACTGTTAATTACAAAAATTCAAACGCGCTTGCTTGTAACAACCAAGACGAGTGTCTGTATGTAATAACGTAAAATCTTGTACACAATGAGCTAAGGACGTTTTAAAAATTGTAGTTCATCAGTCAAGTGAACTGTGTTTGACAATTTTCAAGGGTTTGAAGTTCGAGTATAAATCAATTGGCATACGAGAACTGTCGGTGTCCAATTTTGAAACAACAACATTTACAACGCTGCCATTAAAAGGTGGCATGGCTTGACGCGGTTTTGAACAGGGTATACTCTTGGACCTCTTGTTATCTGCTATGTCAAGAACTTGATCACCTACCGCTCGCTAATGATTGGGCAGTAATTTGATGTCATTTTTATGACGTCAACACATAGGATAGGTTGTTTTGATGCATCAACATGGTATCTGTTAGAAATGGTTTTCTCGCTACTTTCTTTCTGCTGTAACACTTGACCAGGGTTGCAACGGGGCGTTAGGCTGGGTCGCTTCAACTGTCAACTGTCTGATGAAAAAGAAGAAGAAGACCGCACAAAACATCTGCACGAGAGCGCTCGTTCAATGACCAAATGTGGCATGCATGAAGCGGGTTGTATTGAAAATCATACAGCATCTCTGCTCTAAACCGAATTTTAACAAAAAGAAATTAGCTGTGTACGCTCTTCACTGCCAGATACTTATTTATTAAAAACTAAGGGTAAACCTTGTTTTTTCATTTTGATTTCGAAGTAGAGAATATCGAGGTTTCTTTTACTACAAGCTCGTGTAAGAACGTAAGATTGAAGCGTGAAGTTGGCAGTTATCCTATAATTGGGAGGTAGAAATGTTCTGTTGCAGCCGATAAATAAGCGCAAGTTATATATTCCTCACTTCTGACTGGAGAAATATGGACCAAATATTGAAGTTGGAATGCAAACACGTCTCTCCCTCGCTTTTATTAACGGTAAACGAAGTTTCAGCAATGATCTATATAATTTGTTAAGCAAATGAACCACCGTCGCAAAATGGTCAATACTTCGTTGACGCAACAGTCCATTTCACGTAATTGATTCACACTGGTGAAATTAGTTCCTGAACTCTCTCTTCTGCGCCCCATATTGGGGTTGAACCTAGGCGCGAGAAGCGGGAGTCCACTAAGCATAGCATGCATGCGCATTTTCAAAACGGAGACTTGGCTACCAAGCGCGCGACATTAATGCAAGAAAAATTGTCGTGAACTTTGTCTAAAGCCATAAATGAATTGAACATGTACTTAATCTAGGATTACCGAAACAGCCAGGGACATTAATCACATGTTGCCAACCGCTAATCAAAGATCTCTTCGAGATTCGACTATGGAGTATGCGTGGAGTATGCGTCGGGGAAATGTTAGTATTGAAAGCGATTTGCGATGCATTAAGTTCGCGCAGGACCCCTGCTATCAATATGTATGTATTTATTTAAAGAGTATGCACGAACTGCGACGACTGAAGCCGACAACAATCGAAGTATTCACGAGAAAATATTTCTTAAAGTTCTTTGTATAGGCAACCGCTAATCAAAGATCTCTTCGAGATTCGACTATGGAGTATGCGTGGAGTATGCGTCGGGGAAATGTTAGTATTGAAAGCGATTTGCGATGCATTAAGTTCGCGCAGGACCCCTGCTATCAATATGTATGTATTTATTTAAAGAGTATGCACGAACTGCGACGACTGAAGCCGACAACAATCGAAGTATTCACGAGAAAATATTTCTTAAAGTTCTTTGTATAGGCAATTATACGTTATTGTTCTCAGCTTTGTTTCCCGTGCGCTGGAACGTAGCGAATTATCATAATTCAGCATAATTAGATTCGGAGCTTCGAATAAAGCGCACGTTGTTGTAAACATTGACTCGGAAGGTCTTCGGAAGCGGCAAAACCTGCAATCTTGTGTCCAAGTTTTCTCCACCGATACAGAATTTCGGGAGTTGATTCGCAAGGAACATAAACTTGGTGTACTCTATTGTGCCCTGACAGAAGCGAATTTACCAAACTCCCTTTCAAAAAGAAGATATAACGTTTCAAAGTTAAGAATTCACATTTTTACTCTTTTAGAAGTCAATAACTTCTAGGAATTTATGAATTCGAGTAATGTCTTTCTGTCAGGACACAAAAGAGGTTATGATTTATCTCTAGCTTGTATAGTCATTTCATTTGGTGCGCTATTCCAGCAGAAAACTTGGACACAAAATCGCATTATCTGCAGTTTAGCTTTGAGAGCTTGAAACATCACCGTAAGGGACGGACCATTATTTTCTGGAGGGGGGGGGGGGGGGGGGGATGAAAAATCTCTCTCTGCAAACTTTTTTTCTTTATCTATGCACCTCTGCAAACAATTTTTTTCTAACAACACCTTCCTGCAAACAATTTTTTTTCGATCTTTTTTAGCCACGATCTGACACAAAAAGGAGGTTCGCTTTTGCTGCCATCAATCATTATTTAATTCAATATTTTATGGTGGCGACCAATAAACACCTCTGTACTCATCTTATTCGTTTTCTGAGACGTACACTACGAAGATTGGCGAAACTGTTGCTTGAATTTTAAATGTCCAGTCCTTGCATTCTTGAAAAGCGCAATAATTTAATCTATTTTTCGAAGAAAACTTCAGAAAAGCTATACCCAATTTATGTTAGACATGTTTGTTTGATATATTTGAGCGAGGGAATAGTTCCTACGCTGTCGGATGCCATTTTTTGATATTAAAACCAAGAAGTTACGAAACTCTCTAGGTTTTAATACTTCGGCTTTTATAATTTATGTAAGTAACGGATGAAAACTGCATCAACAACAATCCGAATGAACGGCCGAGTGAACAGCCCAGCATGTGCATAAGCTCATGAAGCTCTGACCAAACAGACCGAGCAGACGAAGGCAGAGAATGCAGAAAGTCATCCACACGACTGACTGACGAGGGGGTTTAATTGAGTAGTAAAATGAAGTCCATATGTATTTATGTTTGTATGAATAGCAGATGCAATCTGCATCAACGGCAAACTGAATGAACGGAAGAATGAACAGACAGACAGGCGCATGAGCACCTGAATGCCTGAGCAGACAAACCGGACAAACAAGAGAGCCGAAAATACATAAAGTCATCTATGCAAATGGCTGACTATGATGTTTTACTTGGTAGTAATCTGCTGACCCTATGATATTTTATCGTTCAAGTGAATTTATGTTGATATTTTAAATAAGCAATTTAGTGAGCTCACTAATAAGTTTTCTTAAATCGAAGTAGATTGATAGAAAATAATAGTTTGCCTGCTCAGACAGTCTGCCATTCTCATCAGGGGAACAGTCACCTGAACAGTGACAGACTCGTTAGAGAGATGATTTTCAGCGAGAAGCACGCAAGTAGTCAGGGTAAGCCCGCGCGGGAAGACGTTACATTGATCTTTATATCCGTACTGTAACGCATTGCTTTCTAAAAGCCAAATTAGGGCGAATCTCTCCAACCACACGTTTCAAACTGTGGTACCACAGCTGGCCCAACGTGCCTGAGCTTGCTATTAGTTGAATTTATTGCCTACATGACCACTTTGAAATTCCAATTTGGTCAAATAAAATGTTGATTTTATTTGAGCCCTATATACTGTCTGCAAACAACTACATACTTTTAGTCTTCATACTTTTAGTCTATATACATTTAGTCTCATACTTTCATTTTTGAAAGTTTTTTTTCATTGATAGATTATTACAAGTTTCTCTGACTTCTATGGAATACTATTTTTTTGATGCATATGATGTTTGCAAACAATTTATTTTGTCTTTTTAGGCCCTGCAAACAATTTTTTTCAATATTTTTCATCCCCCCCCCCCTCCAGAAAAATAATGGTCCGTCCCTAACCGGCGGGCTGCCAGTAAAACTACAACCATGATGGAATTATATCATCCCCTGATATCCTTGATAAGATTTAGAGGAATCGATTTTCAAAATCCGGAGAATTATAGCTTTACAAGAAAACACCCCTCGAGAAATTTGGCTAATGAATTTATTAATTAGCAAGGGTTCTGCGCGACCTTAACTCATTGACTCACAGTTCAGAAGGCTTTTATTAGCGCGCACCCACCCCCCCCCCCCCCCCCAAAAAAAAAAAAATCCTGGCTCTTTTACGGCATTTAACACAAACGTGCGAGTGGGAAAAATATACCATACGCGTACTTAATTCAGACAAATAATTCCTTTCTGAAGTAAACTTTTTTACAACTAGACACGCTGAAAGACCAATTCGTGATTTGAAATGTTAATTATCAACCTTGATAAATTGATCCAAAACCAAACTTGAAGACGGTGAAAACTCGCAAAAACACGAACTCTTTCTACAAAATATAACACCAGTTGAAAACGCTCTGGTGAAAGGTAGGTTTTCATTCTGTACAACTGTCACTGACATTTATTTAACCACCAGTGGTATTATCTTGGTACAGAAAAGCGGTAATTGGGGATAATAATTTGCGAATCATGGTGGCGTGAGATTGCGGAAAACTACTGAATTCCTTCCACAAAATTAACACTCAGATTGCTTTTTATGCTATCCATCACTATAACTAATAACGAAAAAATACTTGTTTGCATTTTCCCAAGTACTGTAGTAAATCTTTGCATGTAAAAGGTCGTAAACTGAACACAATTATTAAATAAACAACAACGCGATGGTAAGTCGGCCGCACGCAGCATATCAGATGTCACCATGCGCTTTTCAAATCAATACGCTTCAGAGGCCTAAAATTACAAACGTAAACTGGGCAAATGAAAGAAACTTGAAGGAAGTTTTGTTTTAGATTAATTCTCATTTCAACATGTAATTACTAATGTATCAAAGCTTCAAAATTCTGCATATTTTTGAAGCCGTGAGATCCTGCATTATTCATACTAAAGCGTAAGTTTAATTTTAGCCCGACAGGATTTTGCAGTCAATTTTTCACTAAGTGGTTTTACCGATCCTTCTAAAAATTCCATTTAAGTTCGAAGCAATATTGTACATTACCATTTTCCAGTCTGAAGTCTTGAGAAGGTGCATTAAGTCGTGATCAAGTCCGTGAATTGTGGTCAAAACAAAAGATTGCGTGACGAGCTAAAATACTTCTTTCAATGAAGACGACAAACAATAGACTTGTAAAAATAGAAAATAACACTGGCCAATATCCTCTGACAATGAAGATTCGCAGCAGCTTTTAAGCACGTAAAACTAAGCGATTCAATCGATGAATAGCACAGATTTTTGAAAAATACCTACCTGTAGTTTGCAAAAGGCTAGACAGGCTAAATGACGAGCGACGCGTGAAAATAACACTTCGGGATCGAGAAGTGCTGACGCATTCCTATCCAATGACGTTTTTATCGCCCACAGCGAAAAGTATTCCCTTGACAAATTAAAACAGTCCCTTGAGAGTATACAAAAATGTGGGTCAGAGAGTGCCAACCCAATGCTCCCAATTCTTACCATTTTTTTTGTACCAAGCAAAATAGTCGAAAAAACCAAACCAACACTACTACAGATGGCGAAGCTCACGCGCCATAAATTCGTCTTTTTGAGCAAGCGATTTGAACTCGTGCAGAAAAGTAACTACCATTACTGAGTTTTTCAGCATGAATTAAGTACGTTCTGTTTGGCGGCTAAGGATGATTGTTTTCGTCATTAGTCTTTTTATCGAATAGTGCCTAGGTTAAGCTCTTAAAAAGTTGTTCCGGTGTTCTTGCTTTAGTACGTAGTCGTGTAGTTGAATTCGTCATCTGTGCGCCCGCGTTTCCAAAGGTGCTGCCATATGTGGTTTTGTTTTTCCTCCGGTTTGGGGGAAAAATGGCGGATTTCTGAGCATGCGCATGCAAGTTATCCTGGACTCTCTCTTTTCGCGCCTGGGTTCAACGCGAAAGGCAGAGTTCAGGGACTAGACTATTGTGAAAATAAGCTCTTATCTCACCCCACTTAACACTAGAGTTTTCTTAGATCACATGTACACAACTGTAAACCCCAATACAAATCAAACAATAGAATTAACTTTTGATACAAACTCCTGCTCAGCTAATTAGTATTCATTAACTTTTGATACAGATCTCTACCGAATCGCATGACAATGCTTTGCATTCAATTTATTGTTCGCATTTCACAAGTAGAAAAAAATATTCGCGTCCGATCTGTATGGCCGTTTACAATGTAACCGCCCATACTGATCTCCCGCTCATATTTTATCTACTACATAAAATCGAGTTGAGTAAATGACGTCACCGGTCCTCTAAGCTTTAATACTTCCGGGACTAATACAGATATTTG
This sequence comes from Meandrina meandrites, assembly GCA_963693305.1. Lineage (NCBI taxonomy): Eukaryota > Metazoa > Cnidaria > Anthozoa > Scleractinia > Meandrinidae > Meandrina > Meandrina meandrites. The sequence continues at coordinate 12,543,813 of OY855903.1, read as the reverse complement.
AAAACGGAAAACGCCATTTTCACTATTTTTTCGTGGTATTCTCTATGATACGCTTAAAATTGCAAGGGGCCGGTGAAAGTTTGAAGATAGTAGCACTTTAGTTTAAAAAACCGATAAAGATAAAATCCTGGATCATCTCAAAGCAGACTTTTATTTAAAATTAACAGAGATGTTGCATGTTGCGATTAAAAAGGAACTAATGTAGTGAAAACAAGCATGACATAATTCCACGAAAAACATTTGTAGACAGTGTAAACTTAAGTTTTCTTATACCTAACATAAAAACGACAAAGGCTTCACACAAAATACAATTCAAGTAGGGAATCATCTCTCAAGATGTATAGCACCTGTAAAGAGTAAAACCCGTCGAGTATACTGTAAATTTAAGATGTTGGTAAAAGGTGACTTGAATTGGACAATAAGGTGCAACGAGTCACTGTAAACTGTTTGATGTATTAATTTTTGCTTATTTAAATAATTTTGAGAACTATTACGTCGAAGAAGGGATAAATGAAATATTTATAATTCCATTATTTCTTCTCCCGACTCTACTCAAATTACCATAATTCTATAAAAAGTCATTCGTTATTGTTAAAATTCATGACAATATACAGAAACGTCAAAAATGCATTTCGTACCTGTCAGCTGCTGGGCGTTAATTGATCCCAGCTCCAACTGAAATGTTTCGTCAGATATTATTCATGATTCGTTTTCCCTTTTCAGCTTCCAGTTATCATATATAACCATACTGTTTGAGCACGTCTTTGCACGGGTGGATATCTCACTTAATTCTGAGTGATTTAGCTGTTGTACGCGTAAGAATAATAAAAGGACCCGAGTTGCACGCAAAAAGGTAAGACCTTTAAGTGTTAACTGTTTATAAATACCAAACAGTCCAAATTTATAGAAAATTTATAACGTAAATATCTTTTGAGGCTTTTCATTGACGTCTACAAGAAGATTTCGCTTACTAATTTTTAACTTGTGAGCGGAAACAGTTATCGGCATTTAATCTAGAACAAATAACATGCCATAGAAGCGAAAGATGTGTCCAGAGGGAATCATTCACCGGAGAACCTCCTCGACAAATACACTGATTGTCAGCCGCAGACGGATCCTTTTTCGACTATATTGCTTGTAACATAAGATATGTACCGTCGATTGCAACATGTTCTAACGGCTATTAAACGTTGCATGTTTGTTTGTCATATTTAAAAGTTTGAAGCAGCATCAGCCGACGTTTCGCACGAGCGATCACGAAAGTGTACAGGCGATAAATAAATTTCATTCCGCAGCCACAACTCTTTGCAGTATTAAGAACCGTTCTCTGAGAAAGTGAAGCAAACTTGGAAATGAAAATTTTTAACCCCCCTTCATTTTTTGTGTGGAGGTAGGCTACCTGGGGGGATGAACAAAAACGACCATATTTTGATTGGCAGATGTATTGTTTCCATGGTAACCGCACTTGGTCACGCAAGCCTCAGGTTCATGTTTTGAGCTAAAATTTCACTCTCAAAAAGTAAAAATATACGAGGCTAGTTCTCGGGTAAATGTAAACCAAATCAAATGAAATTCCAGCAGAAAGTAGAGTCATTCTTCTAGTTTATAAAAATTATTGTAAAAGTATTTTGAGGTTTATGAACAAGGAAAAAACTGACGCTGTGTAATAAAGCCTGTCGGCCATTTGGACAAGCGGCAAAATCAAGCAAAACCAATTTCGCTATTTTTCCCAAAGTACTCTCTTTCTTGAAACCAAATTAGCAGCAGAGCTAATATGGATAATGTAGTTTCGAAATATTGTAACATCTTTTTGGGGAACGTTATATTTTGTCCATAGGCATTCAAGACATACAAGGCAAATTGCAACAAATTGCAAGATTGGTCATTTTGAGGGCCTCGCTATTTGGCCTAAAAAGGCTTAAGAGAGATGAATTCAGCTTGAAAATAATATTATATCACCTGTTCTGTTACGTAAATGTGATTACTAACGTTTTGGTTGGCGAATTTGGTGAAATTTAAATTAATACAAAAGCCTACCTTGCAAGTTTTGGCAATTTCTTCAAGACGATTTGTTGTCTGAGACTCGCCTTCGCTCCCTCCAATTTCTTGACCAAATTAAGCACAGGCACTAGCAGAAAGGCCAAATCTAACAGTTTCCCACATCAAAATCCATTTTCCTGCGTTTCAGACCACAAATGATGATACATTAATCCGCATACTTGATAAACAACAGTTCGCCGCCATGTCAAAACACATCCGTAACTTTGTGATTTCTTCCGTCGAGTGCCAAACCTCTTCAGTACAATTCATCCGGAAAGGTAGATAAATGAACACTGCATTAAGCAAATGCATGCCTGTGAACATTACAGAGTAATGTCAGTGATGCATTTGGCAGAAATCGAGTCGCGCGTTCGAAAGTCAGAATGTTGAATAAACGAACACACCGGAAGTTCGGGAGACGGGACTGCTGACCGGATGTAACACAATACAAATGGTGTAGGTGTAAATTCTTTTAGGACATCTCATGGTTCTTTTGGTATTAAAGGTGGAAGGTTTTACGATGATAATGCAACATCAAACATGTAACTACTAGGTATATTCGTACCACAGAAGTTTAAGTTACATTTTACCGGCGATGAGTGTTTTCTGCATCTTTCGCAGGCACAGCATAGCATCGGTCAGAAACAGGCAGATTTCACATCACCGTGATTGTCCTCGTCAAATAAAGGCTACGCCGTTATATATGGCTAAATCCCAAACAACAACAACAATAATATAAAAAAAAAACTCGTCTGTGCAGGATAGAATACGCATCGCAGTTAACCTTACCGATTTTCCATTACGGCTTCTCCTCATATCTAATAGAATGGGGGGGGGGGGGGGGGGGGGGGGGAATGAGTTAAATCGTGTTAGCCCCAGGTGTGTACAACCACTGGCCACTGGGTTGGCACCCTTCAAATTATTAGCTTGGTGATTGCCGCTGGGACACTGAGACGCGCTACGCATAGAAAGTCGACAACCTCGAAGATTGTACACCGGAAATGCGAGTATAATCAAGACTGCTGACCTGATGCACTTTGAAAGTGTAGTTTTTCCTTGGTTTTGCGGCTTTCGAGAAAGCAACTTATTTGACACCTTTTTTTTCGCTGTATTTTGCAAAGTTTCAATCTGGTAATTTAACTTTTTTTACAATGATGAGTACAAAAGAAACATAATATTAGAAATGCACTTTGATGTTTTTTTATTACACAACCTTATACAGACAACTCTCGTTAGAGCGGGCTGTGAGAAAAAAAGTGTCGTTAACATATCTTGAAAAATATAGACTATGACAAAAGTGTCCGTAATTCCGTAATAGCGATAATCCGTAAGCGGGAGTCATTTCCATTCAAACCTCTATGACGTGTCCGAACGGCGAGAGTTGAATGCAATTGTTCCTTGGTTAGTTTTGTTGCTTATACATTGTTTTTTTTTTTCGATATCAATGGTACAGTGCGTGTTCCGATCTTTCTAGCATAAACATCAGAAATTACGAAGTAAGATTTTTATTCTCCAGGTTGATGATTTTTTTAAAGGAAATTGCACATCGCGAAGTGCAGGTAAATAGAGTGGTCAAGACGAAATGATCAGCATGAGAAGTTTTTCATTTTCAAATCACAAAGGGGAGGTTTCTTAGTGCACTGAAAATAATGTAACACTCACCGAATGTAACAAGGATACCGTAAGATTTTGGTTATAAGCTCCCCTCCCTCCCAGGTTACAGGCCCATCTACCTGGAAACAAAAAATACATCCGGTTATAAGTCCCCCCCCCCCCTGGAAATAAGCCGCCCCCCTATGTTAGATGACAGTACTCAAACAATGTTGCTTTATTATGACTTTTTAACATAAAAAAACGTATTTCAATCAACATTGCGGTGGCTCGTTTTGAAACGTTTTTTTTTATTCCGCCAATAAGTTTCCCCCCGGATATAAGCCCCTACGTTGATAAGCCCACCCAAAACCCCTTACGAAGTTGTTTAAGCTCAGGGCTTATAACCGGAATTTTACGGTATATCAGGCACGTGCAAACATGATGAAGTCCGTGAGGAGATGGATCTGATTCTTTTCCGTGCTGGTTGTTAAATAAAGAAAAAATGGCGTTTTCCATTATTTAGCTATTCATTCTTATTTGCATTCTCATACTGGGTGTTGCGCTTTTTGTGAGCCTGTTAACGTCAAGCCACTGATGAACATCTGCGGAAACATTTTTACTAGGATTTTTTGATATTAATCCCAAAGAACCACGTCTCAGTGTCCCAGCGGCGAACACCAAGCTAATAACCAAGGAAAAAACACATGTTCAAAGTGCATCCGGTCAGCAGTCTTGATTATACTCGCATTTCCGGTGTACAATCTTCGAGTTTGTCGACCTAGCTTCACTTTCCAGACTTTCTATGCGTAGCGCGTCTCAGTGTCCCAGCGGCAAACACCAAGCTAATTATTTGAAGGGTGCTAACCCAGTGGTTGTACACACCTGGGGTTAACACGATTTAACTCATGCCCCCCCCCCCCCCCCCCAATTCTATTAGATATGAGGAGAAGCCGTAATGGAAAATCGGTAAGGTTAAAGGAGCAGTATCACGAGATATCTTCTAAGTTTTTGTGTAACCTATGCTGGAATTATAAAGGTGCGCTCACTGATCAACAAAATAACCTTTAAACGACAAAGAAGGCAGAAGTTCACTCAATAACATGTGAACAAACCATAAACAATGTTTTTTAGTGATTTACCTCCAAGTAACACCGTCAAACTTGAAAACGTTGGCCCGATGTTTTCAAATTTTAGACCACTTCTTTTCTACCCGTCCGTAGACAAAACAGTTTTAAACAACTTTTGTGACCAGTACAGAGCGTTTTAGCAAGGTGACACAACTATTACTGTACGTTTCAATTAATTGCAACACATCCATTGGATTTTCAAGTAGCATTAAATCTTGGTGAGACTGCCCCTTTAAATGCGATGCGTACTCTATCCGGCACAGACGAGTTTTTTTTTATATTATAATTGTTGTTGTTGTTTGGGATTTAGCCATATATAACGGCGTAGCCTTTATTTGACGAGGACAATTACGGTGATGTGAAATCTGCCTGTTTCTGACCGATGCTATGCTGTGCCTGCGAAAGATGCAGAAAACACTCATCGCCGGTAAAATGTAACTTAAACTTCTGTGGTACGAATATACCTAGTAGTTATATGTTTGATGTTGCATTATCATCGTAAAACCTTCCACCTTTAAAACCAAAAGAACCATGAGATGTCCTAAAAGAATTTACACCTACACCATTTGTATTGTGTTACATCCGGTCAGCAGTCCCGTCTCCCGAACTTCCGGTGTGTTCGTTTATTCAACATTCTGACTTTCGAACGCGCGACTCGATTTCTGCCAAATGCATCACTGACATTACTCTGTAATGTTCACAGGCATGCATTTGCTTAATGCAATGTTCATTTATCTACCTTTCCGGATGAATTGTACTGAAGAGGTTTGGCACTCGACGGAAGAAATCACAAAGTTACGGATGTGTTTTGACATGGCGGCGAACTGTTGTTTATCAAGTATGCGGATTAATGTATCATCATTTGTGGTCTGAAACGCAGGAAAATGGATTTTGATGTGGGAAACTGTTAGATTTGGCCTTTCTGCTAGTGCCTGTGCTTAATTTGGTCAAGAAATTGGAGGGAGCGAAGGCGAGTCTCAGACAACAAATCGTCTTGAAGAAATTGCCAAAACTTGCAAGGTAGGCTTTTGTATTAATTTAAATTTCACCAAATTCGCCAACCAAAACGTTAGTAATCACATTTACGTAACAGAACAGGTGATATAATATTATTTTCAAGCTGAATTCATCTCTCTTAAGCCTTTTTAGGCCAAATAGCGAGGCCCTCAAAATGACCAATCTTGCAATTTGTTGCAATTTGCCTTGTATGTCTTGAATGCCTATGGACAAAATATAACGTTCCCCAAAAAGATGTTACAATATTTCGAAACTACATTATCCATATTAGCTCTGCTGCTAATTTGGTTTCAAGAAAGAGAGTACTTTGGGAAAAATAGCGAAATTGGTTTTGCTTGATTTTGCCGCTTGTCCAAATGGCCCACAGGCTTTATTACACAGCGTCAGTTTTTTCCTTGTTCATAAACCTCAAAATACTTTTACAATAATTTTTATAAACTAGAAGAATGACTCTACTTTCTGCTGGAATTTCATTTGATTTGGTTTACATTTACCCGAGAACTTGCCTCGTATATTTTTACTTTTTGAGAGTGAAATTTTAGCTCAAAACATGAACCTGAGGCTTGCGTGACCAAGTGCGGTTACCATGGAAACAATACATCTGCCAATCAAAATATGGTCGTTTTTGTTCATCCCCCCAGGTAGCCTACCTCCACACAAAAAATGAAGGGGGGTTAAAAATTTTCATTTCCAAGTTTGCTTCACTTTCTCAGAGAACGGTTCTTAATATTTTTAGCTGGCGCACATCAAACCCTTCTGCAGTTAAGTTATCAAAAATGGCTTTACTTTGCTACACCATTGGACTAAAACACCATAAAAACAAAAGGTACAATAATTTTATGCTCAGCGAGCCGTAAACATGTGGCGCGATTGTTGTCTGGCTGTCTCGTCTTCGTATGAAATTAATTTTCAGTAATTAAGGCGGTGGCAAACGAAGACACAATGTTGCGGACACATTGTTGCGGACACAAATGTTTCCCCGATTGCCCGCGCGCGCAACATTTGTTGCGGACACAAAATTTGTGTCCGAAACACAAAAATGTTTCTGATTTCTTTCAGAAACATTTTGTGTCCGCAACAAATTATGTTTCCCGGTTTGCGCAGCATAGAAACAATCATGAGCAACAATGTGTCCGCAACAACGTGTCCTCGTTTGCCACCACTGTAAACCGTTCAGTTTCATCCGCTTGACAAATGCAGAAGGCTTGAAACTCACAGAAGTCTCACAAAATTAAAAAAAAAAGCCTTACTGTAACCTGAGTGAACCACGAGAACACCGACTCTACCAAGGGAGCTTTACATTTACATTTGGGCGGGAAAACTTCAAAGTTTGACACCTGAAACGCAGACGTTTGACGTCACGTGAAAACATTTTTTAGCGGGCGCGTTCACGGGTAGATGCAATCGACGGTATTTTTATCTTTTGAATCAATAAGTAACAATTATTCGCCTCAGGCTTAGTGAATCTCGGTGCTCCGGGTTTGGAGTGATTTCTTCAGAATGAACGAAAATTTCATTTAGCAAAGGCTGCCATGTTTACTTGCCTGGATGGCAAAGGCGGCGTGGCTGAGTAGCCAAGCCCTGAAATGTTATATTCACCTCCAAGCGAGGTGAATTTAGCGTCATAAACTAGAGTTTTTCCACCAATCAAAATGTTCCATTCTTATATTCACCTCTGGAAATTAGACTAATTAACAATTATTCTTTGAAATCGAGGTGAATAGTGGCAGAATATTTGCCGAGCCGCGTAGCGGCGAGGTAAATATTCTGCCGCTATTCACCGAGATTGAAAAGAATAATTGTTTTAGTATATACACACGAAGTGATCTCAAAACAGACAATCTAGACATTTTCAAAAGGAAACCTATGAAAGGCAATTTTATTGACGTCTCAATTTATGCGTGAAACACGTACAAAACTATTTACAGATTCTTTTAACATGGCAAATACACAATCTTCGATAAAATCCTCGTCAAAATGGTCCTTTTACACAGTTCAAATCGGCAACTTTAATCGAAAGTCTGCTTGGAAATCGATAACTGATCAAACAAAGTTTTCGAAGTTATCGAGAAAGGCTTGTTGTTTGGCTCTTTGCGAAGGTGCCTGTCAATGGCGGCTGGAATTGAGGTGAGTGTTACCTTGTTGTAATATGACCTGTCTTGTTTTGTTGCGGAGATATAAAACTTCAATTCTTCTTTTTGTATTTCCTCGATTTCGGTGAGAAATTTGTTCTGTCAGGCAAACCAGTCTACAAAAAATACTCGTAATGAGACAAATTGTAGTCGTGAAGATTAATTGCTGCCTATTTAGCGATAGGTCGAACTGATCACAGTAATTATCTTGATAAACAAACTGAAAAACACTTGTTTGCAAAACATGACTTCTTCACTTATCTTTAAAAACTTTTAGCCCAGAGTTCGTTGCCTTCTTGGTGTTTTCTGGCTCGCTGTCGTCTTTTATTTGCACTATTTTTGATTCCGAAATGCTAGCGAAACGTGAGTTTACGCCGGCCATTTTGTTTCTGTTTTATGGGATAATGCATTATCCACTCGCTAGCGAGTGAATAATGCGGCATTAGCCCGAGATAGCGAACCAATCAGATTGCTGGAATAGCCAAAATCACTGAGTGTGTATATACTAAAAATTAGACGTCAATAAAATTGCCTTTCATAGGTTTCCTTTTGAAAATGTCTAGATTGTCTGTTTTGAGATCACTTCGTGTGTATATACTAAAACAATTATTCTTTTCAATCTCGGTGAATAGCGGCAGAATATTTACCTCGCCGCTACGCGGCTCGGCAAATATTCTGCCACTATTCACCTCGATTTCAAAGAATAATTGTTAAATATCCCATAGAAAACAGGTAAATGTGAAAATAGATTAGTGTGTATCAATCAGACCAATCTGCAGCCGCTTACTTTGATAAGGAACTGCCTACATTGTGTGGTTCCAGAAAATATTCATACCCACCCCAAGGATGGTCACTGGAAATTCCGAGGGGGATGGGGGTCTCAATAACACAAATTTTTAATAGAAAGTATGAAGCTAAACTGCAATTCCCAGGGGGTGGGAGGGTCCAAACCAAAGAACCATCCTCGGGGAAGGTATTGATATTTTTTGGAACCACACCCTGTTGAACCAAGCCTGTGCTGCCGAAAAAACTTGACACATTACCTAACCTGGAGTAAAATTTATGGTCTGCGATAATAATTAATGATGTAAATTCTCTGTTATTTCATTATTTCTACATATTTTTATTGAAACAAAATTTTTTTTGTCATGAACCCCAGAATGGTTTAAAAACTTAAATGTAATATTAAGTGTCGGTATTTACATGTAGCCATATTGGGTTCTAGGATGTTCATATTATATAAATAGCTATAAATGTCACTAAAGTATATTCAGGTTTAAACTGGCAACATGTGGGAGTCAATCATGTGACAACTTTATTGCATTGACACAATGTGTATTTTTGAGTTCATTTTGACTAACAGGAATGCCCTTGCAAAGTCTTCAAGTCACCTGTAAATAAAACAAAACAAACAAAAACTATTTATTTTGATGAAATTGCAATTTTCCAGCATGCAGACTGTATATTAAAATTAAATGGCCTTTTTCAGTGTGTGAAAAAACTGGCTGCTTTTATGTTGGGCTAGTGGATCCAATAATTTTTCCACTTGCTAGATAGCCAAATGACATTTATGGATTTTTGAGTCTAATGCGCATGCGCTTTAGACTCTATGTAGTGGAAAAAAGCTGTTAGCAATCCCAAGGGAATGGTTCGGGATCGATAATCGTTCGGCGTAATTGTGCTTAAACAATAGCCCGCCTCATTGCGGGCTTGGTGCGATGATCGTAATCCAAGCAGGAAGCAAGGATGTTGTTAATGAAGCAACGGTCGAACGGAGCTCGAGCACGACACGCACTTGTAAAAGAAATTGTCATGTATGTAATTGGAATAAATGTTTTACAGTTCAAAATAAAATGTCTCCTCGTTTTCAAGTGTGAAGCCACTGAAAATGTTCTCCTTCCAGCTGCATGTTTTTTTATAATCCCTGGGAAACGCAACGTGAAATCGACATCTTTTGATGAAAAAAATCCGGAAGTGACATTTGTGTTCATAAACAAAAAATAACTTTGAAAAAAAAATGGAAAATTAAATAAGATTGTAGTCAGCAATTGATTGTTCAATTCAAATGAAGCAGGATTTCATTCACAGAATGCAACTTTCATTAAAAAGAGTTTTGTTTTCACGATACAAGATTCAATCTAGAGCTTGAAAACAAGACAGTGTAATCAAATTACATTTCGCGCGAAATTTGCATAAATATTGAAACTTGCCAAAAAGTACTTAAGACAGAATGAAAACTCGCTTTAATAGTTATTGAATGCTGATCTGATTGTTATTTCCATGTATTGACTATTTGAAAGCTGTTCTCAGTCATGAAAACAAAACTCTTTCATTCAACTGCTTGCAGTGTTTAATATTAGTATTATTAGTATTAATTTTTATTATAACTTTAAATAATAGTATATTACCTGATGATTTTTAACCGTGTATAAGGAAATGTTAAATAAATAAATAAATAAATAAATAAATAAATAAATAAATAAATAAATAAATAAATAAATAAATAGACGTGAAAATATTTCGCTTAATTAAATTACATTCTGCACGCAATGTTTTCTTTGCTCTCCTTTGTCAAAACGTTTAAGGAAAGTGAAATCTTTGTTGAGCAGTATTGCATAAATTGCAAAGGAATTGAAAAAAAATATATATTTTGGCTTATTTTGATGGGATTTAGGATATTTAGAATACTGAATAAGTGGCTGTATCTTGTCTATCTATGGGGCGGACCATTATTTTTTGGAAGCTGGGGGATGAAGATTTTTCCAAGACAAACAATTTTTTTCTGTATCGTTGTCTGTGAAAACATTTGTTTTCCGGTGTCATCTTCCTGCAGACAATTTTTTTCATGCCTGCAGAAACTTTAGTTGGGCTTTTTTTTTGCTTTTGCAAACAAATTTTTTCAGGATCCCCCCCCCCCCCAACCTCTCTCTAAATCTGTACGATCTTCCTATGGTCTACAATGCACTTATCTTTTAACATGAATCGATGAACTCAAACCCTAAGTAACAAGTTTTTCCTATTTCAAATATAACATTTCGTCAACTTTCTAAATATATATACTTAAGAGAACAAATATTATCGACTTCTTCTGAACCAATCTTACTACCAAACCTCCACTACACCTCTTGCTCTATGCCGTAAATACCGAAACTACTTCAACATATTTAAACCGCACTAACAATCTATGATGCATTAGACTCATGTACCCACTGGGTACTATTTTTATTTCTTGTGGTAGTTGTTTCGAAAGAAACATGGGACTTTGGGTAAGCTTATAATGGTTTCACCTTGCCCAGTATACCTGGGTCAGGCAAGGAAGAAATCAATTTTCTTTGCACCCCTCCTTTCATTAATCATTGCAGAAAAATATCAGATTATTTTAATAATGTTTAAAAATGTCTTGGACCCTAAAGCTGAATTTTTGTAATCTGTTAATTTCAAAACATTACGTCACAGAAATCTATATTTGGTTTTCTTGTAGAGCAAGTTGCCAACCAAAACTAAGCTGGAGTTTATATAAATCAAATTTACAGCTCTTGGCTAATTCCCATATGAGTTAAAAAAACTTGGGTCTTGACAAAGTGCGAGCCAACAAGTCATGAGAGCCATTCCACTATATATAAATAGCACATTGGTTAGCCTAAAAAGCTCCCTGGTTAGCCTAAGCAGTACTCCAGTTAGCCTGAGTATAGTTAGCTGGCTTGAGGTTATGTTAATTATTGGAGTTAGGTTTTTGTGGCTTGTATGGCACTTATGTGTCATGAAACATGTGAGCCATGCAAGCCATTCCAGTTAGCCTACATAAGATTCCGGTTAGCCTACATGTACATAGTACTCCGGTTAGCCAAACGGTACATCATGTTGCTTGCAGTTAGCTTTGTATTGGAATTAGGGTTTTCTGGCTTGCTTAAGTTTAAGGCCTCACATATTTTAATATTGCTACTTCAAAATGCTGCTGAAGGTCATTCAACAACTGAAAATACATGCTGTAAAGTATATGAAATGATTCATATATGAATCCATGAAAATACATGCCTTAAAAAAATGTCAAACAGATTTTTTATAAAGTAGACAAGTGTCTGGTCAAAAAGCAGATCTTAAATGCCTCAGGTAATGAATGTGTGTAGAGAGAAGGATGGGAATTGCTAGAATTGACTGTCACATAACTAGAGTTCACCGGTTGACCGAGTCAACTCCGAGTCCGAGTCAAGTCCGAGTCCGAGTCAAGTGGCCGAGTCACTGGTCAGCGGTTTGTTCGTTACGAAAATATAAAGTTTGCGAAAAGTTTGCTGGTCGTTTGCTGTAAGCATAAATACGATACGATAGTCCACAGTGTTTCCCTAACCAACAAATGAAAGCTAACCGCAAGCAAACAGGAGTGGAACTAGCCGCAAGTGAACCGGAGTGGAACTAACCGCAAGCAAACCGGAATGGAGCTAACCGCAAGCAAACAGGAGTGGAACTAACCGCAAGCGAACCGGAATAGATCAAACCGAAACCAAACTGGGAAATCCAGGCCAAAAATCCAACTCGAACGTCTGCACTTTCTACTCGCCATCTTGTGAACGACTTGCGAAAGACAAAACCTCATGGTCTGGAGATTGAAAGGTATATTGCTGTCCAGTGACTCGGTCTGACTCGGACTCGGATGTGACTCGGGCTCGGAGTTGACTCGGGAAATGGAATTACTCCACATAACTATGTGCAAAACTAAGAGATCAACAACTACCTGAACTTGTTATAATCCATAGTTTAACTCAACAGTAATCCAAAATGTCCTCAGTTCTGAATTCTGTAAATCCTGTCAAAACATTAGGCATTCTATTACTCCCAAAAATTACCTGTAGACCACAAAATGCAAAAGAAACGTAAATCTATGTTTACCAATACAATAAAACATCATGGGAAGAGTAAATCTTAAGTTAAGAAATGGTCTCATTTATTAAACATGCCCAAAGAGGCATTCCAAAACGTGAGTAGCACTGTTTAATTGAAGTTAGGCAAAAGCTCACGTCTTTTAAGCGATTTAGTGGAATTCAGCGGAACTTCGAAATCGGTTTTCGATGTTTGGTGTTGTTAGAAAAGATTTCTTTTGATAAGATATTTGAAGCAGTAACACAAAAGCTTGCAATAAGGTTTGGTACATAATTTTGTCCAATAACTACCCGAAGTCCTGGCGGATTCCGTCTTAAATCATCCCCGCCAAAAGCAATTGAAATGAGAAGAAACTGACAACGCCATCATAAAGAGCATGCACTCCTTCCTTTGGCAAAATTTTCTTTTATTCCTACCGCAAATGGTCGTTGAGTAGGAAGCCAACAAACTTTTCAATTGTATTTTTTACTGCCGTACGTTTTTAGCGAAAAGTAATAATGGTCATTTTTAAAAACACTATTTAAAAATCTACAACTTCGCTTAAAAAAATCCTAAGAGAGAGATCCTAGTAAAGTTTTCAAGCGAATTTAAAAATGCGGTCCGTTCTGGTCACGTGACCTATGACGTCATAACAATAAAAGTGATAAAAATGTACTTATCATATAAATATCTACCAACATGTAATTTGTTGTTTCCTCACATTTAATGCAACGCCAGATACGCACTTGTACCCAGACTCCCACTTTTTGAAAATTGTACATAGCTCCCTTAATATTTATATTTTGTTCGGTACCCGGGCAGTCTGAAATGCCTCACACCAATGTGCGTCAAACTGCAATAACTGCTTTTTCAGTAACAAAATATCTTCGTCACAGTGAGCAAAAACGAACTTCAGAGCAATGTCACGTGACTAATAACGTCATCGCCCTACGTCTTATACAAGAAGTGGTTATTGTTAAGAGTTATTCCTATACGACGTTGTACTCCTGCTGGCTTCAAACTGACCAAGTTATTTGGCATTGACGATTTTTCAGCTGCAAAGGATGTTGCGAAGGTTTTTATTATAATTATATATTTTTTTTATAATTATTATTATTATTACTATAATCTAATTTTCTTGAGATACTAGTTTGTTCTAAATAATAATCCTCAGTTCGAAAGTGGACATTTCATATTGCAATTCCTTTTGTAATATAATTTTGAGTAAAATTTGATTTTTGGCTTTGTTGTGGTTCAATTTTATCCTTGCTTCAAATATGTTCTCTTTTTTCGAAAATTGAGGACATAGTACCGTAAAACAAACCGATCCAAAATTCATTTATTTTTAAGCGATGACGCCATTTTATGACGTCATCGGTTAATGCTGTAAAGCGGAAAAGCGATGGAATTTATGGAATTTTTGGTGTTACGATTACTCCCTGAATTGAACCGAAGAGCAATGGGAACTAGGTGCATTGTTTGTATTCTTTTTGAGATCCGCCCTCTTGTTTTTTGGCAAAGGAAGATATTTTTTTGCAGCTTGTATCATCACCGATCGGCAAACCTTATTTCATTTGTAGCTGTTAAATTGAGATTTCGAGTCTGCAGTGAGTGTTGCACTTTATCAGTTATCGAATAAATTTGGCATAAAGTTAAGAAGTGATGTCTGTCGTGACTGCAGACGAAGCAACCGATTATTAGCGGTTTTGAAACATCTGTTGAAAAGGTGAGCCATCTTAAACCTTTTTTTAAGCGATGACGATGACGTGATCGATTAATCTCGCCGTGCGAGTGGACAGGATCTGTTTTTGTCTGTTGTCTGTTGCCTGTTGTGATCAACCGATCTGTACGAGTGTGTACAATATGCGAGCCAGCGAGTCATGCGAGCCATGCGAGGCAGCACCTGCGAGGCACTTAAAAATACCAATAAAAAGGCTACCTATACGATCTGTAGGCTATCCGAAGTGCTTTTTTGGCTAACCGGAGTGTTGCTAGGCTAACCAATGTGTTATTTAGGCTAACCGAAATGGCTCGCTTGCCTCGCATGACTCGCAAGCCATGTGAACCGGGCAAGCAAGAAATCCCTTATCCCAATATAAAAGCTAACCGCAAGCTACCTAAGAGCTAACTGTAGGCTAACCGAAGTGCTATTTAGGCTAACCGGAGTGCTATTTAGGCTAACCAATGTGTTTTCAAGTGCCTCGCAGGTCTGCCTCGCATGGCTCGCTGGCTCGCACATTGTGCATTCCCTTCGGGACTGTACGAATACTGGGAAAAGAAATTAAGTCAGCTCAACAAGAAATCGTTGCATAGAACTCAAAGCAAAATACTCCTGGGCCATTAGAAAGGACTAATTTAAAGCATAAACGAAAGAAACAAATTATATTTGATGCGTTCTATAAGATTTAGTAAACAGAAATCTCTCCATTCTTTAAAACAAAAGGTGTAAACAATTTTAGACAGCGTTTGACCTTGCATCGTATATCGTATATCGTATGTCACGCCAAGATAACGCAATTTTTGTTGAACAATCATTCAGCACAGAAGTTGTCAGTTACTTTTATGTACCCTAATTTTTGGACAAATGTCCTGAAAATTATCAAAGACCCCTTGTGAAACGTCATCGCTTCTGCATGCATCGCATGCCGTTTATTTATGTAATGTTCTAATTTTGTTCATCTTTTCTTCAGAGAAGAAATAAACTTGTCTTAATTTATTAAAATAATAATGACAAGATTTGACGTAAAAAAACTAACACCAGCATCTAAAACAATGCCGGGTGTACTGCACATCAAATATTCAAGAGTAAAAAAATTCTGAATGTTTGATTTCAAATAAATCGGAAATATATTTAGCCTGCGAATACAGCTGCTTCTCATTCGCTCCCGCTACTACGTGCGAAACGCGAAGAGAGACGTCTGCGATTCACGGCCAAAAATTCCATACTGTTGACGTAAATCTGTCCGGAATCCGGACAGGAGCGCTGATTGGTCAACTAGGTAATTTGCATAATGTATGTAAAATATAACGCCGTCAACGCCGGGTGTTATTGTGGACCAAAAGTACACCGGATGCGGCAGGATTATGAAGATACACCGAATCAATAACTTACAACTTACATTTCTCTGATTTCTCACTTCATACCTTATTGGAAGACTAAGGCAAGAGTGCTTCATGAACGATGTCAAAGACGTTCAGGAAGGATTCGCCACTGCAGCCAGTTTCAAAACATTTAGATAAATTTTGACACCCGTGGGTTTTATTGGTGACACATTTAGTGATTTCACAGCTTCGTTTTTCAAATCTTAGCTAATGTGCAACTCGTATAGGGATTTTCGTGACCAATTTGTCCGCTGTTTATGCATCCTTGACTGCCTTGAAAGTGTTTGTGTTCAATGAATAATTGTTCAATGAATCTATTCTTCGAGCAGTGAGCTACGTTGTAGCAATGGGCAACTGAAAATGAAGACATTAATTATGCGAGACCAACTGCGTGTGTTGTTGTTATATTCCGGAAATCTAATTAGAGGTCAACGTCATCAGTATGGAATTTTTGGCCGTGAATCGCAGACGTCTCTCTTCGCGTTTCGTACGTAGTACGGGGAGCGAATGAGAGGCGGCTGTATTCGCAGGCTAAAATATATTTCAAATCATGCTTTTTTAATGATAATGATAAATGGACCAAGACGCTGACAGTGTCCCGATGAAATAGGTCATTTCCGAGTTACCCCTTGCCTCTGTCTCAAAACGAGTCTACGTGCGAAAACATTCATATGAAATTGTGTTCCACCTTCCCATTAGTTTTCATGCAAATCAAAGTCATTTTCATTTGAATGGGTTCGCACAAAGACTCGTTTTGAAAATAAAGCTAAAGGCAACTCGGAAATGGCCTGTTACTTCGAAATAACGCCAAAAATGTGTATTTATTTTACATTTCGTCGCCGCGAATTCAAAGTTTTTTTTATTAACATTGATATTTTTTATCGTAAATTTTGCACTTTTAACGAGTTTTCGAAACAGTCTCAAAAAGGCTCCAAGCAGTTTTTTGATACTACAAACAAAGTTTTATTAACATTGATTTACTGGAACACGTCCAAATTTATCGATAAAGAAGGCACAGTTGCATTATTATGGCTTTCGTGGCTTTACGTGCGTAAAATAACAAAAAATGAAAAATGTATGGACGTTCATTTTCTACAGTCATTTTATGCACGTCAATTCTATAAACTTCACCGCAGTTGTATTGGCAGACGTAAATTTTAATGTCTTTACGTGCTAAAATAAAATAGAAGACAGGTATGGACGTTTCAACTTTTTCTTCGGACTCAACCGCCCGTACATTTCCTCTAATTTATTTGACCTACATATACACCAGTTTAATTTTTATTTGAATGAATACAATTTGGCTCAGAGTACGAATTACGGTCAAATTAAACTTATGACTTCGAAGGCCATTATGATTGCTTTTTATGAAAGCCATTCTTGATGACTACTAAAACCATTATGATGTTCAAAACTTTAAATGCAGATACACCAGATTATTTCAGTCTCAAATCAATTCACCTTTCGTAATGAAACAGCTAGTTATAGATTAAGAAATAGTGAAATGAGACTGATTACGCTCGAAAAATTTTCTCTAATATAAAGCGTCCTGGTTTCTTCTCGTTCTCCTCGCCAAAAAAATTATGAGTTAATTCTGTATTGTAAGTCCTTTGTGTGACAAAAAAAAATATAAAAATATATGAGATTCAAGAGCGTTGAAATAACTGGGGAATTATGGCGGCATAACAGTTGTTTATAAACGGTGTAAGTTCAATATTAATACTAATTGAAACAAACTTAACTCAGTTCTGTTAA
This sequence comes from Meandrina meandrites, assembly GCA_963693305.1. Classification (NCBI taxonomy): domain Eukaryota; kingdom Metazoa; phylum Cnidaria; class Anthozoa; order Scleractinia; family Meandrinidae; genus Meandrina; species Meandrina meandrites. The sequence continues at coordinate 12,526,193 of OY855903.1, read as the reverse complement.
TATCGCTTCAACTCTCTCCACGCAGTTAACAAAGGTCTAAAATGCAGTGGATAATTCCTTCATTCTTCATCTTCGGTCCTGCCGTCAACTTTGTAACTTCTGATGACCGATGCAGGACAGAAGTTAACATACCTGGTATGGCTCTCAAGGGATTCGTCTTTAAAAGGATGTCAGTAACAGCCCCTCACAAGTGTGACGTCAGATGTGAAAAAGAAATCACCTGCCAAAGTTATAATTATGTCATAGAGGAAACGTTGTGTGAGCTGAATAATCGTACCAAGGAGGCAAGACCTGAGAATTTCCGCTCAGACCCTGCACGGTTTTACATCAGACGCTTGAACGGCAGGAGTATGTACTCAGTAAAATGCAATGATTTTTTAAGTCAGTTTTTGAGAATCGTTATTAAGATTTCTTCTTGAAATAAATAGTTTTTGTCTCAAGTGATGTAATTAGGGATGGTCGAACATGTCTGCATTCATTTGTCTAGATCTCTGTTCAAAGATCTTAACTCTAGTTTAAGTTTCTAGGGAGACGGTGGTCGCCCTGGGAATGAAGGGACTACTGGCGGCTTGCTGGCAGTAGGTGGGAGGGGGGAGTGAGATGGGGGGGGGGGGGGGGAGGGAGAGCAGAGTGTCTTGCCAACTTCAGTTTGTTAGAATTTTGCTTGGTGAATTCTGTCTGTCCTCACTGCAGTTTAGTGGGGTTTTATGCATCACCAGTCGCTTGGCAGGCAAAGTTTCCCTGCAGGCAGGCTTCGTTCTACCGTTGCGCACAGGCATAATGGCACGTGACGTTTAAAAGTTGTAGCCATGGCGCAGGTCAGTGGGATTGTTTCATGCCGTTGCATGTTTAGAGGCTAGGGTGCAAGTCTGGTTGATTGTAAGAAGTTGGGGGCACCATGTTGTCACTCAGATGTGCCGAGAAACAAAGACAAAACGTTTTAATACATACATTTTTATGGATAGATGGTCATCGCAGTGAATATCCAATTTAAGCAATTGGAATAAAGAAGCCTGAAAAAAAATCAGGGCTTCAACGGGATTCGAACCCGTGACCTCCGCGATACCGGGTTCACGGGTTCAAATCCCGTTGAAGCCAAAATTGCTTAAATTCACTGCGATGATCATCTATCACTTTCATATACATCCGTAATTCATGTGTGAATCATTTCATATACCTTACATCATACAATTTTTATCTCAGCTCCTCTGGCGTCCATTCTGGAGCTTCCAGCGCAATCATGTCAGGAAATAAAGGCGAGCGAAGGGAAAGACACCATTAGCAACAAGTACTGGCTGGATCCAGCTGGGAATGGAACCGCAGTTTTAGTTTATTGTGACATGAACTTAGCAGGTTAGTCACATTTAGTTTTAACGTCAATTGCGTTGTTGTTATTGTTCTTTATTTTTTGGTGTTTTCTTTTCAAGTTAAACCTAAGCATTGACATTTTCCATTCCTTCATTGTCAAGGTTTAGAAATCGTGTTGTTGGTTTTCCCAATCACTTTTTATGTAGATATCGATGAATGCATTACCGCTAACCACGACTGTGACGTGAATGCAAACTGCAGCAACACTGTTGGTTCTCATAACTGTACCTGCAAGGAAGGATACGCTGGAGACGGACGCTCGTGTTCAGGTATATTGACTTAACCATGTCTTTAGATTTTCTCTTGTTTTCGTGAACAAATGTTAGTGACGTGTAGTATATGAAATGATTCCTATGATAATCAATTCCTATGATAATCATCAAAGAGAGAGCAACGGATGTGTTTACAAATTCGTAATTTTGTTTATTTTATGTTAGTTTCGAAACCCGGGCTATTTTCGTATTTAATTGATCATGAATCCATGCCAGTTGGGAATATTAGGAACCTGCATTTACTGTATTAACAATTTAAATAAATAAATCATCATCATGGGGGATTTGTCTAAAAATGTTTCTTAATTTCAATTGAAAAAATACGTGTCAAAAGTTATGATAGCTGCTTCGATTTGCTGGAGTTGTGGGAATTCATGATCACTTCCACTCAGGTCAAGCAGAAAAGTGATTATTATTTTCAGGAATACAAATACTGTCGAGAGAATTTTTTCATAACATTTTCTTCATTCAGTGTGTTCAGTACCCCTGGGTATGGAAAGCGGTGATATTCTTGACTCCCACATAAGCGCTTCATCAGTTTGGGACGCGAACCATGCCGCTCAACAGGCCAGGTTACATTTCAAAGCACGCGGATGGGAGACAGCTGGTAGCTGGTCATCTCGGCATAATGACAGTAATCAATGGCTGCAGGTGGATCTTCAGCAAACGACAAGGGTAACACGTATAGCGACACAAGGGAGGAATGGATACAATCCGGGACAGTGGGTTACAAAATACAAGTTACAGTATGGCGAAGATGGACATACCTTCAGGTTTTACAGGAGAATTGGAGATCATTCAGACACGGTATGATATAGATTGAGCGACTTGATTCACAAGACCGCCCAAAACAAGACCGCACGCGTCTTTCCAATGAAGAGACGAATGCAACTTGGTTCAAGCCGGTTGCTTTGTGCCGTGAAACCAGCGACAGATAACTTTTCAGTTCAGCTTCTGATTGTCAATGACCATTTTTAATAACTAGCTAGCTTACTAGAAAATTATTAACCGTAATCACAAACCAAGTAAAGTCACCTCTAAAATGTAAGAAACCAAACAGGGCGGAAAAATACGCTTATGTTTTGATTTTGAACCTGATCTGTTTGCTTTGAATTGTTACAACATTTGGTCTTTAAAATAAATTGTAAAGCTTAGCAAAAACAAAATCAAAGAAACTTGAACTCTTCATACGTATTCATTCCCAAAGCTTTTCTGACTCTTTTCTGTTTTCTATTTTTCAGTCAACTCTTAGGTTTCTTTCAAAATTTAAATTTTGAAAGAAAGCCCTAACTAAGTCATAAGCTTGTGTTAGATGTTTCTCTTATCCCTGAAAGTTCGCTTTAACCTTGAAAAATGACTGAAATGATACATTGATAAAGATAACACTCTGATTTTGTAAGGGCCTGTTGTTTTTCTATTTCACTCAGGTTTTCTTGGGAAACACGGACAGGGATACAGTTGTTTATCGTAATCTAACCGATCCAATCATTGAAGCTCGCTTCATCCGGGTGCGTCCGACGGAATGGCACAATCACATATCCATGAGAATGGAGCTTTATACTTGTTAGAGTACGTAAGCTTTTTCTATTAATAACTTACGCACGTCTAACGCTAATTGTCAAAACGGTGACACACGCACACACAGCTAAAGCTATAGTGTTTGTACATAATCGCCTCTCATTGCTCCAGGCCATTTTTGCGTCAGTGATGAAAGCGAGCTAAGGAGACCAAGATTTATGTCGTCCGTCGTTACCTGTTCTCACTGTCAGTTTGCTTGAATACAACTCGTTTTTCGCGAATACGTCATCCCTAAGTGCACGAAAAGAACCTGTTTTACAGGTTACTACTGTGTATAGCTCTATAGTAATCCTATTTGCTTGTTGTTTGCAGATTTTTTAACCGTTTAGGTGGAGCGGTTCCCCAAGAGATGCTTGTAGCTTAAATAGAGCAAAAGGACTACAAAGCTCCTCTAAAATCTTACTCCCGGGTTCTTCATGCACGTTATGGCAACGGAGACAGGAGACGAGTTATCATTATCATAGTTCTAAGCTAGGTTTTCTCTTTTACGATTTAAGCTTATTTTTCAATTTTGTTTATCACGTGCAATGCATTACTGAAATCCTGAGAAACCAAGCCCCTTTAGTTGGAATGTTATATATGGGGCCTACATGTTCCGTTTATGGAGGGCCTCTCAAGGGGTCTGCACGCTACCTTGCCCCTTTAAAAATCTTGTTTCTCATTAGTAAATTAAATTTTCCCCAAAGAATGTTCGCGAAAAGCTCCCGTTAATTAAATGTGATAAATGCGCGTGTTTCTGTTGTTCACTTGTTCTTCAAAACCCCTCGGAAGCCCTCCTATGGATAATAGGTCCATGAAAACTGTCACGAATATAGCACCTGTAGTAACTGTAGTAGTAAAAGTATCAATCAGAAACCCGATTTGTGGAAGTCCCGTTACTAGGAACACGTGCCTCCAGTCCCTTGGCAGTTTGTTATATCGGGTTTTTATGTAAATATCTAAGTACATTTATCAACCATTAAGCATTATATAGATTATTAAAGGGCAGTGTCCGTGGGATGAGTTGGGTCGGGTAGCAGCTCTTGCAATGTTTTCATGGGAATGATTCACTAGTCTTTGAGAGAACAACACAACAAACAACAGGAACAACGCCCCTAGACCCAAAAACGACAAGCAACTGCCCCCTGACCGGAGGAACTGTAGAATTACAAGCTCAAGAGAGTTGCTGTACTATATGTAGCTAGTGAAGATATTACCTAAATATAAAGTATTAGGAATTAAGAGACATTTTGAAGTTCGTCATCATTAGCGGGAAGTACGCGGGCCTGGGCGCCTTCATCCTTGCCAAAACCAGTCTGTGAGGAAAACGCAAATGAAAAACATCCTTTCACTTTATATTGCAAGGTGTTTTAGACGTAATAATCAAACACGAGGGAGAGTGTTTCATCACATTTCCAAACACCGAGAAGAGAGTTGAAAATACGACGCGAAGCAAAGTATTTTTGACGAACTTCGAGGTGTTTGGACATGTGATGAAACACTCTCACGAGTGTTTGATATATCTTCTCAATCGAAACTTAAACTACGGAGAAAACGGAGAAATAAAATCTTAAAAATCTATGCAAATTAAGATCAGATTTCCAAACCACCGTCACGGTTCTGATTTCCTTTGTGTTAACCAGATGAATTATTAATGAGTTTGAGAATGTTTTTAAGAAAACTGAACAAGAGGCGTTTACATAACCTGATGCGACTTTTGAATTCTTCCAAACTTGTCAAGTACTTGAGAATTAAATGACGGTTTGTAAAAAAAGAAGCAGCCTTTTTTGAATTTGTTCAGTTGCCTGATGCACAAAACGTTTGCACAGCACTAAGAGCAGGCGTTCTATGATCAAATATGGCATGTATGTAGCACTGAAATCATATAGCATTTCTACTCGAAATCAAATTTTGATGTTAAAGAACTTTCAGCTATATCTAAGTGTACTTTTGTCTGATAGTTATTTATTAAAAATTAAGATAAACCGTTTTTTCATTCTTTACTTTATTTAGCCCTAATTTTGAAGAGGAGAATGTCGAGTTTGCCTCCTCTATACAAGCTCGTGTAAGAACGTGAATGTGAATGTGAATCTGAAGAGTAGATATCGAGTGAGGCATATCTGTTACCAGTTCTTCACACATGTGAATAAAGCAGTAAACATATAAGTTAAAATGTAAGCCAATCTCTAGCCTTAGCTAGCCTTTATGAAAGATGAACGAATATTCGGTTCAAGGCTTTACTTATCTGTTAAATTTTACGTTAGTGGTCCGTTAATTGCAGTAGTTTGTTGGGTGAATGCTTCAACACAAGCTCGATATTTTACGTAATGTATGTATAAACATATTTAATTATAAAATAAAGTTAGAAAAGTTGACAGTGTTCTACATGCTTTGCTTGCCTGTGGACGCAGCCAAAAATTTCTTTAAAAACTGCTCCTCAAAGTATGTGCACTCAGTGAACAACTTAAACAAGGGCAGAAATAATTAACAATTATTGGACGAGGATGAGCAAAATATCGTGATTTATCAGTCAGGGCTAGAAGCTAAAATTTCGGAGCGCTCGCCATTCTCATAGCTCCACACAAATACACAAAACATTTGCCCCCCCCCCCCCCCCCCCCCTCCTCCACCCACGAACAAATATCCAACTTAAATTGTTGATCACATTTCACGCTGTTCCTTAGTTTAAGCTAGTTTAAGGGCGTTCACAAGGTTCCCGGTGAGTTTCTCAATTCATTGTTAAGGTATTTCAGCATATATTCTTCGGACATCCCAGGCTCTGACTCATAATCCGATATCATCCCCTCATCATCTGCGTCTAGCTTTTTCTTCATTTCGCAACGTTAGGTCCTCATACCCCAGAATCGAACCTTCTACGATTTTTTGCAAACGATTTACCCTCCTTTTATAGGGCACATCGCTGTCTGAAAGCGAAATTTGTACACATTCCCTTTGGTGAATCAAAGAAGACAATGTATTAAAACGCTTTGTCTCCACATCGTTCTTGATGATTGTTGCATGCATCATACCGCAAAGGACAGGCGCAACTTGTTGAATATTTTTTCTCTCGGGCAAACGAAGTTGCCCACTTTTCTATCTTTGATATCCAAGTATGTACATATAATCAGCATATATGTTATACGGTAAGTTCTTAATCAACATAACATGTGAGATATTGGTCTTTCTATATTCTTTAAGTTCATATGGATCCAATGCAAATCATCCTGGAAGTGCTCGTTATTTGCTACCCAACTCAACCGAATATAAAACAGCAACCACTTAAGGGCTGTGTCAACACGAGCCGAGTAAAACTATCTTTATTATGCCTTTTCAATCAAAATTACATGACAACAAATTTTACAAACAATATATCCGCAAAATGACGGAAACTACAGATACATCTGAATAATAAAATAACCACTAATGCATTACAGAGCTTACAAAAATTTGAACAGCCATTAGTATAATGATTTATACTCATAAACGCTTATCGACCATTTAATTTAGAGGGCGAAGAAGCGGTCGTAAGACCCAATTGAATAAACACGAAGACAATGCATATGCAGTATATATACCAACGCCCCGCTTACATGAAGCATTAAGCCAACACTCCAAACAAGGTTATATGACAAATACATTTCAACATCAAAACTTTTCATTTCAGCAAAACGTTTGCTATAGGACAAAATTTAAAAGATCTTTAAGGTGGTCTGGATGTTCGGATAATTTTGTAAAACACCTGTTAAGAGTGATACGTGCATGTAATGTAAATTTTTGTGGTTGGTAAAAGGTGGTTTGAATGGGATAAAAAGGTGCAATATAAAATGTCATCCGTAATGGCTAAAACCCATCTTTAAATGTCATTAGTACTTTAGAAACCCCGTTTAATGTATTCGTTACCTGTCAACTGCTGGGCGTTGACCTCAGCCTGCTCAGACAATATTTATGATTCGTTTCTTCCTTTCCAGCTTCTAATTATCACATACGTGTTTGCTGAAATTGTAACCATAGCTTGAACATAGCTTGAATACGTCTTTGTAAATGTCCTCATTGGTTTAGCTGCTCCACGTGTACGAAGGTAAGACCTTTTATTCACTACTTATAAATAACATCAAACAGACCATATTTTTGTTATACAGAAATTTTTACCTTAAATATCTTTTGAGGCTTTTTCATTGAGTCTCCAAGACGATTTCGCTTACCAATTTATTCGACTTATATTACTTGACAACATTGAGACATAGATTTGATCAAACAGCGATAGTTTTTCCTCGATCTGTTTCGGCTCACTCAATTCTCTCACGTTTTCACCCAACGGACAGATATTTCTACTGATTGTTTTGTTAAAATCGCTTGCTAGAGAGGAACGCGACATGTTCTTTCATGTATCTGCTTTCTACTTGCTTGTTTGAGTTTTGCTCTTTGAATGGATTCTTCGAAAAACTTTTGGCTTTGACAATATTGTGACAGGAAAAGACTGATGCGATCGAGAATTGTTTCTCACTTATTCTTTTAGGTCTTCACGTCGATCGAGCAGATTTACCAACTTATGGTCTAATGGTCTTTTGGCCTCAAACCATTTTGACAGAGAAAGTCGATTATTTTCACCGATTTATCTGTTGCTCGATTCTTCTGTTTTCTTTAAATGCACAATTTTTTTCGCTTGTCAAAATTGAAAAAGACAAAGGCTGAATTACTTTAAATCGATGAAGTTATCTCTCAATTTTTAAAGGTTTCGTCCTTCAACAAATGTTTTAACTGCTTACTGCCGTGTAGTCAAATCAACTAACTTGCAGTCGAAATGCGTTGAACATACTGTTAATTACAAAAATTAAACGCGCTTGCTCGTAACAACCAAGACCAGTGTCTGTATGCAATAAGGTAAAATCTTGTACACAATGAACTAAGGAAGTTATTAAAAATTGTTGTTCATAAGTCAAGTGAACTGCGTTTGACAATTTTCAAAGATTTGGAGTTCGAGTGTAAATCTATTGGTTTACGAGTACAGTCGGTGTTCAATTTTGAAACAACAACATTTACAACGCTGCCATTAAAAAGGTGGCATGGCTTGACGCGGTTTTGAACAGGGTATACTCTTGGACCTCTTGTTGTCTGCTATTTACTATATGGCCGTGTCTCACAAGGACTGGGAACTACCAAATTCGCGAATTTGATTGGCAAAAATCGATATTGAACGCGGTCTAGATTTTCCCATCTAGACCGGCATCTAGACCGGTTGTACTTACGTTGAGAATTTTACAAACAAAAATGCAAAAACGTTGGCTTGTTTTTGCTAAAAAATATAGCAAACGGAAGAAACAAAGAGCTTGACGCGAAAATAGATAAAAAAGAACTAGCAAACTTTGGCAAATTATCGTTCAGTTCACAGGCACTAAATCAAAACACCAGCTAGAGACGAGTTTGCGAAGGAATTACAAGGCCAGAAGTGAAAAGCACTGAATACGATTAAAAAAAGCGACTAAAATACCTGTAACTAATAAACTCGCACTCGATCCCGACAATTCAAGGTAGGCCCGGTCAGTGCTACCATTACTTCTTGTAGTTGTTTCTGACACTTGTATCCCTCTAGCCTTCAGATCATTTTATGGGAGTGTTTTTGTATTTAAGTTCGTTGGCAACATGAATTCAAGGCACTTTCACACCACATTTCTTGCCATTGCGTTTCTGATCATCTCCAAAAATACGCGAGAACATCCACGCAACGCGCGTTAACATCTGTGGCTGAAATGGGTACCTTGTCTAAAAATAACTAAAGAGGAATTACCTTTGGAGTAAGGTCTATATGGGGGAATAACCCTTTTACTTCATACTCTCCTGCTGGTAGTTTTTTGTTGAAAATTAAAAAAAAAACCATTTTTTTTCATTCTTTACTTTATTTAGCCCTAATTTGAAGTGGGGAATGTCGAGTTCGCCTCTTCTATACATGCTCGTGTAAGAACGTGAATCTGAATGTGAATATGAAGGGGAGGAAGATACCGAGTGAGGCATATCTGTTACCAGTTCTTCACATATGGAATAAAAGGAAACATATAAGTTAGAATGCAAGCCAATCTCTAGCCTTAGCTAGCCTATATGAACGATAAACGAAGATTCGGTTCAATGCTCTAATAATCTGTTAATTTTTACGTTAGTGGCTCTTTAAATAAAGTAATTTGTTGGTTGAATGCTTCAAGACAAGTTCGATAATTTACATAATGTATGTATAAACATGTGGGAGGCCCATGTTAGTGCGCTGGACTCCGGATCGGGCGGTCCGGGTTCTAGTCCTGGCCGGGGCAGTGCGTTGTGTTCCTGGGCAAGACACTTTACTCTCATAGTGCCTCTCTCCACCTTCTCTATAAATGGGTACCGGTAAATTTACTGCTGGGGCTAACCCTGCGATGGACTAGCGTCCGATCTAGGGGGGAGTAGAAATGCTCCTGATCGCTTCATGCTACGGAAACCAGGATAGGCTCCGGCCTGATGGGCCACTAGGCTCGTATGCAGGCTTAAATTACCTTCAACCCTATGTGTAAACATGTTTAATTGTAAAATAAAGTTAGAAAAGTTGACAATGTTCTACATGTTTTACTTGCCTGTCGATGCAGCACAACAATTTTTTTCACATTTGTTCCTGGAACTCCCCGATGCTTTGATATTTGTCAATGACGCCTCATATGCGTGGTCTGGCAAGCATATAAATGGGTTACATAGACGTCTTGGTTTCCTTTTTACGAGCTGAAAATTACTAAAATATTGAAAACAGATTTGTGGGGACTGGTAAAGAGTTAAGAGGCCGTCTCCCTTAAACCGTTCCATTCGATTTTGGACTCCAAAATAGTTTTCCTTCATATTTCTGTCACAGGTAGTACTATCTATCCCTACTACTAAAATGCAGTTAAAATGATCAGAAAGTTTGTTTCTCTCCTCTTTGGAGCATTTACCGATTACCAGTGTCAAGAAGTGATGAAACGGCCATTTTTCACGAGTTCTAACACAGGATATTAAACGTTCGTTAAAAATACTTCGCGCCGATAAAATCCCCAAAATTTGTACAAATCCAGTCAATGTTTATCAGTTCTTACTGCTGAGATGTCATTTGGTTACTTTCTTGTTAAAAATCGGAAGAAAACTACAATATTTCTAGAACACCTTCAGTAATTTATGCGAACATCGCGAAAATATGGTCCTAAATCTTGCCTTATTTTTCACTTGTGGCAAATAGACCAGGCCTATATTGCCATTCTAGTTTTAGATTAAGACCTTGTCTGTTGAATTATGAAATAAAATCTGCGGCACAACGCGATATTGAGAAATAAGTTCGAACGAATTCTTGGCTATTTTCACGGGTTAAGTATTGCGTGACACACTTCACATTCCAGTCCGAGTCTTGTTGCCTGACACTTTGATGCTTTGTTGATGAATATTTTCCGCTTAACGACAAGGGAAAACGCATTGACATTCTACAAATGGCAGCTTGTTTTTCCTTGTTTCGGTAAGTTGAAACCAAATACGGTGTTTCGTTTCCTGACCATTAAATAATGAAAGTCGATTCGTGTCCTTCGTGATTATATTTACCACTCACCTTGTTGACCTTGTAGTTCCTGATGACATTATGAGAATTTACCGCTGAAACTTTCGTGGTTATCGTACACAAGCACAAGTATGGTACTCAGTGGCTACAATGATAATGATCCAGTAGGTCTGTTTTGAAAGGAGAGTCGATGACGAAAAGAGATTTGAATAAATCCTCCTGTATGTAATCATTCAATACTCGGGTTGCGTTACCGCCCGTGGTGGAGAGAGTGGGGGAGGTGGGGGAGGGGAGGGGGGGGGGGGGGACTGGGATTACACCATAAATTGCGAGTGCTGCAGTTCTAAGATTTTGCCTCTATTGTAGGATAAAGGACACAATAACGAGCGGAGAGCGGACATTAAAATACGGGCAGCACGATTTTGAGGTCTCTGAAGCTTTGATGACTTGCTCCATACACCAATACAACAGTCATAGCGGGGCTGGACTATTAAAGTATATCTTGAAAGGAGAGTCGATGACGAAAAGACATTTGAATACATCCTCCTGTATGCAATCATTCAATACTCGGGTTGCGTTACCGCCCGTGGTGGAGAGAGTGGGGGAGGTGGGTGGAGGGGGTACTGGGGTTACACCATGCTGCATGCATGAAGTTACGGCATGTATTTACATACAAGGCGATGAGAAACCAACATTGAAATGGTCATTTGTCAACAAAAATAGAAGAGAAGGATATTTTTGTTTCTTCGTTACCTGAAATCGTGCGGTTTCGGCAAAAAGCGGCTTATGGCGGAACCAGAATTTCCATGTGGCAGGATATTTTCCATCGACACCGGCACGATCTGACCAATTCAGAATGGCTTTACCCCTTCTACAGGACGAACCTCAGCTAATAGGTAAGTTTCGATGCGAATAAGTTTCGTTTGGCTTCATAGTTTTTAGAATTGGCTGATTAGGATCCATATTTCATAATATCAATAAACTATCAATGTCACCAGGACCATTGGCGTTGAGCATGTCTTTGACTTCTGCCCGGTCGAATAATGAATATTGGGAGATCAGACATTGCGTCGAGTTAGACTTTTAGCTTTGATGTTGTTTATCTGCTTTATAACTTCAAGAAATGAATCCTCGCGAAATTTATAAATTCAAGATCTTTTTGGGTAGTGGCGATTAATGTCTATGGACCGTTTTCAAAAATGTTCGTTGACGCACCACTCGGATGTCAAGGATTGAATTTTGTCACCTATTGTTTAATTGAGCTGACCATTTTGGTCATTTCGGGACAAATTAAATGAAGGGTTGAGAAATAAAAAAATTACAAGAAAACTGCCTTGTAGAGTTTTTGTTATAATCATGCTTTCCGATATTTCCTTTTTTCCTTTCATTTAGAGTGAGTTAGAGAGACTAATTGCAGCTAGTTTAATATTACAACTAGATCAGGGAAACGCTCAGTCATAAACAAAAACAGCTCAAATTGTGTCTTTTACTATCTTAGATTAACACTAAAACCAAAATAGCCATTCTAACCTGCTACCAAACCCAAGAACCAATTGATCTGAACTTTAAGCTGATACACTGAATATAGTTTACATCATCATTATTATCATTGTGCCATCTCTGTGAACGTCAAGAATGTTTAGGTTGCAATGCTTACTGATTCGGAACCTCTCTCGTCATCTAAGGAAGCCACAGCTGTTGTTTCCTTCAGCGCAGCATATTCGGTTTTCTTTTTTGCATTAATTATGTTTGAATTGGTATGTCAAGATAGAGGATAACCAAAGGAAAAGAGCACTACTTTTATGTCGAACGCTAAATGCTTTTTTAAGCAGAATCCATTGACTCTGTGATGCATGGAAGCAATTACAATTTATAACCGATGTATATAATGTAACCCTAAACGACGCGGAGATCGGTGCCTGAACTTGTTTATTATTATCTAAAGAGCGGTTTTGAATGTCCTACAATGTGGGCTGCACTGGCATACTACGAAGCTAATTTAAGAACAATACATCTAAGAAAAAGGAAGCGTTAAGATAAGCATTAAAGGCAGTCACTATCCCGGCAGTAGCATTAGACTCCCGAAGCATGAGGAAGACAAGGAAAGGACGATATGTATATTGCATTCGTTGGGAAATTTATGCTAGGCTTCACTTTATCACTTTTGTTTGTGGGAAAAACTCCAACAGAGACACTTTAAGGGATAACACTGCCGATACTTTCAGGGATAAGGGATAACTGTGCCCAGAGTTACAGGGGTAAGGGATAATTGAACCCCCCCCCCTCCCCCCTAACAGGGTATCATTAGCCGAAACGTCTATGAAAGTAACATAAAAGAACCATTCAGTGTCAAACCACAAAGAAACCAACACTGGTACTCTTCTTAAACAAAACGAACCAACTCTGCTTTTCGACATTTGGCGAGACAGGAGATTTCAAAATGGTTTAGCATGACTTTAGTACTAGTTTCCCCCTTTTGAAATAGTCACAGAGTGATAAACATAAAAACGTATTGGATATTTAAGGCCGATGTTGTTCTCGAGACTCGTGTGCGTGCCAACTGATTTGTAGACCTCTGGAATAGCTATGTGGTCGTTCCTAGAGTGCAGATCCTTAATGGACAACCAGGCTGCCAGAAAGAGACGCTCGTGAAAATTGGCCCCATATCCAGCCTTATTGACGGTATTAAAATCCATCTGATGAAATGGTCTCGCAGGTTAAAAATCTGGCAGCCGTTGGCTGATGTGAACCTGCGTTACTAATTTACAATATTTACATCTAATTGTTTTCGTGGACGTGACAGGAGACCGAACATCAAATCAACTGTTAACAGTTTTAAACGGTTTGTAGACGACTTTAACCTGTCGTTGTCTTAAATCTTTTCGGAAGCATCTTGAACATAAAGAAGTACCGCGAGGCCAATAGTTTGTTAATCAGTTAATGGTTTAGACAGCGATCAGTCGCATTTGTTTATGAAGGATGATGGATAGTTGTTCTCGTGGAATACGGTCTTATGTTATCACCTGACTACAATTGCACATTTTTTAAGTGCCAGTGTTGTCAAGCCACAAGTCGGTAACATTGGAAAACCGAACTTGACAATTTTTTTTTCAGACTCAAGGGACCTACCTGCGAAACTGTAAAGAATAAGAAATCTTAACGAGTTTCCCAATCATCCAAACTAGGCGACACGACAAGGCCCCCGTAGGCGAATATCGTGCGCACTACTGCTACTGCACAAGCGATATGTTATTTTAGCTCTTTGCTCCTAAAAAGCTATTTACAATGTCGCTCAAGGGTGTTCGCAACGAAGTGAAACTCAAGCGCTATCACAATTGCACAGTACTCTTTCGTGTATCTGTTCGAAACTTGTAAGTTAGCCTTCTAGGTAAGCATGGTGAATTGCGTTATCACTGCAAACGGTAACGCCCAGAGGCATTCTCGTTTTTGTGGGCTATGTAGACCTGTACAGCCTGATGTGCCGCGGCATACGGTTAAGTAAGGTTCTCAATCCTTTAGAAAAGGATCCCCTTTGCACCTTTTGGGAGTGCAATCCTGGTTTGATCCCTAAATTAAACGAATACAAAATCGTGCACTTCTTAATATATGATTAAATTTTAAAATATAATAGTTTAGTCCAGCCCCGCTTTGACTGTTGTATTGGTGTATGGAGCAAGTCATCAAAGCTTCAGAGACCTCAAAATCGTGCTGCCCGTATTTTAATGTCCGCTCTCCGCTCGGTATCGTGTCCTTTATCCTACAATAGAGGCAAAATCTTAGAACCGCAGCACTCGCAATTTATGGTGTAATCCCAGTCCCCCGTCCCCCCTCCCCAACCTCCCCCACTCTCTCCACCACGGGCGGTAACGCAACCCAAGTATTGAATGATTACATACAGGAGGATTTATTCAAATCTCTTTTCGTCATCGACTCTCCTTTCAAAACAGACCTACTGGATCATTATCATTGTAGCCACTGAGTACCATACTTGTGCTTGTGTACGATAACCACGAAAGTTTCAGCGGTAAATTCTCATAATGTCATCAGGAACTACAAGGTCAACAAGGTGAGTGGTAAATATAATCACGAAGCACACGAATCGACTTATCATTATAATATTTAATGGTCAGGAAACGAAACGCCGTATTTGGTTTCAACTAACCGAAACAAGGGAAAAAAAGGCTGCCATTTGTAGAACTTTAATGCGTTTTCCCTTGTCGTTAGGCGGAAAATATTCATCAACAAAGCATCAAAGTGTCAGGCAACAAGACTCGGACTGGAATGTGAAGTATGTCACGCAATACTTAATCCGTGAAAATAGCCAAGAATTCGTTCGAACTTATTTCTCAATATCGCGTTGTGCCGCAGATTTTATTTCATAATTCAACAGACAAGGTCTTAATCTAAACCTAGAATGGCAATATAGGCCTGATCTATTTGCCACAAGTGAAAAATAAGGCAAGATTTAGGACCATATTTTCGCGATGTTCGCATAAATTACTGAAGGTGTTCTATAAATATTGTAGTTGTCTTCCGATTTTGAACAAGAAAGCAACCAAATGACATGTCAGCAGTAAGAACGGATAAAAATTGACTGAATGTGTACAAATTTTGGGGGTTTTATCGGCGCGAAGAATTTTTAACGAACGTTTAATATCCTGTGTTAGAACTCGTGAAAAATGGCCGTTTCATCACTTCTTGACACTGGTAATCGATAAATGCTCCAAAGTGGAGAGAAACAAACTTTCTGATCATTTTAACTGCATTTTAGTAGTAAGGATAGATAGGACTACCTGTGACAGGAATATGAAGGAAAACTATTTTGGAGTCCAAAATCGAGTGGAACGGTTTAAGGGAGACGGCCTCTTAAGAGACGGTCTCTGTAATTTCGGTCTGCTCGATCTGGCTTGAAAAATAGATTTCGCTTATTTCTTGTGAGTTGAAAGACTTTCATGTACTTATACTAAAACCACAATCCGCTTGACCAGATTATTTATTTTTCCCAAGTTTTTAAGGATTTTCGGTTCACCCAAACGAGCGCCCGAAACGACAAATGTCACGGCTTTAATTTACCACAACTTTCAAGATAAATTAAACAAAAACGAATAACTTCTGTACCAAAAAAACACCACAGCCAGTTATATTATGTCTTCTTGATTTATCACACCGACTTTCATGAACATTGACTTCGAATCAAGCCAGCAACAAGACATTAACGACACCCCTATCACACACTTTGATGAAACACGCGAAAACGGATCAGATTCAAACTTTATTTTTGAAAAAGTGAGGCGGTCTATTTGAATCAAACCAACGCAGCCGAAAAGTTGATACATAAGACAATGTCACTGCAGAAAGAAACCTTGTGGTATCGTCTTTAATATTGAAATATTTATAGCTGTGCAAACTTGCCAAATTTCGACGATCTTCATGTTTGCAGCCATTTTGAGGTACTCGTCAGGACGAAGCGTTTCATCAACTTGCCTCGCAGGCGTATCTAAAACCATCATAAATAAAGAAAAAGTTAATATAAAGGCATTACAGTTCAAATACAAAAGTTAAAATCGTGTTTAAAAACGGAAACTAGACTTAAATTTCAATAACATAAAATCGAGTTGAGTAAATGACGACATCAGTCCTCTAATTTGCATATTTTGTTGAAATTTTAAAGCCTTTCTCCGGGATATTTTAAAACGGAAAACGCCATTTTCAATATTTCGTGGAATTCTCTATGATACGCCTAAAATTGCAGGGGATTAAAACTTGATCATAGTTGTACCTTAGTTCAGAAAACCAATTAAGATAAAATCCTAAAATTCTAATTAAAAGCATACATCAAAGCTGACTTAAATTTAAAACTAACAGAGATCATGTTGCGATTAAAAATGAACTAATGTAGTGAAAACAAGCGTGACTGAATTTCTACGAAAAACATTTGAACAAAGTGAAAACTTAAGTTTTCTTATACCTAAAACGACAAAGGCTTCACACAAAATACAATACAAGTAGAGAACCACCACTCAAGATGTATAGCACCTGTAAGGAGTAGAACGCGTCGATTATACTGTAAATTTAATTTGTTGGTAAAAGGGGATTTGAATCGGCAAAAAGGTGCAACGAGTCACTGTAAACTGTTTAATGTATTAAGTTTGGCTTATATATATAATGTTGAGACCTACACTCTTATTTTTTTATAAGAAAGCGTAAAATTTGGCTGAGCCTGAGGATGTTCTTATTTTGGCCCAAACATTTTCTTAAATTTTGAGGCAAATCTCAGCCTCAACGTTCTTATAAAAATGGTTCTTATAAAAGAAAAAGAGTGTATTATGTCGAAAAAGGGATAAATGACTCAAATTACCATAATTCTATAAACAGTCATTCGTTATTGTTAAAATTCATGACAATATACAGAAACGTCAAAAATGCATTTCGTACCTGTCAGCTGCTGGGCGTTGATCCCAGCTCCAACTGAAATATTTTGTCAGGCATTATTCATGATTCGTTTTCACGACTGTTTTGCGTATGCAAATAAAGGAGTATTGCATTTGAAAAGACGATTTTGGGGCAGGTGGGTTGATCGGCTGTAAACAAAAGGCCGTTGACAGATGGTTGACAGACCACTGTACTTTACGCGCTAATGGTTTTGTTTTGATGGGTATGTGATGATAATTTGAAAATCGATTGTGAACATGTTCTATTTTTATTTTACCGTAAATCAGGTGTACTGTTGTTTCTGCCCTATAGAAAAATCAACAGAATTGTCTTAAGTTTGCATGTGACGGTGAAAGCGAAATTGCGACAAAGGTCAACGCAGCCGATTTCAAAATAAATTTTATGCGACGTTAATCTTCACAGCAATCAAAGAATGCAACATCAAACTTATCGTGCTCATGGCACTATCAAAACACATTCCGGAAATTGAACGTCAATCGCACACGCTGTACAGGGAAAAGAGTGTACACACGCTAGCACGAAAACACGCAAACTTGAATTTGTCTGCATGGAGCTTGCTTCTTTTACAACCAATGCAAACAAAAAATGAAAAACAACGTAAATCCGTATAGATATTTACAAGTGATGCACGTTCGACTTCGACGATTTAATTCGTCACTTGTTAAATAAAAGCGACAAGAACTCGCACGAACACATTAAACGATGACGTCATAGGGCCCTTTATTCCTTTTCAGCTTCCAGCTATCATATATAACCAACACGTCTTTGCACGGGTGGATATCTCACTTAATTCTGAAGGTTTTAGCTGTTGTACGCGTAAGAATAAAAATAAAGGACCCGGGTTGCACCCAAAAAGGTAAGACCTTTCAGTGATAACTGTTTAAAAATACCAAACAGTCCAAATTTACAGAAAATGTATAAAGTATATATCTTTTAAGGCTTTTTCATTGAGGTCTTCAAGAAGATTTCACTTATCAATTTTAAACTTGTAAGCGGAAACAGTTATCGCCATTTAATTTACAACAAATAACAAGCAAGCCGAAAAGAATTAGCAATAAAAGCGAAAGAAGTTTCAAGAGGGAATCATTTACCAGAGAACCTCTTCGACAAATAAACTGATTGTCAGCCGCGGGCCGATTACGTTCGAAAACGTTTCTCCAATACAAATCGTTCTGGTTTCTTTTCGGTCTCCTCGCTAAATAATTTATAAGTTTTTTCTGTTGTTTTTTTTTAAGTCTTTTGTGTGGCATGAAAATACGGTATATGAGATTCAAGAGCGTTGAACATGACTGGGGAATTTTACCATAACAGTTGTTTATAAACGGCGTGAGCTCAACATTAATACTAATTGAAACAAGCTTAACTTCTGTTTATATCGCCTCAACTCTCTCCACGCAGTTAACAAAGGTCTAAAATGCAGTGGATAATTCCTTCATTCTTCATCTTCGGTCCTGCCATCAACTTTGTAACTTCTGACCGATGCAGGACAGAAGTTAACATACCTGGTATGGCTCTCAAAGGATTCATCTTCAAAAAGATGCTAGTAGCAGCCCCTCACAAGTGTGACGTCATTTGCGAACAAGAAATCACATGTCAAAGTTACAATTATGTCATAGCGGAAAAGTTGTGTGAGCTGAATAATCGTACCAAGGAGGCAAGACCTGAGAATTTCCGCTCAGATCCTGCACGGTTTTACATTAGACGCTTGAACGGCAGGGGTATGTACTCAGTAAAATGTATAGATTTTTTAAGTCAGTTTTTGAGAATCGTTATTGTTGAAATAAAATGGCAGATACTTAGTTTTTGTCGCAAGCGATATAATTAGGGATGGTCGAACATGTCTGCATTCATTTGTCTAGATCTCTGTTCAAAGATCTTGACTCTAGTTTAAGTTTCTAGAGAGACGGTGGTCGCTCTGGGAATGAAGGAACTACTGGCGGCTTACTGGCAGTAGGTGGGAGGGAAAAGTGAGATGGGGGGGGGGGGGGGGAGCAGAGTGTCTTGCCAACTTCAATTTGTTAGAATTTTGCTTGGTGAATTCTGTCTGTCCTCACTGCAGTTTAGTGGGGTTTTGTGTAACACCAGTCGCTTGGCAGGCAAAGTTTTCCTGCAGGCAGGCTTCGTCCTTCCGTTGCTCACAGGCATAATGGCACGTGACGTTTAAAAGTTGTAGCCATGGCGCAGGTCAGTGGGATTGTTTCATGCCGCTGCATGTTTAGAGGCTAGGGTGCAAGTCTGGTTGATTGTAAGAAGTTGGGTCACCATGTTGTCACTCAGATGAGCCGAGAAACAAAGACAAAACGTTTTGAAAAAGCAGTAAAATACATGTACATACATTTTTATGAAAGTGATAGATGATCATCGCAGTGAATATCCAATTTAAGCAATTGGAATAAAGAAGCCTGAAAAAAAAAAAAGAATCAGGGCTTCAACGGGATTCGAACCCGTGACCACCGCGATACCGGGTTCACGGGTTCAAATCCCGTTGAAGCCCTGATTTTTTTTCAGGCTTCTTTATTCCAATTGCTTAAATTGGAAATTCACTGCGATGATCATCTATCACTTTCATATACACCCGCAATTCATGTGTGAATCATTTCATATACCTTACATCATACAATTTTATCTCAGCTCCTCTTGGGTCTATTCCGGAGCTTCCAGCGCAATCATGTCAGGAAATAAAGGCGAGCGAAGGGAAAGACACCATTAGCAACAAGTACTGGCTGGATCTAGTTGGGAATGGAACGGCAGTTTTAGTTTATTGTGACATGAACTTAGCAGGTTAGTCACATTTAGTTTTAACGTCAATTGCGTTGTTGTTATTGTTCTTTATTTTTTGGTGTTTTCTTTTCAAGTTAAACCTAAGCATTGACATTTTCCATTCCTTCATTGTCAAGGGTTAAAAATCGTGTTGTTGGTTTTCTCAATCACTTGTTATATAGATATCGATGAATGCATTACCGGCAACCACGACTGTGACGTGAATGCAAACTGCACCAACACTGTTGGTTCACATAACTGTAGCGGTAAGGAAGGATACGCTGGAGACGGACGCTCGTGTTCAGGTACATTGACTGGTCCAGTCTTGACTTAACCATGTCTTTAGATTTTCTCTTGTTTAGTGATGTACTGACCAATGAAGTTCCAATTCCTTTGATAATTATCAAAGAGAGAGCAACGGATTTGTTTACAAATTTGTAATTTTGTCTATTTTATGTTAGTTTCGAATCCCGGGCTATTTTCTTGTTTAGTTGATCATAAACCCATGCCAGTTGGGAATATTAGGAACCTGCATTTACTGTATTAACAATTTGACAAATAATTCATCATTGACGTCATCATCATCATCATCATCTTCGTCGTCGTCGTCGTCGCCGTCGTCGTCGTCGTCACCATCATCATTATCATCATCATCATTATGCGGGATTTGTCTCAAAATGTTTCTTATTTCAATTGATAAAATACATGTCAAAAGTTATGATAGCTGCTTCGATTCGCTGAAGTTGTGAGTATTCATGATCACAGCTTCCACTCAGGTCAAACAGAAAAGTGATTATGTTTTGCAGTAATACAAATACAGGCGATAGAATTGATTTCAAAACATTTTCTTCCTTCAGTGTGTTCAGTACCCCTGGGTATGGAAACCGGTTCAATTCTTGACTCGCAGATAAATGCTTCATCAGTTTATGACGGGAACCATGCCGCCCATCAGGCTAGGTTACATTTCAAAGCAGGCGGAGGGAAGAAAGGGAGCTGGTCATCCCTACTGAGTGACAATAATCAATGGCTGCAGGTGGATCTTCAGCAAATGACAAGGGTAACACGTATAGCGACACAAGGGAGGAATGGAGACCCCCAATGGGTTACAAAATACAAACTGCAGTATAGTGAGGATGGACATACCTTCAGATTTTACAGGAGAATTGGAGAACATTCAGACACGGTATGATATAGATTGAGCCACTTGAATCACAAGACAAGTTTGTGTTTAATGTTTCTCTTATTCATGAAAGTTCGCTTTAACCTTGAAAAATGACTGAAATGATACATTGATAAAGATAACACTCTCATTTTGTAAAGGCCTCCTGTTTTTCTATTTCACTCAGGTTTTCTTGGGAAACACAGACACCGATACGGTTGTTTATCGTAATCTAACTGACCCAATCATTGAAGCTCGCTACATCCGAGTGCGTCCGACTGAATGGCATAGTTGGATATCCATGAGAATGGAGCTTTATACTTGTTAGAGTAAGTAAGCTTTTTCTATTAACTTACGTACGTCTAATGCTAATTGTCAAAACAGTGACACATGCACACAGAGCTAAAGCTATAATGTTTGTAAATGATCGCCTCTCATTGCTCCAGGCCATTTTTGCGGCAGTGATGAAAAGGGGCTAGTTATCAAAACTCTCAGAAGACCAAGATTTATGTCGTCCGTCGTTACCTGTTCTCAGACTGTCAGCTTGCTTAAATACAACTCGTTTTTTGCTAATACGTCATCTTTTAGTGCACGAAAAGAACCTGTTTTACAGGTTACTAAGTGTGTATAGCTCTATAGTAATCCTATTTGCTTGTTGCCCTAGAAAGAATGCTTGCAATCTTTGTTTTTAGTTTTGCAGATTTTCTAACCGTTTACGGGGAGAGGGTTCCCCAAGAGATGCTTGTAGCTCGGTTAGAGCAAAAGGACGACAAAGCTCCTCTAAAATCTTACACTCGGGTTCTTCATGCACGCTATGGCAACGGAGACAGTAGACGAGTTATCATTATCATAGTTCTAAGCTAGTTTTTCTTTTTTATGATTTAAGCTAATTTTTCATTTTTTTTTTTTATCACGTGCAACACATGACTGAAATCCCGAGAAAACAAACCCCTTTAGTTGGAATGTTATACATGGGGCCTACATGTTCCCTTTATGGGGGGGAGGCCTCTCAAGGGGTCTGCAAGCTACCTTGCCCCTTTAAAAATCTTGTTTCTCATTAGTAAATTAAATTGTCCCCAAAGAATGTTCGCGAAAAGCTCCCGTTAATTAAATGTGATAAATGCGCGTGTTTCCGTTGTTCACTTGTTCTTCAAAACCCCTGGAAAGCCCTCCTATGGATAATAGGTCCATGATAACCGTCACGAATATAGCACCTGTAGTAATTGTAGTAGTAAAAGTATCAATCAGATACCCGATTTATGGAAGTCCCGTTACTAGGAACACGTGCCTCCAGTCCCTTGGCAGTTTGTTATATCGGGTTTTTATGTAAATATCTAAGTACTTTTATCAACCATTAAGCATTATATAGATTATTAAAGGGCAGTGTCCGAGAGATCAGTTGGGTCGGGTAGCAGCTCTTGCAATGTTTTCATGTGAATGATTCACTAGTCTTTGAGAGAAGAACAGAACAAACAACAGGAACAACGCCCCTAGACCCAAACACGACGAGCAACTGCCTGACTAGAGGAACAGTAGAATTACAGGCTCAAAAGAGTTGCTATATTATATATATAGCTAGTGAAGATATTACCTAAATATAAAGTATTAGCAATTAAGAGACATTTTGAAGTTCGTCATCATTAGCGAGAAGTACGCGGGCCTGGGCGCCTTCATCCTTGCCAAAACCAGTCTGTGAGGAAAACGCAAATGAAAAACATCCTTTCACTTTATATTGCAAGGTGTTTTAGACGTAATATATCAACCACGAGGGAGAGTGTTGCATCACATTTCCAAACACCGAGGAGAGAGTTGAAAATACGACGCGAAGCGGAGTATTTTTGACGAACTTCGAGGTGTTTGGACATGTGATGAAACACTCTCGTGACTGTTTGATATATCTTCTCAATCGAAACTTAAACTACGGAGAAAACTGAGAAATAAGATCTTAAAAATCTATGCAAATTAAGATCAGATTTCCAAACCACCGTCACGGTTCTGATTTCCTTTGTGTTAACTAGATGAATTATTAATAAGTTTGAGAATGTTTTTAAGAAAACTGAACAAGAGGCGTTTACATAACCTGATGCGACTTTTGAATTCTTCCAAACTTTGTCAAGTACTTGAGAATTAAATGACGGTTTGTAAAAAAAAGAAGAAGCCTTTTTTGAATTTGTTCAGTTGCCTAATGCACAAAACCTTTGCACAACACTAAGAGCAGGCGTTCTATGATCAAATATGACATGTATGTAGCACTGAAATCATACAGCATTTCTACTCGAAATCAAATTTTAATGTTAAAGAACTTTCAGCTATATCTAAGTTTACTTTTGTCTGATAGTTATTTATTAAAAATTAAGATAAACCATTTTTTCATTCTTTACTTTATTTAGCCCTAATTTTGAAGTGGAGAATGTCGAGTTTGCCTCCTCTATACAAGCTCGTGTAAGAACGTGAATGTGAATGTGAATATGAATATGAAGACTAGATATCGAGTGAGGCATATCTGTTACCAGTTCTTCACATGTGAATAAAACAGTAAACATATAAGTTAGAATGTAAGCCAATCTCTAGCCTTAGCTAGCCTTTATGAAAGATGAACGAATATTCGGTTCAAGGCTTTACTAATCTGTTAAATTTTACGTTAGTGGTTCGTTAATTGCAGTAGTTTGTTGGGTGAATGCTTCAACACAAGCTCGATATTTTACGTAATGTATGTATAAACATATTTAATTATAAAATAAAGTTAGAAAAGTTGACAATGTTCTACATGCTTTGCTTGCCTGTCGACGCAGCCAAAAATTTCTCTACAAACTGCTCCTCAAAGAATATGCACTCAGTTAACAACATAAACAAGGGCACAAATAATTAACCATTATTTGACGAGGATGAGCAAAATATCGTGATTTATCAGTCAGGGCTAGAAGCTAAAATTTCGGAGCGCTCGCCATTCTCATAGCTCCACACAAATACAGAAAACATTATCCTCTCCCCCCTCCTCCACCAAACAAATATCCTCCTCCACGAACAAATATCCAACTTTAATTGTTGATCACATTTCACGCTGTTCCTTAGTTTAAGCTAGTTTAAGGGCGTTCACAAGGTTCCCGGTGAGTTTCTCAATTCATTGTTAAGGTATTTCAGCATATATTCTTCGGACATCCCAGGCTCTGACTCATAATCCGATATCATCCCCTCATCATCTGTGTCTAGCTTTTTCTTCATTTCGCAACGTTAGGTCCTCATACCCCAGAATCGAACCTTCTACGATTTTTTGCAAACGATTTACCCTCCTTTTAAATAATAGGGCACATCGCTGTCTGAAAGCGAAATTTGTACACATTCCCTTTGGTGAATCGAAGAAGACAATGTATTAAAACGCTTTGTCTCCACATCGTTCTTGTTGATTGTTGCATGCATCATACGGCCAAGGACAGAAGCAACTTGTTGAATATTTTTCTCTCGTGCAAACGAAGTTGCCCAGTTTTCTATCTTTGATATCCAAGCATGTACATATAATCAGCATTTATGTTAGACGGTAAGTTCTCAATCAACATAACATGTGAGATATTGGTCTTTCTATATTCTTTAAGTTTATATGGGTCCAATGCAACTCATCCTGGAAGTACTCGTTATTTGCTACCCAACTCAACCGAATATAAAACATTTATCATGTAATAAGCAACCACTTAAGGGGTGTGTCTACACGAGGCGAGTAAAAATATGGTTATGTCTTTTCAATCAAAATTACACGACAACAAATTTTACAAACAATATATACGCAAAATGACAGAAACTAAAGATACATCTGAATAATAAAATAACCACTAATGCATTACAGAGCTTACAAACATTTGAACAGCCATTAGTATAATGATTTATACTCATAAACGCTTATCGACCATTTCATTTAGAGGGCGAAGAGGCGGTCGTAAGACCCAATTGAATAAAAACAAAGACAATGCAGTATATATACCAACGCCCCGCTTACATGAAGCATTAAGCCAACACTCCAAACAAGGTTATATGACAAATACATTTGAACATCAAAACTTTTCATTTCAGCAAAATTTTTGCTATAGGACAAAATTTAAAAGATCATTAAGGTGGTCTTAGTGTGGTCTGGATGTTGGGATAATTTTGTAAAACACCTGTTAAGAGTGAAACGTGCATGTAATGAAAATTTTTGTGGTTGGTAAAAGGTGGTTTGAATGGGATAAAAAGGTGCAATATAAAATGTCATCCGTAATGGCTAAAACCCATCTTTAAATGTCATTAGTACTTTAGAAACCCCGTTAATGTATTCGTTACCTATCAACTGCTGGGCGTTGACCTCAGCTGTTCAGACAATATTTATGATTCGTTTCTTCCTTTCCAGCTTCTAATTATCACATACGTGTTTGCTCAAATTGTAACCATAGCTTGAACATAGCTTGAATACGTCTTTGTAAATGTCTTCATTGGTTTAGCTGCTCCACGTGTACGAAGGTAAGACCTTTTATTAACTACTTATAAATAACATCAAACAGACCATATTTTTGTTATACAGAAAATTTTTACCTTAAATATCTTTTGAGGCTTTTTCATTGAGTCTCCAAGAAGATTTCGCTTACCTATTTATTCGACTTATATTACTACAACATTGAGACATAGATTTGATCAAACAGCTAAAGTTTTTCCTCGATCAGTTTCGGCTCACTCAATTCTCTCACGTTTTCACCCAACGGACAGATATTTCTACTGATTGTTTTGTTAAAATAGCTCGCTAGAGAGGAACGCGACATGTTCTTTCATGTATCTGCTTTCTACTTGCTTGTTTCAGTTTTGCTCTTTGAATGGATTCTTCGAAAAACTTTTGGCTTGACAATATTGTGACAGGAAAACACTGATGCGATCAAGAATTGTTTCTCACTCTATTCTTTTAGGTTTTCACCTCGATCGAGCAGATTTACCAACTTATGGTCTAATGGTCTTTTGGCCTCAAACCATTTTGACAGAGAAAGTCGATTATTTTCACCGATTTATCTGTTGCTCGATTCTTCTGTTTTCTTTAAATGTACAACTTTTTTCGCTTGTCAAAATTGAAAAAGACAAAGGCTGAATAATTTAAATCGATGAAGCTATCTCTCAATTTTTAATATTTTCCTCCTTCAACAAATTTTTTAACTGCTTACTGCACAGGGCACAGAGGAGTCAAGTTTGTCCGCAATTCAAAATATCTTCGACGTTGGAAGCGATTCTTAAGCGTACGTGACCCAGCGCCGTCATGCGATAGTATCTGTTTACAGATCGTACCCTCATGGGAAATCCGCAGAACGCAATGTCTGTGGGCGTTACGTTACGCTACCAGAGACCAGCAGTAAGAAAGAGAGCAAGGGACGAAAGCGATTTGAGGCGAAATTCCGATCCCTCGTTACTCGCTCGAAATCAAACGAAACGATCTCATTTTTAACATGTCCTTCAAGACTAATATTTTCTCCCCATACACCTTAAGAGAATCTTCAAACAAGTCTTTTTCTTCTCGGCACTTCGTGCCTCGTCGGAAAGCTTCGCTTTCCGAAAAAAATCGTCGCCCGAGGGGCGACGATTTAATTCGCCCCAGGTGACCATTGTAGAATACGATATCACCAGACGATCTGTAAACATGAAGGCCCTGGGTCACGTACGCTTACAAGATCGATGTCGTTTTGCATGGTAGATATTTTGAATTGCGGACAAACTTGACTCCTCTGTGCCCTGTGCTTACTGCCGTGTAGTCAAATCAACTAACTTGCAGTCGTTGAACGTACTGTTAATTACAAAAATGGAAACGGGCTTGCTTGTAACAACCAAGACCAGTGTCTGTATGTAATAAGGTAAAATCTTGTACACAATGAACTAAGGAAGTTATTAAAAATTGTTGTTCATAAGTCAAGTGAACGTGGCATAGCTTGACGCGGTTTTGAACAGGGTATACTCTTGGACCTCTTGTTGTCTGCTATTTATTATATGGCCGTGTCTCACAAGGACTGGGAACTACCAAATTCGCGAATTTGATTGGCTAAAATCGATATTGAACGCGGTCTTGATTTTCCCATCTAGACCGGCATCTAGACCGGCTGTACTTACGTTGAGAATTTTACAAACAAAAATGCAAAAACGTTGGCTTGTTTTTGCTAAAAAATATAGTAAACGGAAGAAACAAAAAGCTTAATTTAGAACAAATAACAAGCAAGCCGAAAAGAGTTAGCAGTAGAATCGAAAGAAGTTTCAAGAGGGAATCATTTACCAGAGAACCTCTTCGACAAATTAACTGATTGTCAGCCACAGACCGATTACGTTCGAAAACGTTTCTCCAATACAAAGCGTTCTGGTTTCTTTTCGGTCTCCTCGCCAAATAATTTATAAGTTTTTTCTGTTTTTTTTAAGTCCTTTGTGTGGCATGAAAATACGGTATATGAGATTCAGGAGCGTTGAACATGAATTTTTCCATAACAGTTGTTTAAAAACGGCGTGAGCTCAACATTAATACTAATTGAAACAAGCTTAACTTCTGTTTATATCGCCTCAACTCTCTCCACGCAGTTAAGAAAGGTCTAAAATGCAGTGGATAATTCCTTCATTCTTCATCTTCGGTTCTTTCATGGACTTTGTAACTGCTGATGACCGATGCAGGACAGAAGTTAACATACCTGGTATGGCTCTCAAAGGATTCGTCTTTAAAACGATGTCAGTAGCAGCCCCTCACAAGTGTGATGTCAGATGCGAAAAAGAAATCACCTGTCAAAGTTATAATTATGTCATAGCGGAAAAGTTGTGTGAGCTGAATAATCGTACCAAGGAGGCAAGACCTGAGAATTTCCGCTCAGATCCTGCACGGTTTTACATCAGACGCTTGAACGGCAGGGGTATGTACTCAGTAAAATGCAATGATTTTTTAAGTCAGTTTTTGAGAATCGTTATTAAGATTTCTTCTTGAAATAAAATGGCAGATACTTAGTTGTCTAGATCTCTGTTCAAAGCTCTTGACTCTAGCTTAAGTTTCTAGGAAGACGGTGGTCGCCCTGGGAATGAAGGAACTACTGGCGACTCGCTGGCAGTAGGTGGGAGGGAGAAGTGAGATGGGGGGGGGGGGGGGGGGGAGCAGAGTGTCTTGCCAACTTCAGTTTGTTAGAATTTTGCTTGGTGAATTCTGTCTGTCCTCACTGCAGTTTAGTGGGGTTTTGTACATCACTAGTCGCTTGGGAGGCAAAGTTTCCCTGGAGGCAGGCTTCGTCCTACCGTTGCGCACAGGCAAAATGGCACGTGACGTGTCAAAGTTGTAGCCATGGCGCAGGTCAGTGGGCTTGTTGCTAGGGTGCAGGTCTGGTTGATTGTAAGAAGTTGGGGGCACCATGTTGTCACTCAGATGTGCCGAGAAACAAAGAAAAAACGTTTTGAAAAAGCAGTAAAATACATGCCTACATACATTTTTATGGAAGTGACAGATGATCATCGCAGTGAATATCCAATTTCAGCAATTGGAATAAAGAAGCCTGAAAAAAACAAAACAAAAAAAATCAGGGCTTCAACGGGTTTCAAACCCGTGACCTCCGCGATACCGGCTTCACGGGTTCAAATCCCGTAGCCCTGATTCTTTTTTCAGGCTTCTTTCGATGATCATCTATCACTTTCATATACATCCGCAATTCATGTGTGAATCATATCATATACCTTACATCATACAATTTTTTCTCAGCTCCTCTTGGGTCTATTCCGGAGCTTCCAGCACAATCATGTCAGGAAATAAAGGCGAGCGAAGGGAAAGACACCATTAGCAACAAGCACTGGCTGGATCTAGTTGGGAATGGAACCGCAGTTTTAGTTTATTGTGACATGAACTTAGCAGGTTAGTCACATTTGGTTTTAACGTCAATTGCGTTGTTGTTATTGTTCTTTATTTGTTGGTGTTTTCTTTTCAAGTTAAACCTAAGCATTGACATTTTCCATTCCTTCATTGTCAAGGGTTAAAAATCGTGTTGTTGGTTTTCTCAATCACTTGTTATATAGATATCGATGAATGCATTACCGGCAACCACGACTGTGACGTGAATGCAAACTGCAGCAACACTGTTGGTTCTCATAACTGTACCTGCAAGGAAGGATACGCTGGAGACGGACGCTCGTGTTCAGGTACATTGACTTAACCATGTCTTTAGATTTTCTCTTGTTTTCGTGAAGAAATGTTAGTGATCTACTGACCGGGGTAGTTTCAATTCCTTTGATAATTATCAAAGAGAGAGCAACGGATGTGTTTACAAATTTGTAATTTTGTCTATTTTATGTTAAGTTTCGAAACCCGGACTATTTTCGTATTTAGTTGATCATGAATCCATGCCAGTTAGGAATATTAGGAACCTGCATTTACTGTATTAACAATTTAAATAAATAAATCATCATCATCATCATCATCATCATCATCATCATCATCATCATCATCATCATCATTATCATCATCATTATGCGGGAGACGAGTTATCATATGCGGGATTTGTCTCAAAATGTTTCTTAATTTCAATTGATAAAATACATGTCAAAAGTTATAATAGCTGCTTCGATTCGCTGAAGTTGTGGGAATTCATGATCATTTCCACTCAGGTCAAGCAGAAAAGTGATTATTATTTGAAGAAATACAAATACTGGCGAGAGAATTGATTTCAAAACATTTTCTTCCCACAGTGTGTCCAGCACCTCTGGGTATGGAAAGCGGTGCGATTCTTGACTCGCAGATAAGCGCCTCATCAGTTTATGACGCGACCTTTGTCGCCCATCAGGCCAGGTTACATTTCAAAGCAGGCGGAGGGAAGAGAGGGAGCTGGGCATCTCTGTCTCTTGACAAGAATCAATGGCTGCAGGTGGATCTTCAGCAAACGACAAGGGTAACAGGTATAGCGACACAAGGGAGAAGTGATTTCAACCAGTGGGTGAAAAAATACAAGCTACAATATGGTGAAGATGGACAGAACTTTAAGTTTTACAGGGGAAATGGAGATCATTCAGACACGGTATGATATAGATTGAGCCACTAGAATCACAAGACCGCCCAAAACAAGACCGCACGCGTCTTTCCGATGAAGCTGAGACGAATGCAACTCGGTTCAAGTGACCAGCGACAGATAACTTTTCAGTCCAGCTTCTGATTTTCAATGACCATTTTAAATAACTAGCTAACTTACTAGAAAACTATTTACCGTAATCGCAAACCAAGTAAAGTCGCCCTTAAAATGTAAGAAACCAAACAGCGCGGAAAAATACGCCTATGTTTTGATTTTGAACCTGATTGGCTTTGATTTTGAACCTGATCTGTTCGCTATGAATGGTTAGAATACATGGTCTTTTCAATAATTTGTAAAGCTTAGCAAAAACAAAATCAAAGGAACTTAAATTCTTCATCCGTATTCAAAGTCCCAAAGCTTTTCTGACTCTTTTCTGTTCTCTATTTTTCAATCGACTCGGCCAAGGTTTCCTTCAAAATTTAAGTTTGAAATAAAGCCCTAACAAAGTCATAAGCTTGTGTTAGGTATTTCACTTATCCATAAAAGTTCACTTTAACCTTGAAAAATGACTGAAATGATACATTGATAAAGATAAGACTCTCATTTTGTAAGGGCTTGTTGTTTTTCTATTTTACTCAGGTTTTCTTGGGAAACAAAGACCGCAATACAGTTGTTTACAGTAATCTATCTGACCCAATCATTGAAGCTCGCTACATCCGAGTGCGTCCGACGGAATGGCACGATCACATATCCATGAGAATGGAGCTTTATACTTGTTAGAGTAAGTAAGCTTTTTTTATTAACTTACGTACGTCTAATGCTAATTGTCAAAACAGTGACACATGCACACACAACTTAAGCTATAGTAACAAAGACAGATCGAAACTGACCAATAGACGGATCTGACTAATAAACTGACAATAGACGGATCGAAACTGGCCAATTACTGTTGACAAACTTAACAGTCTTACAGCCAATAACATCACGGCTAAACTGACCAACCAGCCTCAACGGACTAGAC
The DNA here is from genome assembly GCA_963693305.1 of Meandrina meandrites. Lineage (NCBI taxonomy): Eukaryota > Metazoa > Cnidaria > Anthozoa > Scleractinia > Meandrinidae > Meandrina > Meandrina meandrites. The sequence goes on along the minus strand of OY855903.1, from coordinate 12,495,058 downwards.
TTATGACATCATCGACTGACAACAACTTTTCACTTGACTCTGAAGATGACTTCCGCACAGGTTGTCAAAACGTCCGTGAACAGTTCTTCTCAGAACTTCTCTCACCCGGACGATCACACTATACGAACTACTAAAGCTATAGTGTTTGTACATATAATCGCCTCTCGTTGCTGCAGGCCATTTTTGCGTCAGTGATGAAAGGGGGCTAGTTATCAAAACTCTAAGGAGAACAAGATTTATGTCGTCCGTCGTTACCTGTTCTCAGACTGTCAGTTTTGTTAAATACAACTCGTTTTTCGCTAATACATCATCTTTTAGTGCACGAACTAACCTGTTTTACAGGTTACTACTGTGTATAGCTCTATAGTAATCCTATTTGTTTGTTGCCCTATAAAGAATACTTGCAATCTTTGTTTTTAGTTTTGCAGATTTTCTAACCGTTTACGGGGAGCGGTTCACCAAGAGATGCTTGTAGCTTAGATAGAGCAAAAGGACGACAAAGCTCCTCTAAAATCTTACACTCGGGTTCTTCATTCACGCTATGGCAACGGAGACAGGAGACGAGTTTTATGAGGGTCTCCCCGCGGGGTTTTCCTGTTCTCTTGATCCTTTTAAAAGTTTGTTTGCATTTACTCCCTTGTTCCCCATTAATACATTCAAATGTTCCCATGCAAGGAATGGTCACAGACAGCTCCCGTTAATAGTTAAGATAGTTCTTGTTTCCTTTCAATATAGACCTTGTTCCAACGTAATAAATGCGCGTGTTCCCGTTGTTCCCTAGTTCTTCAAAACCCCTGGGAAGCCAACCTATGTAACGAATGATATTCTTCACCCTGGTTAAAGTAAATAGCAGTTAATAGAATCAATCAGAAATCCGATTTATGGAAGTCCCGTTAATAGAAACACGTGCCTCCAGTCCCTTGGTAGCTTGTTATATCGGGATTTTATGTAAATAGCTAAGTACATTTATCAACGATAAGAGGAACAGTAGAATTACAATCTCAAGAGAGTTGCTATACTAGGAATTAAGTAATGTTTTTACAGCGTTGAACAACTTTTTCGAAAAACCGTTATATACTAAAAAGAAAATTACAACACATATATATGCTAATTCGAATGGAAAAAATAATTGTTGGATAACAAAAGGGAAAAAAAACGCCTTAGCCAATGATAAACTGAATTAATAATTCCTGTCAAATACATTACAATTTAAATAACAATCGTCAAATACTTTTGAATAACAACACTCCCACTTTTGACGTTGCTTATTTGACAGTTTTCATGCCTAGCTCAGTAACAAGTTTCTGAAAGCGATGGTTAGGCAAAGGTTTCGTCAGGATGTCAGCAATCATCTCGTCAGTAGCAATGTATTTCAAGGCGATCGCTCCGTCCCGTACTCCTTCGCGAACGAAGTGGTAACGTATATCGATGTGCTTGGTTCTGGCATGGCCCACAGGATTCTTAGCCATTGAAATAGCCCCTTGGTTGTCTTCATATATCTCAGTTGGCCCCTCTGGAGGTTCTCCTATGTCTGCCAACAACCTTCGAAGCCAAATTGCTTCCTGAGTGGCCGTACTTAGGGCTACATACTCTGCTTCTGCTGTCGACAACGAAACGGTAGCCTGTTTTTTGCTTAACCAACTCACTGCTCCACACGCAAATGAGAACACGTTTCCTGAAGTGGAATGACAGTCATCTATATCTCCCACCCAATCTGCATCTGAGTAACCGATCAAATTTCCATCAGCACACTTCTTGTAACTCAAACCAAGATATGCAGTTGCTTTCAGATATCTGAGGATCCGCTTTGCTGCTGTTAAATGATTTTGTGTAGGATTGGCACAGAACTTTGAGACAACTCCCACTGCTTGGGCGATGTCTGGACGAGTTGCGATTGCAGCATAAAGTAGGCTTCCAACCATCGACTGGTACGAGGTCGCATCAACCGGTCTGCTAAAACCATCTTCCTTTTGCAGCTTGACCTTCAAATCAGCAGGTGTAGACACCGGTTTCGCTTCTGTTTGCCTATACTTCTCGAGCTTGCATACCAAATGCTCCTCCCCAGGCTTCACGTAGCCTTCCGGTTGCTGCATGTAAATTTCTTCATCGAGTTTACCCTTGAGAAAAGCGGTTTCTACGTTCATCTGGTGAATCAGCAAATCATTCTGAACTGCAAACGCTAACAAGAAACGTATTGAAGAGAAACGAACTACGGGCGAAAAAGTTTCATCATAGTCAATTCCATATTTCTGGGCGTAACCCTTGGCCACTAGGCGTGCTTTGAATCGTTCCACTGTACCATCCCCAGCGTGTTTCAGTTTAAACACCCATTTGCACCCAACAGCTTTCCGACCTGGGGGTAATCCAACCAACTCCCACGTCTTGTTTTCAATCAGCGAATTGTATTCTGAATCCGTAGCGACTTTCCATTCTGCAGCGTGATCACTTGATCTTGCTTCTTGCATAGTTGTGGGTTCGTCAATCTCAGAAAGATGATAGGCGACATGATGTACGTGGTGAGTTTCCGTATCTGCGTATTCGTCATAGCCATATCTGACTGGTGCTTTTCGTGTTCTTACAGACTGTCGAGGTTCTTCCGGCGTGTCTTCTTCCAATTTCTTCATTTCTCCTTGTTCTCCTTCTTCATCTTTTCTAGGGGGTACCTCATTTCGCGTTGCTTCCTCGCACCTTGGGTCTCGCTCTGTTGTCATGGTTTGCTTCTGACCGAAATCGTTTTCGTTAAATTCCACATCTCTCCGGATATACATCTTTCGGTTTGTCTCATCAAGAAGGCGATATCCTTTTGACGCTAAGCTGTAGCCCACGAAACGCATCTTCTTCGACTTCTTGTCAAGCTTCCGTCGTTCACTGTCAGGTACGTGGGCATAGGCCATACACCCAAATACACGTAAGTGGCTCACATCTGGTTTCCTTCCATACCACCTCTCATAAGGAGTTTCATTCTCTTTAAGCGCCGTCGTAGGAAGGCGGTTTCTCACATAAGCAGCTGTAGAGATGGCTTCAGCCCAAAAGATGTTCGGTAATGCCGCATGCGCAATCATCGAACGTGCTGACTCGACCAAAGTCCGATTCATTCTTTCTGCTACACCATTCTGTTGGGGTGAGTGTGGTACTGTCAGCTCATGTCTAATTCCTTTCTCCTTCAGATAGTTCTGTAATTCAGTAGACAAATACTCGCCGCCATTGCCCGTTCGCAAAGTTCCTATTGCCTTACAGACATCATTGGTAACTGAGGCTTCAAATTCTATAAACTTATCAAACACTTCTGACTTGTGTTTCATGAAGTATACAGCACAGCACCGAGTGTAGTCATCAATAAACGTAACAAAATACTTTGCTCCTCCAATCGAGGGTGTGTGCATTGGACCGCAGACATCACTGTGCACAAGCTGTAGTCTCCGCGTCGACCGGATTTCTCCCACTGCGGGAAACGGTTTTCTACACATCTTCCCTGCCAAACATCCTTCACAGAAGGACAGTTCAGTCATTTTCTTGATGTCAATCCCTTGTACAGATTCACTCTCCACACATTTCTTGAGGCGTGGCTCGTGTACATGTCCAAGACGTTGATGCCATAAGTCGCTACCTTGAGATGACGCAACTGAGGCGTACCCAGTGTCCGCAGTAGGAACAACTTGACAGTCTAGTTGATAAAGTTTATCAGCCAATGACCCCATTCCACGAAGCTTTCCATTTTCGTCCCAGATACAACATTTTTGCGGACCAAACTCTACGGCGTTGCCCTTAGCAACTGCAGCTCTTACGGAAAAAAGGTTGCAAGTGAGTTTAGGCACGTACAGCACATCATACAAAACTGCTTTCTTGGATTCAGTTGCTTCAAACAGCATATTCATTCGTACGCTTCCAGACCCCAACGCTTTCACAACACGACCATCACCCAGCGCAACATTTTCAGGCTTGTCAAATTCCTGAAAATTCACCATAACGTGCTTTTCTTTCGTCATATGACTTGATGCACCCGAGTCGATAACCCATGGACTACATTTCTTCTCCGCAGACTCCACGCTCTCAACAGACGCCACAAACGCAGCAGCATAAACATCTTCACCTTCGAAGTCAGAATTTTTCGGTCGGCGCTCGTCACTCTCGGCCATTTTTGCTTTGTGCCATTTAAATTTCTTGGGACAATAACGGCGAATGTGGCCCACATCGCCGCATCCAAAACATGTAGGCTGATTACGTGGACAATCACGGCGAACATGGCCCACAGTACCGCATCTAAAACATGTTGGCTGATCGCGTGGCGTATCTCTCCTGAAGGCCCCCGTCAGTGCTGACTCAGCTTCTAATAACTGACCGGATAGCTCAGATTGCTTCATTTCTTCGTGAATGAGTGCTTGCTGGACATAATCCAGGCTAACTCCATCCATTCTAGCTTCGATAGCGGTGACAAGGGTTGCGAAACCTCTTGGTAAACTTCCTAATAAAGTCACAACTTGATCCTCCTCGGAAATGGGCGCCCCAATTGCTGCTAGTTTATCGGTGATGCCCTTCATGTGCTTCAAATGTTGTTCCACCGATGTACCCTCTTTCATCTCGGAACGAAAATACTGCTTCTTTAAAAATAGTTTGTTCGCGAGTGTCTCTCGTTCAAAATGTTTCCTTAACGCATCCCACGCTTGCTTCGGTTCTTCGCTTGAGGTGATCAAGTAAAGCTGAGCACTATCAATCGCCAACGCAATTGTCGAGAACGCTTTTTGTAGCCTCGATCGAAAAAGGGCTTGCACCGTTGTCGTGGCGTCGTCTGCAAGGACTTCTGTTCCATCTACCAAGCCCCATAATCCTTTCGCCAGCAGTAAATGTTTCATTTGAAATTTCCAAGTGTTCCAGTTGCTTCCATTGAGTTTGTCGATCAACCACTTTTCCTCCATGTTTGATTCACGCAACCGTATAAAAATAAATCCGTCACAAATTCAAAAACCCGCTCGATCCTACGCTCGAAAATCCAATCGATCACAGACGCTGATCATCTCAATTTCAACTCGACCAAACCACACTCTCCTGGGCCCATAACCTAATGTTTTTACAGCGTTGAACAACTTTTTCGAAAAACCGTTATATACTAAAAAGAAAATTACAACACATATATATGCTAATTCGAATGGAAAAAATAATTGTTGGATAACAAAAGGGAAAAAAAACGCCTTAGCCAATGATAAACTGAATTAATAATTCCTGTCAAATACATTACAATTTAAATAACAATCGTCAAATACTTTTGAATAACAACATTAAGCAACATTTTGAAGTTCGTCATTATTAGCAAGAAGTACGCGGGCCTGGGCGCCTTCATCCTTGCCAAAACCAGTCTGTGAGGAAAACGCGAATGAAAAACATCTTTTCACTTTATATTGCAAAGTGTTTTAGACTGTTTTTAGCAAATTGAACAAGAGGCGTTTACGTAACCTGATGCGACTTTTGAATTCTTCCAAACTTTGTCAAGTACTTGAGAATTAAATGACGGTTTGTAAAAAAGGAAGCAGCCTTTTTTGAATTTGTTCACTCAAAATGGATCCTATACAATATGTAATGCACAAAACTTCTGCACAATACTAATAGTAAGCGTTCTATGATCAAATGTGACATGTATGTAGCAGTCTTACTGAAATCATACAGCATTTCTACTCGAAATCAAATGTAATATTTAAAAACTTTCAGCTATATCTAAGTATACTTTTGTCTGTAAGTTACGTGTTAAAAATTAAGATAAACCATTTTTTCATTCTTTACTTTATTTAGCCCTAATTTTGAAGTGGGGAATATCGAGTTTGCCTCCTCTATACAAGTTCGTGCAAGAACGTGAATGTGAATGTGAATCTGAAGAGTAGATATCGAGTGAGGCATATCTGTTACCAGTTCTTCACATGTGAATAAAACAGTAAACATATAAGTTAGAATGTAAGCCAATCTCTAGCCTTAGCTAGCCTTTATGAAAGATGAACGAATATTCGGTTCAAGGCCTGTTAATTTTTACGTTAGTGGTTAGTTAATTGCAGTAGTTTGTTGGGTGGATGCTTCAAGACAAGTTCGATAATTTACGTAATGTATGTGTAAACGTATTTAATTGTAAAATAAAGGTAGAATAGTTGACAATGTTCTACATGTTTTACTTGCCTGTTGGCGCAACACAACAATTTCTTTACAAAAGAACAAAAGAACAACAAAACAAATAACAGTATAAATCAAAGATTTCTTCGAGCTTCGCCTATTTTGCATGGAGTATGTGTTGGGGAAATGTTAGTATTGAAAGCGATTTGCGATGCATTAGCCATTGACTCACAGGCCAGAAGGCTTTTATTAGCGCGCACCCACCCCCCCCCCCCTCCCCCCCCACCCCACACAAAAAAAAAATTCCTGGATCTTTTACGGCATTTAACACATGCGAGTGGAAAAAATATACCATATGCGTACTAAATTCAGACAAATAATTCCTTTCTGAAGTAAACTTTTATTACAACTACACACGCTGAAAGACCAATTCATGATTTAAAATGAACACGAACTCTTTCTACAAAATAGTATTAGGGCCGATTCGCACTAGCGGACAAGTTTTAAATGTCATAACATTTTTGACAAAAACAAAATTGTCGCGACAAGTCAGAGACATTTTGAAGAAAACAAAAGGTGTAATTATTATTACAATAGCTCTGCACGTGCTACTGGCATCCTGGTACATTTCTCGGCACGGTCGTCTTGTGCAAATATCAAATAATCAGGCAGGTCCACGTGGTGAAATATTTTAAAAAGATTTCCATTTGAAGTGTGCGTGAAGTGATGTTTTTGTGCTGACCTGCGGGGAAAATGTGGCAAGTAAACTATTTCTTTTCCCCTCCATTTATTGGCACAAACTGGTTCCCTCCGCATTCATTTGTTCCAACCCCGGTATTACCATCCTTCCACGCCCTCACCTCGGCACACAAACATGTTTTGCCGCCTATCGCGGAAAATTTTGCCTGTTGTTTCTTAGTACAATCCAGACCAAGCACAATAGCCAATCAACAACGTATTGTTATCTGATATCATGAGGGGCGTTGGAATGCGACTTGTCATGACTTGTCCTGCCTTGAGGCAGGACATCGGCCCCTTTGAAGATTTGTCCGTTTTGACAAAATTTGCACTTGTCCAACAAGTCGTTCGCACTTGTTTTTGCGATTGTTTGACAAAATCTATCACGCGTGCAACGCGGACCAATCATAAGACAACTGCTTCTTTGTTTTCCTGAATTGTTTGACAAGTTCTAGGTCTCAAAAAACGTATTCGCACTTGTTTTCTGTAACAAGTGACACACAAGTGATGAAATCTACCAATTGTTTCAAAATTTGTCGAGGGTCCACAATAGGGTTCCCAAATCCCGCCTTCCCACCCATTTTTTCTTGTTAATCCCACTTTCCCGCCCTTTTTGACGTCCGGATCCCGATCCCGCCCGATTTTTTAAGGATTTTTTTGTTTAACATATAAATAAACGACACTCACAGACCTTTATGGAGTGGGTAGCTTTGTTGTCCAAGGTTTTCAATATCGCTTATGGTGATCCTAACATTGTTTCTGCTTTATTTGATTTTTCGTCTTCGTATATCAGTACAAAGTAAACATTGTTAGTTCCTAGTTTGGCTTTTTTGGAAGATAACCGACAGAGTTAGTTTGATGAATGTTAATCGTTTGTGACACGTTGGATCCACCTTGAACTGAATTTTATTGGCGAGGTTTCGATCCCTTTACTGCTAGTTTTGATCAGGCGATGAGGTCAATAGCGAACGCTTTATGTGTCTTCATTTGTGTAAAATAAATACGAGATCCCTAATTGTCCCACAGATTGTAAAATAAAAACATGATATATATATTGGCGAAACGCTTGGTGGCCTAATGGTTAGTGCACTGGACGCCTGATTCCGCGATCCCGGGTTCGAGTCCAGGCCTAGGCCACGACATTGCATTGGAAAGTCACCCTGCGATGGACTAGCCTCCCATCCATGGGAGAGTAGAAATACTTCTAACAACTTTATGCTACTGAAATCGGGGTCACCTCCGGCCAGCTGATGGGCCACAAAGCTCTTAGTTCTCGAATGCAGACTTAATCTTTCTTTATGAGAACATTAGCCTGCTATTAAACGAGGGGGACATTGGGGGTTGCTGAACACCGCATTACCGCAAAAAAATTCGTCAAATATCGTAATACCGCAAAAAAATTCGGAAAATACCGCAATTTCATAGTAAGCCTGTATAGCTGGCGGATTCGTTGACCCAAGGGCAAAACTAGAGGCAAGAACGAGTGGTGGGACCGTGGAAACAGTGACAAGGCTTAAACTGGTTGTTAAAAAACAAGGCCGTTTCAGGTTGCTTCCGAAACGACCAGAAACGGCTAAAAATGGTCGAAAAAAAGTGAAGGATACGTTTTTATACCAACTATCGTCGACCAAAACGTCAAGAAAACGCATCCCGCAAGTTTGGAGAATATCGCAATACCGCAATTCAAGATTAAAATTATCGAAATACCGCATGAAAAATTGGCCAATACCGCAATACCGCAAACCCCAATGTCCCCCTCTTAAACCGAACGGCACAACCATATGCAGACACCCTCCCAAGAAGGAAGTTTGCTTCCCTATCCAAAGTAGCAACACTTTGTGATTCGTCATCGTCGATTTATTCTTCCTCTACACTACTACATGAATCGTACTCGTCGGCTCCATTGTCAGAATTTTTGACATCTCCTGTGAGATCAACTGTTTCCCCTGGCACAATATTCCTCGCGTATAAGAACTTTGGCAGCGTTCCTGCAGCTAAACTTGTAGCTCGACACAACTACAAAGCCGGTATTTACACAAAGGAGTCTTTTGTACCAAGACATTTTGGACCAATTTATGCAGTCACGCCAATTTAAAATCCCGTATCCCGCTACATTTCCCTTGTGATTCTCGCATCCCGATCCCATAAAAGGTTGAAATGCCGCTCCCGCTCGTGATTAAAATTCCCGCTTCCCGCTCCTGTTTTCAGCTCTTATCCCGAATATCACCCCCAAAATAAGCCAAATCCCGCATCCCGCCAAACCTATTGTGGACCCTCTTTGTCCGCTAGTGCGAATTGGCCCTTAGTTCAAAACACTCTGGTGAAAGGTATTATCTTGGTACAGAAAAGCGGTAATTGGGGATAATAATTTGCGAATCATGGTGCCGTGAGATAGCGGAAAACTACTGAATTCCTTCCACAAAATTAACACTCACATTGCTTTTTATGCTTTCCATCACTATAACTAATAACAAAAAAAATACTTGTTTGCATTTTCCGAAGTATTGTAGTAAATCTTTGCATGTAAAAGGTCGTAAACTGAACACAATTTTTAGATAAACAACAACGCGATGGTAAGTCGGCCGCACGCTGCATATCAGATGTCATCATGTGCTTTTCAAATCAATACGCTTCAGAAGCCTAAAATTCCAAACGTTAACTGGGCAAATGAAAGAAACTTGAAGGAAGTTTTGTTTTAGATTAATTCTCATTTCAAGATGTAGCTACTAATGTATCAAAGCTTTAAAATTCTGCATATTTTTGAAGCCGTGCGATCCTGCATTATTCACGCTAAAGCGTAAGTTTAATTTTAGCCCGACGGCTTTTTGCAGTCAATTTTTCACTAAGTGGCTTTACCAATCCTTCTAACTAGGGATAGTTAACACTACAGCTGCCCCCGCTGTTATCCTTTTTTTCTCAGCGTATCCGTTACTACAGTCAATTATTTCGCTTGATATTTTGGCTATTCTATTTTCTTATTTGATTGAAAATCAGTTTTCTGTTTGGAGCAGTCTTGCGATAATTCAGAAGAAAGCACTAATTTTTCTCGTGTTCTGCTCACAAAGCATCACTTGTTTCTGGCCTTCTCTTTTTCAAGATCATGGGACGAGGACGTGCCATTTAAAACAAACTTTCACTATGAATTGTTGAGGTGAAGTTGCTAATTAAAACAAAGCCAAATTATGCAAAAATTCTGAAGAATTACATGTAATAATCACGTAAATTTAATTACACGAACGCGTCCCCAAATTCCTGAGATCATTTTACTTTTTTTTGCTGTAATGAGTGATCTCAGCGAGGATAAACTTTGGTAATAGCCAAACGTTTTAAAACTACCAATTGATACAAGCTGTTTTCAGATTTTTTGTTTCAATATATTAGGGCTGGGAGCTCAAGCAACAATGACCAACTTGACAGCTGAGCTCGAAACGGATGCCAAAAGATTTCTCACCTCTTTCAATGTAAACGCGTAAACGCGTTTTGATTATCTCAAGAACTCTTTTGAATTCTCTTTGCTTCTTGACAAGTCTCAGTTACAAATTTTACTTAAATGCCTAAGGACTGATCGAGTCTCTTATCTTTTATTTCTTCCACTTGAGTTTTTTTTAATGTCATGATGTTCCAGTTACGAGCCGAAAGCACTGGATCGACAGCTGGCTAGTTATACGTGTGTCTCAAGTGAAAACTTTCTCACTTCTCTGCGAGTTTCAATGCTCGCGGTATCTTTTAAAAACCTACCCTCATTAACTCTTATTGAACTTATCGCAGCTGGTAACTTTATATCTTGGTTGTGGCCTGAGTCTTTCAAACCCCTCGTGTAAGGTGTGATTTGTGTCTGACAAATCTCGATTTCGGATTTGACTCTGTCAATCCTGCGAGCGAACGAGAGCTGCTCGCAACGCACTAACAAGACAAATTTCTAGACCAATATATACGTACTATTCTTGGCTTTGATCATATCAATTGCGTAAGTTTCGGCTTCTAGACCTTGTGCAATCAAGAAAGCTCGAAGGAAACTGCAGCAGCCCAACTGCAATCAACGTTTGCAAGCGTCGTTTGTTGACTTGTTGTCACGTTTTGGTTTGTCATTATCACCCAATCATCGTTTATCTTGCGTCATCATTGACCAATCACCGTACAGGAAATTTATCACACCTACCGATACTACTTGCGGGCATTTTATCACACCTACCGATACTACTTGCGGTCCCACTTTGGCCAAGTCGAAATTTTGTCTGGTATATACTATATATATATACTCTATATACGCGCGGACTACAATGATGCCTCCTCGGGTTTTGGCCTCTGGGCCAAAACCCTGCGGGGGCAAAAATTCCATTTAAGTTCGAAGCAATATTGTACATTACCATTTTCCTGTCTGAAGTCTTGAGAAGCTGCATTACGTCGTGATCAAGTCCGTGAATTGTGGGCAAAACAAAAGATTGCGTGTCGAGCTAAAAATACTTCTTTCAATAAAGACGACAAACAATAGATTTGTAACAATAGAAAATAGCATTGGCCAATATCCTTTGACAATGAGGATTCGCAGCAGCTTTTAAGCATGTAAAACTAAGCGATTCAATCGATGAATAGCACAGATCTTTGAAAAATACCTACCTGTAGTTTGCAAAAGGCTAGACAGGCTAAATGACGAGCGACGCGTGAAAATAACACTTCGGGATCGAGAAGTGCTGACGCATTCCTATCCAATGACGTTTTTATCGCCCACAGCGAAAAGACAAATTAAAACAGTCCCTTGAGAGTATACAAAAATGTGGGTCAGAGAGTGCCAACCCAATGCCCCAAATCAAGCCTTCTACGACTTTTTTCAAATGATTTCCTCTCTTTATAATATGTGGCACTAAATCGCTGTCAAAAAGCGAAATATGCATACATTTCCTTTGGTGAATTGAAGAAGACAATGTACTAAAACGCTTTGTCTCCACATCGTTCTTGTTGATTAGTGCCACATACGGCAAACAACAGAAGCAACTTGTTTATTTTTTTCTCTCAGGCAAAAGAAATTGACAATTTTCTATCTCCGTTATCAAAACATCTATATATATTCTACATTTACGTTAAATGGTAAGTTCTCACTCGACATAACATGGGAGATATTGGTCTTTCGATATACTGTAAACACTTTTGAGTCCAAAAACCATCCTGGAAGTACCCTCCAACATTTTGCTCTTTTTATTCTAATTTGCAGCACCACTCAGCCGAATAGAAAATCATATTTATAATTTTAATAAGCAACCACTCGTGGGGTGTGTCGACACGAGTCATGTACGACCTCCTTATTATGTCTTTTAAATCAAAATTACAGAATTATTAATATACAGCTATTTCAATTAACGTTGTCGGATTAGAGCCTCACGCCTACGGGGTAAGAACGAATGGTGGCATGGGTATTTATTGGAATTTGCATATCAGCGTCGAGGATATCTACAAGTTTGTATTTTGCACGTGGAGTATTTGTTTTTCTTTCCGTAAGACCTTTCCTGTATCTTTTCTTTCGCTGTTATGTGGTTCGGATTATTCTTTTAAATATAAATGCGGCGAACAAGGATCTTTTCATCAAATGTCTGAAGAGCAAAGAAACGCAAAACGTCTCGTTTGCTATATCGCTATTTCTCATTAGTAGAATTCTACTAGTACACTAATGCAAATGCTGCAATGTGATTGGCTGAGCTATTGAACACTATCAGCCATTAGTGTGCAGTTGCCGAAGGTCGTCCACAAAATGCGACATTTTTATCGTTTTTCCGAAGTTTTGGAAGGAAGTTTAAATGTAAATGGATAATAAAATTCCTGAGAAGACTAAAAGAAGGACATTAGCGGTTTCTTGACTTTAAAAGCTTGAAATTATTGAAAAACGGGTGCACGCGCGTAAACAACTGCAGATTTACCAAGGACAATTCAATGCGTGCGATTTTGTTGAAACGTTAAGTTCGATAATGCGTAGGAAAATAATTAGAAACCATTATTTGCGTTTATTTCAGTCAGAATTCCACTAAAACTTTTTTGCGGCCTCATCAGCTATCACCCCATAGAAATTGAGAGCGAATAATCTAATTGTTAATTAGTATTCAGCATGCACGCGTGGAACACTCTGCCTTCGCCCATACTACCTTTCGGTCTTGACTTTAAACTTTAAGCTTCAATCCGACAACGTTTATTGAAATAGCTGTATACGGAAAATGACGGAAACTAAAATTACAAATAACTGAATAATATCTACTAATGTAGTATAAAGCTTACAGAAATCTGAAAATTCATTAGTACAATATTAATAAATAACAAGATAAGCCAATAGTCATAAACGCTTATCGATCATTCAGGCAAACACACCCATGAAATTAAAAATTAATTGAACTTGCATTTTGTCAAAATTCTGATAATTCCCCGAGCATAAGGCAAGACAAAACGCGCGTAAAATTATTTCATACTAATTCATTTATTCGTTACTATTGGATTACCCATACAAAGCAAGAGAGTACTTCATACTCTCTTTATACAAAACTAATTCTTGCATTTCCTGTCCATTTTTTCAGATTGTCTATAATAGCTTACGAGTCTGACGAGTTGCAGTTCTCCATCACCAACTCAAAAGGATGGTGGTTGTAGTTCGTTAAGAGTTCTCAGCTCTGCAGTCTGAAAAGTAACTTCCATCAGTGATCATGTTTGCATTTGTCTAGGTAACCTTAGTTTGTTTTTCCACAGAAGATCCCTACAGGTTGTTTCAAGTACTTTGTTGTGTTTGGTTTTGAAAGTCACGTGAAAATGTTTTGGATTCGTTTTTTCCAAAAGTTAGGGTTAGCACCAAGGATTAGGGCTAGTCCTGTAGGCTTTCGTTTTCGAAACTGAAAGGCAATCACAGGATAATTCCCTTTGTATTTAAAACTTTTGTTATAGTAACCTTTCCTTCTTATTACTGCAATAAATATCACATTAGCCATTTGACGCGTTATGCAAAGCCAAATATGGCTTTTAGGAAGGCGCGGCATTTCGTCGGGTTGCAACCGTTTTCAGTGCGCTACTTGCAAAAAAAAACTGATTTGGGGTACGACAGCGAATTCTTTGTTTCATCTTTGTTTAAGTTTAATATTTGACCCGCATTTTCGGCACCTGGCTGTTTCATTGAGACCTACTTACAAATTGCTTGTGTCAAATATTACGAAGCGCGCTTGATTCATCCGCATGAAGCATCAGTGGAGTCCACATCTTCGGAATCCAAATCTTCGTCAAGTTCCTTAAGCTTACTTTCGACATGAGCTTTCGAGCTTGTTGTTTTTTTTTCTCCTTAAGAAATTAGCCACGGATGTTTGTCACTTTCCAGACTTTCCGCCAACGTCTCCCTCTCCTTTTTTTCACAAAAATTATTTGTTGATTTCATTTCCTTGAATAATGATCAGCCTTTAGAACCCAACGGCCTCTGTTGAGCTTCCTATTCTTTACTCTCTCGACCCAAAACTAGAACTATCTCAGTGAGCGGACAAGCGAGCGACGCAAGCAATGCAATGTTGTCACGCGATTACGTGCTGTATGAAGCCCTAAACTCCTGGGAGGTCCAGCCGTGTTGACAGTTCAACGCCTTTATTTGGACTGTGACGTAATGACACTTGTGATAACTCCGGAGCGAGAAGAGAATTCGGATCTTTTTTCTGCTTAAGAAAGCCTAGAACACCAAAATTTTGTAAAAAATTGACCTGCAAACCAGTTTTTCGGCAGACGCAAGCCGTACATACCTTTTCTCTGACTAGCTAATTTTATGCACGTAAAGCCAGTTAAACCCAGTGTCTGTTAGTGCGTTTCAGCGCACGGGACAAAAACTGAAAATAATAAAGTGTTATTATTTATACAAAGAACTTTAAAAGATATATTCTCATGACATTTATATGTGTTTGTTGTCGCCTTCAGCTGCTTCAGTCATTGCAGTTCGTGCATACTCTTCAAATAAATGCAGACATAATGATAGCAAGGGTCCTGCGCGACCTTAATTAAAAACTGAAATCATATTGACAACTACTGAATATTATTATCACGGAGGGTTGCAATTGAAAAGAAACAAGAGAAAATGAGTTTTCTCTTGACAGAAACAGGAGCTTTTGACGGAAATCATTAAATGTTTATTATTCTTTTCAATAAATTCCTTGTTATTAAATTCTCACGATAGCTACCAACTGCGTTAATGCGAGACTGAGCTTGATTCAAGACAGAATTCTTGCTTCAGTGGGTTGCTTTACACGGGAATAAACGCTACGAAAAAGGAAAGACACGTTTTCATTTGTAAGGTAAGATAATTCTTTGGAAATTCGAATTGAGGAATTTTCATGTTACTAATTCCGCGTGGAAATTACAGTTTAATTAAGTAAGTCTTAACCTGCATTGTCTACAGACTCAGTCGGTTCCTACGACTTTGTCGTTATAACAGTTTTAAAAAACATTTTTTTTATTCAAGAAGAGTTTAGTTAAATTTTACCTACCTATACCTATATCTCTTTATGCCATAAGGCAAATAAGGCTTTGACATTCTCTTTCCACCCACTACGGTGTGCTGCGAGGGTTGTAACATTCGCCCATGACTGCCACCCAGCTGTTTTCCTTTCATCTTCAACCATTCTCCTCCATGTTGTTTTGGGTCGACCGAAATTAGTTAAAATTTAGCGGCCTCTAAAGACTTATTTGGTTAAAATTAAACGTGTAAGGGACTGGTTAAACTAGTGAACAATGCTTTTTATGCTTCCTGAGTGGCAAAATTAGCGAGAGGCAAAAAACGCAAGTGTTTTTTGGGCGGGTGGCCTCGCTAAATGGCGAGAAAATTAAACATTGCTTCAGGAACAAAATGCCACGGATGCCCATGACATCCGAAAGTCAGAGGGAAAATTTTGCCGAAATAATACTTTTGTTATCGTCCTCAAAAATAACATTCTTTCTGTGAAATCTGCACGTTAATTTTGACATACACAACATTTTTCTTGTCTCTCTGTTCATGCATGTAGTTTTCTTGAGTCACATCCCAAAACAGGCTCTTTTCTCATGCAAGGTAATCAGTAAATCTATCTCCTCGTCCTTCCAACTCGTTTTCATCACTCTTCTCCCCTTTCGTTGATCTTCGCTCTGCCATTGCAGTACTTGCTTCCCTACGTATGCCTAAAAGGGCACGCTCGCTCTTTCAACGATGATTCCAGCAAACAGTTTTAACAAGCAGCACTGAAAATCATTAACATTTAATTCTACCTTTATTTAAAACATTTTTATTCCGCAACTACGTAGTGAGAGTTATGTAGCTTTATTCCCGCTCAGTTCTATTTAATAATTCTACTCCTTATTAATCCGGCACAAAGATTATGCTTAAAACGAGAAAGAAAATAATCTGATGGATGTGGCTTTCAGTCGTTTTAATTTTCTTGAACGAACTCTCTGTATGAAAGTCTTTCAACCCGTGCAGATGGCTACAGAGTTAGTCGGTTGAATCAACTTTGACGCTATCATAGTTTTAAATTTATAACACTTTATTAGAAAAACTCTCCGGTTAATTTTAGTGGTCGGTATAACTAATTTGGGTAAATTATAGTATGACAAGTCTTCGAAAGATGTCTTAGTTAAACAAGGATATCAATATAAGGGGATATAAATATTCCTACTGCATGAGGTTTAATTTAAACAGGAACAACGTTTTTAATTACTTATTACTTTAATAAAAGATAAGTTTCCACTCGGAAGGAAAGATGAACAAAATCAGAACATTACAATTCTGGATCGGTTTGCTTTACGACACTGTGTTCTCAATTTTTGAAAAAGGGAACATATTTGAATCGCTTACGCTTCAGATGTCACAGATTAAATTCCGAGCATTATATCAGAACTAGTTGGTCAAAAAGTGGATTTCCACTGTCGCGTCTGCGGAAATAAGTTGAATGTGGTTCAACTTTTTCCACAGACGCAAGCCGTCCATACGGGCCGGGCGTGAATTTAGCTGGCTTTACGTACGTCCAGTTTCTACAATCATTCTATGCACGTAAATTCTTTAAGGTGGTGGCAAACGAGGGCACATTGTTGCGGACACATTGTTGCTCACGATGTTTCTTGGGTGGGCAAACGAGCGGGACACAAAACATTTGTTTTGTGTCCATGCCGCGCAAACGGGGAAACATTTGTTGCGGACACAAAATGTTTCTGACAAAAATCAGAAACTTTTTTGTGTCTCGGACACAAATTTTGTGTCCGCAACAAATGTTGCGCGCACGGGCAAACGGGGAAATATTTGTGTCCGCAACAATGTGTCCGCAACATTATGTCCTCGTTTGCCACCACCTTTAAATTCACGGCCGGTGTGTTGGCAGACAATAATAAACTTCTAACTCTATCTTCATTTTCTCTTGGTCGAGAGGAATTTCATTCTAATTCCACTTTCAAACAAAGCTGCATTATTATTTTACTATTATGTAGGTTTTAACGGCTTTACGTGCTTAAAATGAAAAAGAAAGAGAAAATTTATTGACGTCCTACGTCTGCGGAAAAAGTCAACATTATCCGTAGACACTTACTTACTTACTTACTTAATCCTCTTCGTTCCTAAGTGGAACATAGGTCCTCAACTAGCGCGCGCCACCTAACCCTATTTTGTGCAGTGCCTTTTGCCTCATTCCACGTAACATGCTTCGCCGCCAACTCTGCCATTCTCGTGCGTCTCCAGCTGTGTTGGGGTCTCCCTCTCTTTCGCTTCCCCTGTGGGTTCCACTCTAGTGCCCTCTTGACTACGTGTCCATCTGGTTTCCTCAGTGTGTGGCCGATCCAGCCCCTAGCTCTCTGTCTTATCTCTTCCTCTATCGGTCGTTGCCCTGTTTGACTCCAAAGGTCCTTGTTGCTGATTTTTCTAGGCCACCAAATCCGCAAGATGTTCCTCAGGCTCTTATTGATAAACACTTGCAACTTCTGCTCCAATCCCTTGGTCAGCCTCCAAGTTTCAGAACGATACAAGAGCACCGCCTTCACATTTGACCCAAAGACTCTCAGCTTGGTCTTGGTTGTTAGTGCCGTGGATCGCCATATTGGTCTCAGCATCGCAAATGCCTGTCTTGCCTTTCCAATTCGTGCCTGAATGTCCTCGTCCGTGCCTCCCTTCTTGCTTACAATGCTCCCAAGGTATGTGAACTCATCCACTTCCTCAACCCGCTCCCCAGCTACCGACACACCATCACCACGTTTGGTACCAATACGCATCAGCTTTGTCTTGGTGGCATTGATCTTCAGGCCTACCTTCGCACTTTGTACCTCCAAGGCCTGTGTCTTATCCCTCATATCCTGTATTCTGTGCGACAGTAGGGCCAGATCATCGGCAAAGTCAAGATCTTCTAATGATGTCGTAAAGGTCCACTGAATACCTCTTTTCCTGTCAAAGGCTGTCCTCGTCACCCAATCCAGGGCGACCAGAAACAGCAAGGGAGATAGCAGGCAGCCTTGTCTTACCCCGGTCCTCATATCCAACCCTCATAGAGAACTCTGATGATGGTGACTATCTTGTCAGGCAACCCGTAGTGCCGCAACAACCTCCACAAAACATCTCTACTGATACTATCGAAGGCCTTCTCAAAATCGATAAAGTTGATGTACAAGGAGGACTGCCACTCGATACTCTGTTCTATAATAATCCGCAGTGTTGCTATTTGATCCGTGCAGCTTCGACCTGCTCGAAAGCCCGCCTGTTCCTCTCTTAGCTTTTCGTCCAACGCAATCTTGATGCGCTCCAGGATCACTCTGCAAAACACCTTACTTGCCATGTTCAGCAACATAATGCCACGCCAGTTTTTACAGTAGCTCAGATCACCTTTCTTGGGCAGCTTGATTAGCAGACCTTTTCTCCACTCCTCTGGTATCTTCTCCTCACTCCATATCCTGTTGCAGAGATCCAGAAGAACCTCCTCTGATGTGTCCCCTCCCGCCTTAATTGCCTCTGGTGGAATATTGTCACATCCTGCAGCCTTCCCGTTTTTTAACTTCTTTATAGCATTCTTGATTTCAATACGTGTAACGTGACCTGTCCTGATGTTAAGCTCGTCATTTGGCTCCACCTCTGGCGGGTTGATCGGCTCCTCATGGTTAAGCACTGTTTGAAAGTGCTCCCTCCACCGGTGCATCTCCTCCTCTGCTGTCCTGAGCAACACGCCTGCCTCGTTTCTCACTGGCTTACAAGTATTCTGGAACCTCCCACTTAGCTTTCTAGTGATCTCGTACAAAGTCCTTGCATCACCTCTCTTTCCAGCCTCCTCAGCTCTCTCAGCTTCTGCTTCCACATACGCCCTCCTGTCTCTCCTACACCTCCTCTTCACCTCCCTATTTAACTCTTGATATCTTTTACTTGCCTCTCTCTTCTGCTTTCTTGTTCTGGCCATGTTTGTGGTGTTTTTTGCCACCTTTCGCTGCTCGATTAACTCCCAAGTCTCCTTGCTGATCCACTCCTTCCTGTTTGCCTTTGCCCTACCCAGCACCTGCTCGCAGGTCTCCACATAACCTTGTTCAATCTGCCTCCATTCATCATCCACTGACAGTTCCTCCTCCTCCATCAACTGCTGCAGACCCTCAAATCTATTATGCAGTGCTAGCTTGAATGCGTTCCTAACCTCCAGATCTTTCAGCTTGCTGACATCAAAACGCACTCGGCCACTATCCCCCTTTCTCACTTTGGCAATCCTTAGCCTGACTTTTGCCATCAACAGGTGGTGGTCTGACCCAACGTCTGCTCCACGCATCGCGCGAACGTCCTGCAGTGAGCTCCTCCATCTCTTGCTAAATGCCAGGTGGTCGATCTGATTCACAATACCACCATCAGGAGACCTCCATGTCCGCTTGTGACACTCCTTATGGGGGAACAGC
This sequence comes from Meandrina meandrites, assembly GCA_963693305.1. Taxonomy (NCBI): domain Eukaryota; kingdom Metazoa; phylum Cnidaria; class Anthozoa; order Scleractinia; family Meandrinidae; genus Meandrina; species Meandrina meandrites. Next base: position 12,475,354 of record OY855903.1, on the reverse strand, counting down.
GTTCCACCGATTACCAGTTCATTTGCCTGACAGAAGTCCGCCCATCTCTCACCATTTTCATTCGTCTCAGCTCTTGCTCCATGTTTACCCATCACCTCCTCTCTGCCTGTGTTGTCCATTCCCATCTTAGCATTCATATCTCCCATGACGATCTTCACATCTCTACATGGCACCTGCTCCAAAACCATCTGTAGCTGGTCGTAGAAATCATCCTTCACCTCCTCCGTTGCCTCATTTGTTGGGGCATAGCATTGCAAGATGGTAACCTTCTGCCACCTCGAGTTGAACCGGGCTCTAATTATCCTCTCAGACACTGGCTCCCATTCCAGCAGACAATGTGCAGCTTCTTTGGACAGAATAAAGCCAACTCCTCTCTCATGATTTTCACCTTCATCCATTCCTTAGTATAGCACAGTTTCGCCTGTAGCTACCCTCAACTTCCCACAAGAGTTCCATCTCATTTCACTTACTCCTAGAATACTAATACCATACCTCTGCATCTCCTTGATCACCTGTGCGCACTTACCAGTCTCAAACATTGTCCTAACATTCCATTGCCCGATCTTCACACACGCTTTTGGCGACAGCAATTTCGTCGGCGGTTTATGCGTCATTCGCTGCTTCGCACGTTGTTCCAACCGGGTGTTAACATCTTTTACCCCTGCTTCCCGATAGGGTGCAGTGGTAGTTCTAGCTTCGGTTTCTGTAATAAATAGCATTTTCTGGGAGCGGGCTATCAGCCCGCCGCCCAACCCCCAACCTGGAGGACCAGGGACTGTTCTTCGTCTGGCCTCTACCCTTCGACCAATCCGGCATGGTTAGACCTGCCAGGGAACAAAGTCCCCGCCGGCACAGCTCTCCGGGTCATGGAGACACACAAGCTTCACCACCGCGGCAAGGTGTCAGCCCAAGGTGAAGTCCGTAGACACTAGCGGACGTAAATTATTTAAAATTCACAGCAGGTGTGTTGGCAGACGTAAATTCTAATGTCTTTACGTGCTAAAATAAAGTAGAAAACTCGTATGACCACGTATGGACGTTTCAACTTTTCTTCAGACTCAACCGTCCGTATATTTTCTGTAATTTATTTTGCCTACATATACACCAGTTTAATTTTTATTTGAATGAATACAATTTGGCAATACAACAGTCAATTTAAACTTATGACTTCGAAGGCCATTATGATTGCCTTTTATGAAAGCCATTCTTGATGACTACTAAAACCATTATGATGTTCAAAACTTTAAACGGAGAGACACCAGATTATTTCACTCTTAAATCAATTCATATTTCGTAATGATAAAGCTAGTTATAGATTAAGAAATAGTGAAATGACGCTTGCTCTTCCTCAACCTCCAACCGATTACGCTCGAAAAAAATTCTCTAATATAAAGCGTTCTGGTTTCTTTTCGGTCTCATCACCAAATAATTTATAAGTTAACCCTGTTTACAAATACGGTATATGAGATTCAAGAGCGTTGAACATGACTGGGGAATTATTCCAGGCTAACAGTTGTTTATAAACGGTGTAAGTTCAATATTAATACTCATTGAAACAAGCTTAACTTCTGTTTATATCGCCTCAACTCTCTCCACGCAGTTAACAAAGGTCTAAAATGCAGTGGATATTTCCTTCATTCTTCATCTTCGGTTCTTTCATCAACTTCAGTGTAACTGCTGATGATCGATGCAGGACAGAAGTTAACATACCTGGTATGGCTCTCAAGGGATTCGTCTTTAAAAAGATGTTAGTAACAGCCCCTCACAAGTGTGATGTCAGATGCGAAAGAGAAATCACCTGTCAAAGTTATAATTATGTCACAGGGGAAATGTTGTGTGAGCTGAATAATCGTACCAAGGAGGCAAGACCTGAGAATTTCCGCTCAGACCCTGCACGGTTTTACATCAGACGCTTGAACGGCAGGGGTATGTACTCAGTAAAATGCTTGATATATTTCGCTAGTTTTTGAGAGTCGTTATTAAGATATCTTCTTCAAGACACCTAGCTATTGTCGCAAGCGATGTAATTAGGGATGGTCGAACATGTCTGTATCCATTTGTCTAGATCTCTGTTCAAAGATATTATTTTTAATTTAAGCTTCTAGGGAGACGGTGGTCGTCCTGGGAATGAAGTAACTAATGGCGGCTTGCTGGCAGAAGGGGGGAGGGGACTGTCTTGCTAAGTTCAGTTAGTGAGATTTTTGTTTGGTGAATTCTGTCTGTCTTCACTCCAGTTTAGTGGGTTTCTGTACATCGCCAGTCGCTTGGTAGGGAGAGCATTTCTCTGCACAGCAAGCTTCGTCCTACCGTTGCGCAGGGATAATGGCACGTGACGTGTCAAACTTATAGCCATTGTGCAGCAACCTCGTCCCCAGGGCCTTCTCCTCGACGATTTTCAAAATGGCAGCTCCTCAGAAGAAGTGGAAAAAGCGGAGAAGGCCCTGGGACGAGGTTGATTGTGCAGGTCAGTGGGCTTGTATAATGCCGTTGCTTGTTTAGAGACAAGGGGTGCAAATCTGGTTGATTGTAAGAAGTCGGGGGCACCATGTTGTCACTCAAATATGGCCGAGAAACAAAGACAAAACATTTTGAAAAATCAGTTATACACATGTACATACATTTTTATCTCAGCTCCTCTGGGTTCCATTCCGGAGCTTCCAGCGCAGTCGTGTCAGGAAATAAAGGCGAGCGAAGGGAAAGACACCATTAGCGACAAGTACTGGCTGGATCCAGCCGGGAATGGAACGGCAGTTTTGATTTATTGTGACATGAACTTAGCAGGTTAGTCACATTTAGTTTTAACGTCAATTGCGTTGTTGTTATTGTTCTTTAATTGTTGGCGCTTTCTTTTTCAAATAAACCTCAATAATTTCCAATTTCTTCACTGCCAAGGGTTAGAAATCGTGTTGTTGCATTTCTCAATCACTTTTTATGTAGATATCGATGAATGCATTACCGGCAACCACGACTGTGACGTGAATGCAAACTGCAGCAACACTGTTGGTTCTCATAACTGTACCTGTACGGAAGGATTTACTGGAGATGGACGCTCATGTTCAGGTGCATTGAGTTTAATTTACTTTGGTATCAAAACACCTGATATTGAATAAGAGTTCCTTGAGTATCAAACTTTTACAATGCGTTTGCTGTGTATCGCTTTTTTTTGTAGATATTGGTGAATGTAGCAATGGCAGCCATAATTGTGACGTCAATGCAAACTGCAGCAACACTGTTGGTTCTCATAACTGTTCCTGTAAGGAAGGATTTACGGGAGATGGACGCTCATGTTCAGGTACATTGAGTTTAATTCACTTTGGTATCAAAACACCTGATATTGAATAACAGTTCCTGGAGTATGAAACTTTTACAATGGTTTCGCTGTGTATCCCTTTTTTGTAGATATCGATGAATGTACCAATGGCAGCCATAGTTGTGACGTGAATGCCAATTGCAGCAACACTGTTGGTTCTCATAACTGTATCTGTAAGGAAGGATTTACTGGAGATGGACGCTCATGTTCAGGTACATTGTTTTTAATTTACATTGGTATCAAAACAACTGATATTGAATAAGAGTTCCTTGAGTATCAAACTTTTACAATGCGTTCGCTGGGTATTCCTTTTTTTGGAGATATTGATGAATGTAGCAATGGCAGCCATAGTTGTGACGTGAATGCAAACTGCAGCAACACTGTTGGTTCCCATAATTGTACCTGTAAGGAAGGATTTACTGGAGATGGGCGCTCATGTTCAGGTACATTGAGTTTAATTTACATTGGTATCAAAACACCTGATATTGAATAAGAGTTCCTTGAGTATCAAACTTTTATGTAATGCGTTCGCTGTGTATCTCTTTTTTTGTAGATATCGATGAATGTAGCAATGGCAACCATAGTTGTGACGTGAATGCAAATTGTAGCAACACTGTTGGTTCTCATAACTGTACCTGTAAGGAAGGATTTACAGGAGATGGACGCTCATGTTCAGGTACATTGAGTTTAAATTACTTTGGTATCAAAACACCTAATATTGAATAAGAGTTCCTTGAGTATCAAGCTTTTACAATGCGTTTGCTGCGTATTCCCTTTTTTTGTAGATATCGATGAATGTAGCAATGGCAGCCATAATTGTGACGTCAATGCAAACTGCAGCAACACTGTTGGTTCTCATAACTGTACCTGTAAGGAAGGATTTACTGGAGATGGGCGCTCATGTTCAGGTACATTGAGTTTAATTTACTTTGGTATCAAAACACCTGATTTTGGATAACAGTTCCTGGAGTATGAAACTTTTACAATGCGTTCGCTGTGTATCCCTTTTTAAGCGATGACGTCATTTTATGACGTCATCGGTTAATGCTGTAGAGCGGAAAAGCGATGGAATTTATGGAATTTTTGGTGTGATAATTACTCCCTGAATTGAACCGAAGAGTAATGGGAACTAGGTGCATTGTTTGTATTCTTTTTGAGATTCGCCATCTTGTTTTTTGGCAAAGGAAGATATTTTTTTGCATCTTGTATCATCACCGATCGGCAAACCTTATTTCATTTGTAGCTGTTAAATTGAGATTTCGAGTCTGGAGTGAGTGTTGCACTTTATCAGTTATCGAATAAATTTGGCATAAAGTTAAGGAGTGATGTCTGTCGTGACTGCAGACGAAGTAACCGATTATTAGCAGTTTTGAAACATCTGTTGAAAAGGTGAGCCATCGTAAACCTTTTTTTAAGCGATGACGATGACGTGATCGATTAATCTCGCCGTGCGAGTGGACAGGATCTGTTGTTGTCTGTTGTCTGTTGCCTGTTGTGATTAACCGATCCGTCGAACCGAATACTGGGAAAAGAAATCAAGTCAACTCAACAAGAAATCGTCGCATAGAACTCAAAGCAAAATACTCCTGGGTCGTTAGAAAGGACTAATATAAAGCATAAACGAAAGAAACAAATTATATTTGATGCGTTCTATAAGATTTAGTAAACAGAAATCTCTCCATTCTTTAAAACAAAAGGTGTAAACAATTTTAGACAGCGTTTGACCTTGCATCGTATATCGTATATCGTATATCGTATGTCACGCCAAGATAACGCAATTTGTGTTGAACAATCATTCAGCACAGAAGTTGTCAGTTACTTTTATTTACCCTAATGTTTTGACAAATGTCCTGAAAATTATCAAAGACCCCTTGTGAAACGTCATCGCTTCTGCATGCATCGCGTGCCGTTTATTTTGTAGATGTTGATGAATGTAGCAATGGCAGCCATAGTTGTGACGTGAATGCAAACTGCAGCAACACTGTTGGTTCTCATAACTGCACCTGTAAGGAAGGATTTACAGGAGATGGACGCTCATGTTCAGGTACATTGAGTCTAATTTACTTTGGTATCAAAACACCTAATATTGAATAAGAGTTCCTTGAGTATCAAGCTTTTACAATGCGTTTGCTGTGTATTCCCTTTTTTTGTAGATATCGATGAATGTAGCAATGGCAGCCATAATTGTGACGTCAATGCAAACTGCAGCAACACTGTTGGTTCTCATAACTGTACCTGTAAGGAAGGATTTACTGGAGATGGGCGCTCATGTTCAGGTACATTGAGTTTAATTTACATTGGTATCAAAACACCTGATATTGAATAAGAGTTCCTTGAGTATCAAGCTTTTACAATGCGTTTGCTGTGTATCTCTTTTTTTGTAGATATTGATGAATGTAGCAATGGCAGCCATAATTGTGACGTGAATGCAAACTGCAGCAACACTGTTGGTTCTCATAACTGTTCCTGTAAGGAAGGATTTACGGGAGATGGACGCTCATGTTCAGGTACATTGAGTTTAATTCACTTTGGTATCAAAACACCTGATATTGAATAACAGTTCCTGGAGTATGAAACTTTTACAATGGTTTCGCTGTGTATCCCTTTTTTGTAGATATCGATGAATGTAGCAATGGCAGCCATAGTTGTGACGTGAATGCCAATTGCAGCAACACTGTTGGTTCTCATAACTGTATCTGTAAGGAAGGATTTACTGGAGATGGACGCTCATGTTCAGGTACATTGTTTTTAATTTACATTGGTATCAAAACAACTGATATTGAATAAGAGTTCCTTGAGTATCAAACTTTTACAATGCGTTCGCTGGGTATTCCTTTTTTTGGAGATATTGATGAATGTAGCAATGGCAGCCATAGTTGTGACGTGAATGCAAACTGCAGCAACACTGTTGGTTCTCATAACTGTACCTGTAAGGAAGGATTTACTGGAGATGGACGCTCATGTTCAGGTACATTGAGTTTAATTTACATTGGTATCAAAACACCTGATATTGAATAAGAGTTCCTTGAGTATCAAACTTTTACATTGCGTTCGCTGTGTATCTCTTTTTTTGTAGATATCGATGAATGTAGCAATGGCAGCCATAATTGTGACGTCAATGCAAACTGCAGCAACACTGTTGATTCTCATAACTGTACCTGTAAGGAAGGATTTACTGGAGATGGGCGCTCATGTTCAGGTACATTGAGTTTAATTTACATTGGTATCAAAACACCTGATATTGAATAAGAGTTCCTTGAGTATCAAACTTTTACAATGCGTTTGCTGTGTATCCTTTTTTTTTGTAGATATTGATGAATGTAGCAATGGCAGCCACAGTTGTGACGTGAATGCAAACTGCAGCAACACTGTTGGTTCCCATAATTGTACCTGTAAGGAAGGATTTACTGGAGATGGACGCTCATGTTCAGGTACATTGAGTTTAATTTACATTGGTATCAAAACACCTGATATTGAATAAGAGTTCCTTGAGTATCAAACTTTTACAATGCGTTTGCTGTGTATCCTTTTTTTTTGTAGATATTGATGAATGTAGCAATGGCAGCCACAGTTGTGACGTGAATGCAAACTGCAGCAACACTGTTGGTTCTCATAACTGTACTTGTAAGGAAGGATTTACTGGAGATGGACGCTCATGTTCAGGTACATTGTGTTTAATTTACTTTCGTATCAAAACACCTGATATTGAATAAGAGTTCCTTGAGTATCAAACTTTTACAATGCGTTCGCTGTGTATCCATTTTTTTGTAGATATTAATGAATGTAGGAATGGCAGCCATAGTTGTGACGTGAATGCAAAATGCAGCAACACTGTTGGTTCTCATAACTGCACCTGTAAGAGAGGATTTACTGGAGATGGACGCTCATGTTCAGGTAAATTGAGTTTAATTTACTTTCGTATCAAAACACCTGATATTTAATAAGAGTTCCTTGAGTATAATAATAATAATAATAATAATAATAATAATAATAATAATAATAATAATAATAATAATAATAAAAAACATATTTATGCAGGATGACCATTTCAGTTATAAAAACTGCTATCAACATGGGTCCTGCGAAAAAAAAAAAAGAAGAAAACTAGACCTAAAAAAAGCTATATAAGAAATCGAGAAATTATCCATATGTAAGAGATAAAAAGACTAAAACTAGAATTCATATACAATTATTAAAAATATCTGCCCCTTTGTAAAAAAACGCTCCTTTAGTCGATTCTAATTTAACCCTATCAATAACTAGTTTGTTCTTATTCCTAATATCATAATCATGAATATCATGTCGTTTAAGTTGAAAATAATTGGAAAAATAACTTGGGACCGTTCCCTTGAGGCACTTTTCAACCAGTTTGACAATGTGGTTTTCTCTTCTTCTCGTAAGGGTGTCAAACTTTTACATTGCGTTCGCTGTGTATTCCCTTTTTTTTAGATATTGATGAATGTAGCAATGGCAGCCATAGTTGTGACGTGAATGCAAACTGCAGCAACACTGTTGGTTCTCATAACTGTACCTGTAAGAAAGGATTTACTGGAGATGGACGCTCATGTTCAGGTAAATTGAGTTTAATTTACTTTGGTATCAAAACACCTGATACTGAATAAGAGTTCCTTGAGTATCAAACTTTTACAATGTGTTCGCTGTGTATCGCTATTTTTTGTAGATATCGATGAATGTAGCAATGGCAGCCATAGTTGTGACGTGAATGCAAACTGCAGCAACACTGTTGGTTCTTATAACTGTACCTGTAAGGAAGGATACGCTGGAGACGGACGCTCGTGTTCAGGTACATTGACTGGTCCAGTCTTGACTTAACCACGTCTTAAGATGTTCCTTTGTTTCTGTGAGCAAATGTTAGTGATCTACTGACCGAATTCCAATTGATCGTGAATTCCTGCCAGTTGCGAATATTAGGAACCTGCATTTACTGTTGTCACGATTTGAAAAATAACTCATCATCATTACCATGCGGGAATACATGTCAAAAGTTATAATAGCTGCTTCGATTCGCTGAAGTTGTGGGAATTCATGATCATTTCCACTCAGGTCAAGCAGAAAAGTGATAATTATTTGCAGTAATACAAATACTTTCGAGAGAATTGATTTCAAAACATTTTCTTCCTTCAGTGTGTCCAGTACCTCTGGGTATGGAAAGCGGTGCAATTCTTGACTCGCAGATAAGCGCCTCGACAGTTTTTGACGGGAACCATGCCGCCCATCAGGCCAGGTTACATTTCAAAGTAAACGGACTGATTCGAGGGGGATGGTCATCTTTACCGAATGACAAGAATCAATGGCTGCAGGTGGATCTTCAGCAAACGAAAAGGATAACACGTATAGCGACACAAGGAAGGAATGGATACAGCCCTGGACAGTGGGTTACAAAATACAAGCTACAGCATGGAGAGGATGGACATACCTTCAGGTTTTACAGGAGAATTGGAGATCATTCAGACACGGTATAATGTAGATTGAGCCACTTAAATCATGAAGTTTTCCCGCCCATAATAAGACCGCACGCGTCTTCCCAGTGACAAGACGAATACAACTTGGTCCGCATAACTATGCTGGGTTGCTTTGCGCCGTACGACTAGTCAAATAACTTTGTAATCCAGCTTCTGATTAAACACAAACCCAGTAAGATTAAAGTTGCACTTAAAATGTAAGAAACCAAACAGAAATGGTATTGACCTATGACAAGCCGGTAGGTAAAAATGCGTGCAAGTAAACAGGTTTGGTTTCGGTTTAGAACTTGATTGGCTCAGCGGTTGATATGTTTGCTCTGATAGATAAGAACAGGTTGTAAGTGTCTTTTAACAACTTGTAGAGTTAAAAACTGACAAATGAAAAAAATCTCATCAGTATTCAAAGTCCTAAAGCTTTTCTGATCTGTGTTTTCTGACTCTTAAAATTTTAAATTTTAAAAAGTAGCCCTTAGCTCAACCATCTTGTGCCAGATGTTTTTTTTTTTTTGAAAATTCAGTTTAACCTTGAGAATGACTGAAATGATACATTGATAAAGATAAGTATCTCATTTTATAAGTGCCTGATGGTTTTTTTTCTGTTTCACTCAGGTTTTCTTGGGAAACATAGACACCGATACAGTTGTTTATCGAAATCTAATTTACCCAATCATTGAAGCTCGCTACATCCGAGTGCGTCCGACGGAATGGCACAATTACATATCCATGAGAATGGAGCTTTATACTTGTTAGGGTAAGTTTTGAAATGGCTTGAGAAAATGTATACTATTTATTAATAACTAAGGTACGTCTAATGCTCATTGTCACAACGGTGGCCATTGCACTAACACAGAACCAATAACAGCCATCATCGCTCCAGGCCACTGCTGCCACAGTCACATGTTGAGAGGGGACTGGTTATCAAAACTAAGTCAGGACCGAGAGCGCTTTCCATTTGTAAGGAGAAACTAGTCGTTCCGGTGAATATGGAACACTTCTTCCTACTAGAAAAATGTCGGAAAAAAACGATGACCTTCAGAGGTGGAAGATTGTATGTATGTGTGCATGCTTTCCTCGTTTGTACCGGAGTGCTGGGAATATCACTGTACCATTTTGTTTGTCTCGCTTTTACTCGATGTTCCGGTGGAGAATGAAATGAAATGGCCCTTTCCACTGGAAAGTTTTCAAATCAATACACACCCGTCCCGTATCATTGTGTTTGTTGAAAAATTGTACTGTTCCATTTGGCGGAAAATTCTCACCGGTTTTTTCACACAAATGGAAAGTTTATATAGGTTATTAAGCTCATGAAGCTCTAGAAAACTGATGTCTTTTAAAAAAAAAAACTCATACAAGTTAGATTAATTATAACCTTAGTTCGGCCGAGATTTACCACACTCAGTCAGAACAATAAACCACTAGGTTAAGGGGGCAATCTCATCAAGATTTAGTGCGACTTGAAAATTCAATGAAAGCGATGGAATTATTTGGAAGTCTAGTGATAATTGCCTAACCTTGCTGAAACGCACTGTACTGGTCATGAAAGTTGTTAAAACTGATTTGGCTTCGGACAGGTAGAAAAGAGATGGTTTAAAGTTTGAAAACGTCACTTGGAGGAATATCAGTAAAAGACCATTGATTATGTTTTGTGCACATCTTAGAGAGTGAATTTATGCCTTTTTTGCTGTTCAAGGGTTGTTTTGTTGATAAGTGAGGGCGCCTTTACAACTCTAGCATAGTTAACACAAAGTCTTAGAAGACCTCTCGTGATACTGCCCCTTAAAATTAAAATTGCTAGTTTTCACTGTCACGCCGCAAAATTGTAAATCCGAAACTATTGAGTCAAAAAGTCAAGAATATTATAGGGTGTAGAAAATTACTAGATATTCTGCTTGTCCAAGTCTCTGGTTTGTACAGTATTCCGTACTCGAGTTATCCGTCAAAATGGTCCACACAAATTTACAAAGCACAGTATAGAAACGCCATGTTAGCGCCCATGCCGATGGGCACCAACATGGCGGCCGGAAATAAATGAAAACATCTGGAATTCACTTCTGGTATAAAAAGGGGTCCGTTCGCCCTCATAAACAAGTAAGCATTCACATAAACACTTCTCAGTCGCAAAACCTCAACTGCTCAGATTATTAAAAATCACGGGATGAGGAATTTTTTTTAAGCGTACGTGACAATCTTCTGGCGGCCAGCTTGATGTCGTGTGGCGTGAAACTCCGAAATTCAAAATGGTGTACATTAAAAACGGCGTCTGCTATCGAGCTAAAAACCCTCAACAAGGTAGGATGTCTAATAGTCAGTGAAGGATAAAAACCCAGGGGTCTTGCGATTCTGGATTTTAGAATTTTGATGACGTCACGAGAAAACAACAGTTATTCAAATCCTTGTTACTTGTTGCCCTGGAACGAATTCTTGCAGTCTTTGTTTTTACTTTTGCAGATTGGCTAACAGTTTAAGGATATCAGTTCCCCATCTCCAACATCAAGGGGTGATGCTTGTAGGTTGGAAATAGCCAAGATAGCTCCTCTTCCACTTTATGCCCAGGTTCAATCTCCTTCCCAGAGCCCGCGTTACCCTTGTCTAGCGGAATGGGAAACGTTTTCCGACCGCTGGTCTAGGGGAACGTGGACTCTGGGAACGAGATTGCCCCAGGTTCTTCATGTTCTTCACTGGAGACGAGTTTTCATCATCATAGTTCTAGGCTAGTTTTTCTCTTTTATGTATTTAAGCTAATTTTTCACTTTTGTTTACCGCATGCAATGCATAAATGAAATCTCGAGTCATATATGGGGCCTACATGTTCCCTTTATGGGGGGCCTGTCAGGGGGTCTACATGCTACTTTGATCCCTTTAAATTTTCTTGTTTTTCATAAGTAAATTCAATTGTTCCCAAAGAATGTCCACGAAAAGCTCCCGTTAATTGTAAGAATAATTCTCGTTGCCTTTAAAAATAACCCTGGGAGGCCCTTCTTTGTAACGAATGATATTCGTCAGCCCGGACAAAGTTAATAGTTACAGTAAAAATAAATGTATGGAACTTAAACCCGGCATAAAGAACCCCCGTTATAACGAATACATTTTCCCAGTTTAATACTTGACGCTTAGTTACATCGGGGTTTTTAACTGTACCAATAATGAAAATGACTAAGTAATTAACGTTATTTATCAACTGACTAGCACTTAATGACTATATAACACTAAAGGGTAATGACCGCGCGTTCAAAGATATCGACCCGGGTCGAGTAGGAGCTCTCGCAAGGTCTCACATGAATGGTTCCCTACCCTTGGAGAGAACAATAGAACAAACAGCAGAAACAATATCTCTAGACCCAAAAAGCAGCAGCAAATGATGACACTAGACAGCGAACAGAATTACTTACGGCTTACGAGAGCCACTACTCTACTGAATATATTGCCTAAGAGTAACTTATTAAAAATTGAGAGATGTTTTGAAGGTCGTCAACATTAGCAAGTAGTCTGCGGGCCTGGGCGTTTTCTCCCTTCCCCAAAACAGTATTCTTTAACTTAATATTGCAAAGTGTTTCAGAATGTATTTAATAAATATAATAGAAAATTGAGACAGGGGCGTTTACACAACCTGATGCAACTTTTAAATTTTCCCAAACTTTGATCAGTGTTTGAGAATTGAATGAGGGTTCGGAAACGAGAAGCAGCCGTTTTCAATCTGTTTAGCATGAAATAAAACCAATGCACAAAACGTCTGCTCAAAACTTTGGCTTGTATGTAGCCCTAATTCAGTTGGGGGAACAAGTGACAGTTTTGGCAAATCTTCGTTGAAGCACACAAAGGGTTTCCGAATCCATTTTATCCAATCAAAAACTAGCGCAAGCGCTCAAGAGTACTCCGTTAGCAATCGCGCGAACAAATACGTCATGTCACTTAGCATCTTCTAAGGCGAAAACCGCGGACTCAGTCACTTCTCGGAGAAGTGATCGCGCCACCAACTGGCACTTGTTTTCCCGACTGTAATTTTGGAGTGAGGAATATCGACTCCTTCTCCACAAGCTCGTGTAAGAAACTGAATGTGACGCGTGAAGGACCGCGGGTATGTTTGGGGAGGTAGATATCTGACAGTGATGCCAGTTCTCCACGCAGGGAATCATAATAAATATTAAGTCAAAATCTAGCTAGAATGCAAGCACGTCTCTAGCCTTTATTGACGATGAACGAAGTTTTGGGCGTATAATAATCTGTTTACGTTAGTAGATCGTTAAATACAGTAGTTTGTTGGGTGAATGAACCACCGTCGCCAAGTGGTTGGCGCTTGGGCGAACATCGTTTGAAACGTCAGTTTTTCTAGAGAATTTTACCACGGAAATTCATTTACATTGATCATCTTCAAGATTATAGGTCAATGTATGTAACGTATGTATTAAATGACGTATTGTAAATGACGCTTGTAAGAAATTGTAGTAGTGTATTAATACTTTCAGTAGTGTAAAGTAATGCCTCTAAGTAATTGTAATGTACAGTACATTGTAATGTGAATTTCATGCGTGTTCATTAAAAAAATGTATTAATTTAAAGTGTAAACGTATAAAGTTAGAAAATAAAGTTGAAAAAAGTTGACAATGTTCTACAGGTTGTACTTGCCTCCCGACGCAGCACAACATTTTGTTTACAAACTGCTCCTTAAAGGGGCACTGCCCCGGGATTGTTTTTTGTTTTTGGGTGAAAATGTGCCAAGGATGAAATGAAATGCTCTTTCACGCACACACAATACTCCCAGAAAGTCAAGACAAGGAAATCTATTGATTTTCTCAAAGGAAGAACGAACCATAGTTAGTTACGGAGATTTTTCCACCGTCTTACGTTTTCAAGTTGCAGCCATTCGCATCCCAACGAACCACAGCCAAACACACTTAATTATAGTCTCAGAGAACTGGTTGGGTAGTTTTAAGCGAAACTGAACCAGTATTTTTGGGTCTCCTGTAATTAGAATGCCTTTTGCCTTTTCATAGTCTCCTTCGCAGCCGTTGTTTGGGCTCGTCACGCAATAGTGTCCCTTTAAATATGTGCACTCAGTTAACAACTTGAAAAAGGGCACACGTAAAAGCGTTTATTGGGATTTTTTTCAAATCACGCATTACAGCATCTGGAATAGGGATAGTTTAGCCTGTGAGAGCATCCGTTTTGGGGGCTCTTATTTCACCCGGCGGGTAAAAAAAAGAGCCGAAAAAACCGGATGCTCTCGCGGGCGAGGATAGTTTTCACTTCTTTTCACCGATTTTCATTTTTCCGTTGACGGATATTTTTGGAAGAAAACAGTTACCACTCAATTTCCCGGAGAGATAAAAGGCTCTACTAAACAGCTATTTTGCAAGGCCAAGTTTAGTGAGAATTTCTTGTGTAAGACCTTGAACAGCAACCTCTTCGGCGCTGGACGGGTTCGTTGGATTCAAAAGTCCTTGCAGAACATCAATAAAACCTTGCCAACCGTTTGCTTCTACATCACTACGCTGTAAATTTGATGAAATCAGCCTCTTGATGATTCGCAGAATCTGTTTCTGTTTCTTAATGTCAGCAGTGCTCAGCGCCTCGGCGAAGCACTCCATGTTTTCCGTGCTCAAGGCGTCCTCGTAAATCCCTCCAAACAGTTCAACCATAAGATATAAGCACCGACATGCGCTGTCCCTCGCATCCGGGTCCTCGTGACAGAGGTAGTTGATAAGTACACCAGTCATGTCGACCAGCGGTTTACTCTCAACAAGAAGCTTCTCAGCCAATTGTGTTTGAGCCTCGCTTTCAGGCGCCGCCTCAGTTTTTGCCTGCAGAGCTTTGCGGACTTCCCTGGAGACGTACTTCAATGTGTTGTTTAAAGAATCAAGAAGAGGAAGCAACACGGCCACAGACGCGTCATTTCCAGGCGAGTTTTCATCGTTTTGAGTTGAAGCGATGTCTACGAACACCGAAACGAGGCTGTCAATCAAACCCTGATCGTACAGCGAGGACACGTCAACATCTTTGGCGGACACCAGACAGTCCAGTAATCCGACCACGCTCTGTTGCATTCCCCTGTCTACTCGGTCAGTACGAGACTGGAGGATCTGGGACATAGTGAGCAGAAGCTTTTGATTGACAACTGTGTGAATGATGTCAGGGCTACGCTCTAGGAAGGATAACAACAGCTTCAAACCATAGGCCGGCAAAGGATCCTGGTCTTGAAGGATAAGATGATACTGGGGCAGTAAGTGATCATTAATGACCTGTCACCAAAAAAATAAATACATTGATTACTGACCGAACATAAGGTCAGCGAATATCTTATTGGACATTACAGTGTGCAGAATCACTGTTCACAATTACCCGTCCTAAATTTGAGTCGTTGTTTAGACCTCAGGCGAGCCAAAATACCAATCAAAAATAAAAATATGTTGTGATCCTGCTTGACAATGTCTAATAAGATATCAATATGCAACGAATTTCCAAATTCAGATTTCGATCTGTAGTGTTGCGTGGAGCACAGCTGAGGCGACTCGGAGAGGACCAGCTCCAGGCAATTTACAGCAAGCTTTTCTTAGCCTTTTTCTGACAGACTAGGAGCGAGTGACCTCCAACAGTCTGAGAAAAGGCCTTATGCATGATAACGTTATATGTTCAACCAAGCCTCGTTTACGCGAATTCTAAACCTTTTGCCACCTTCATGCAATTTTCACGCGGGTATTCTTTTCATCTTTGCTGCTTTGGGAATTCGTTAATGATAAGATTTGCACTTCGAACGCGAGGCTTGGTGGTGAACTAGCCCGTCTGACTTAAACAGGCACAAAGGCTAAGTACATGTGATACGGACATCATTTTCGTTCAACTTGTGTTGAACGAGTTGTTGCCCACATTACCACCTGCGTGCGCGACTTGTCACACAACAAATTTCAGTGTTGGAAGTTGCAGGAACATGTTGCACAAAGTAGAACCGAGTTCTTTTCTACTTTCAATTTTTTTCAGCTTGCAACACTAGAATTTGTTGCGTGACAAGTTGAGCACGCGGTAGTAATACGGGCAACAGCGCATTTCAACTTAATGTTGCCCGTATTACTTGGCCCTAAGGGCCACAAGGCTACAATTTTCTAAGCTCTTGTGGAATTGGAAAGCATTAATTCCTAGCGGAGACTCCTCACTTGACGTCAACTTTAATAACAACTTGTAAGCAGGTAATAAAAATTCTCCCAAGGAACATTCTGAAAAGAAAGAAAAAGTTAGGAGAATTTAAGAGTTGAACAGCCTCGTTCCTTTTCTCAACTATCTTACCTGGTTCAGTTTCCTTGTACTGGCCAACACTTCTTGGACATTACTGGAAGAATTGTACACGTTCTGGTTATCGAAATACAGAGACGCTACATCAGCAAACATCCTGAAGCTCAAAACTCTTGTATCTCCGCTAGAACTGCTCATCAGCGCAGCCAGATGAGGCAGGATGTGTTGCGTGACAACAGCGTGATACTCCAGGAGTATGGGAGGATGTTGCGTGATTGCTTCAGCGATGGACAATACCACGTTGATGAGATCATCCGCCGCGTTCGGCCCGGCCGCGGAGCCAATACTGGTGCTACCAGAGTCAATGGAGATCACATGCGACAAAAGCTGGCCGACACTGACCAGAAATTCTTGATCTGTTATGTGAGAACGAAAAGCGTGACTCGTGACGAGGTGTAGAATGATCGAGAGAAGCGGGAGGCGAAGTCGTAACTGCTTTGCTTGTCCCGCTGATGGATGCTTCCGTCCTTGCACCGCGTCTAAGGACGCCAGTACATCCGACAGGATCCCAGGCATGGCATTCACAATGGCGAACACACAGAGATTCTGACACTGCATGAGGTAGTCTCGATTCTCTGGGTTCTCTCCTTTGATAGGGGTGCCACGCTTCAGCTGTCGCTCAATATACATGACAAGCCTTGACTGACAACACAGCAGGAGAGCCTCCGGACTGGACTCTACCATTGTCAGAACCAAAAGAAACGCTTTACCGCGGATGACCGTCGAGGGGCTTTCAAACAGGTGAAGACCTTTGGTAATCAAATCTCGTTCTTGGACAAGCCTTCGCATCTGAGGTCTTGTTGACAACAGCATTACAAACATCGTTACCAAGCCTTGCTGGATCTTTGGTACACTGCTGGACAAGGCTGCACTTACTGCCTTGAAACCTGCCTTCTCGATCACATGTTGGAAAACAGTCGGAGAGTGGCTTGTCAGGCGACTGAGCGCTGAAATCGCTGTGACTTTCTGAGCATCAACGGTGCAGTGAGTAAAGAGATTCCAGAGAAGCTGCAGTAAAGAACAAATAATCTTTTTGATAAGTTTTAAGAGATTTGTGAAATACATAAAGATAAAGATGATTTGTGTAATTGTAAATCAAACAAAAGAACTAAGGAGGCAGCACGGCCAAGTGGGTAAGGGTGTTGGTGTTGTAAACCGGAGCCCTCTACCTTACCTTGAACCCCGCTAACCCCGTCAAAGGGAAACAAAAATTAGCTCGAAATAGCGGGAGTTCGAAATAGCCGATAGGAAATGACTGAAGGGCAAATCCAAGGGAAATGGTGAAATAACCGAGTTCGAATTAGCACAGTTTAACTTTACAAAATATAAATGGATATGTTAGCAGCAATCCTAAGTTTTACTCCTCGGTGCTCCATAAAATTAATAACTTTCTGTTCAGCTTCTTGCCAGATGGGACTTTTAACGACCGGGTCGTATGTTTATTTGTAACCGTATTAATTTTTGTCTGTTTGAGTGGCACGTAAGAACTTGAATTCAATGTTTTTTAGTATTCTGACCTGAGCTGTATCATTCGTTGCAAACTTAGTACAATGTCTGCCATGAGTGGATGCCACATTCTCAATAGTTTTGGCAGCAAAGTGTTGCACTACAATGTCTTCTCCTTCATGAAGACATCTGGTGATGATGGTGTACGTAACTCCTGAAACAGATAAACCAAAGATACCTTGAAGTAAATTTGACATGTAGATGTACAGTCCAACTTCCTGCATGTGGACACCTTATGTCCACTAATGGGCAGCATAAATCCACAGATGTGAAGCATGGTCTGATTACAGGCTGAGTGCAAGTCCACAGTTGTATGGTGTCTGTCTACACTGTGGACTGTCTGTCAATGGATGTGGTGTCTGCGTTTAAAAATGAAGTGTCTGTGTGTATTGTTGTAGTGTCTATCTACAATTGTGGACTGTCTGTCTATGGATGCCTGAGCTGTCTGTCTATGAATGTGGTGTCTGCTTTTAAAAATAAAGTGTGTATTGATATAGTGTCTATCTACAGCTGTGGACTGTCTGTCTATGGATGACTGAGCTCTGTCTATGGATGTTGTGTCTGCTTATGAAATGAAGTGTCTGTGTATTGAAATAGTGTCTATCCACAGTTGTGGACTGTCTGTATATGGATGACTGAACTGTCTGTCTATGAATGTGGTGTCTGCTTTTAAAAATTAAGTGTCTGTGTATTGATTTAGTGTCTATCTACAGCTGTGGACTGTCTGTCTATGGATGACTGAACTGTGTGTCAATGGATATGGTGTCTGCTAATGAAAATGAAGTGTCTGTGTGTATTGATGTAGTGTCTATCTACAGTTGTGGACTGTCTGTCTATGGATGACTGAACTGTCTGTCAATGGATGTGGTGTCTGCTTGTGAAAATGAAGTGTCTGTGTGTATTGATGTAGTGTCTATCTACAGCTGTGGACTGTCTGTCAATGGATGTGGTGTCTGCTTGTGAAAATGAAGTGTCTGTGTGTATTGATGAAGTGTCTATCTACAGCTGTGGACTGTCTGTCAATGGATGTGGTGTCTGCTTGTGAAAATGAGGTGTCTGTGTGTATTGATGTAGTGTCTATCTACAGTTGTGGACTGTCTGTCTATGGATGACTGAACTGTCTGTCTATGGATGTGGTGTCTGCTTGTGAAAATGAAGTGTCTGTGTGTATTGATGTAGTGTCTATCTACAGCTGTGGACTGTCTGTCTATGGATGCGGTGTCTGCTTGTGAAAATGAAGTGTCTGTGTGTATTGATGTAGTGTCTATCTACAGCTGTGGACTGTCTGTCAATGGATGTGGTGTCTGCTTGTGAAAATGAAGTGTCTGTGTGTATTGATGTAGTGTCTATCTACAGCTGTGGACTGTCTGTCAATGGATGTGGTGTCTGTTTATGAAAATGAAGTGTCTGTGTGTATTGATGGAGTGTCTACATGTATCTACAGTTGTGGACTGTCTGTCTATGGTTGACTGAACTGTCTGTCAATGGATGTGGTGTCTGCTTATGAAAATGAAGTGTCTGTGTGTATTGATGTAGTGTCTATCTACAGTTGTGGACTGTCTGTCTATGGTTGACTGAACTGTCTGTCAATGGATGTGGTGTCTGCTTATGAAAATGAAGTGTCTGTGTGTATTGATGTAGTGTCTATCTACAGCTGTGGACTGTCTGTCTATGGATGTGGTGTCTGCTTTTGAAAATGAAGTGTCTGTGTGTATTGGTGTAGTGTCTATCTACAGCTGTGGACTGTCTGTCAATGGATGTGGTGTCTGCTTATGAAAATGAGGTGTCTGTGTGTATTGATGCAGTGTAAGTCTACAACTGTGGACTGTCTGTCTATGGATGCCTGAGCTGTCTGTCAGTGGATGACTGAGCTGTCTGTCTATGGATGTGGTGTCTGCTTATGAAAATGAAGTGTCTGTGTGTATTGATGTAGTGTCTATCTACAGTTGTGGACTGTCTGTCTATGGATGACTGAACTGTCTGTCAATGGATGTGGTGTCTGCTTATGAAAATGAAGTGTCTGTGTGTATTGATGCAGTGTAAGTCTACAGTTGTGGACTGTCTGTCTATGGATGACTGAGCTGTCTGTCTATGGATGTGGTGTCTGCTTATGGATATGAGTGACTAGGAGTGTTTTTTTTTTCTTAAAGTGGCACTAGCACATTTGTAGACTCATTAATGATAAATACAATAATTCTGTTTTTGTGTCAAATTGACTGTGAATACACAATTTAATGCCCACACATGCAAACATTACCTGGCACATCCCACTGAGGAATCGCAGAGCCCAGATTTTCCTCTTGAGTTGCAGCATAAAACAGAAATTCTCCCAATGCTGGCAAAAGATGTTGTTTGAGCTTAGCATTCCGAAAATTGTCTCTGATCACCTCTGTTAGTATTGTGAACACTTCTGTCATGTTGAAGTCCTCTGAAATCATTGTAGCATTACCAGCTAAAAGACCGAGTGCGTAACCTAGAAAACAAGTTAACCACATAAAATATTGTGAATAAGTGGGTTTAATTTTCTTAAAATAGAAAAATTGAATGGGTGAAAGGTTATTGAAAGGTTTTGAAGAATTGAAGCTATTTACTTTTTCCAGTTACTGTCAGTCATCGTAAATACTGTTTACATAGCAAAAGGTTTTTTTTTTCTACCCACTACACACATAGCCTCCTACACAAACATTCTTTTGGCTTGTCACGCAATCTTTTCTCCCCAACGACTGTCTGCTGAATGGTGATGTCCACTTTGTGAGAGTTGACTGTCTTGTCATACCTCCTGGTTAATAGTGTACTTACCAAGCCTTGCCTTGAAATCTGCAGAAAAGCCAGACTTAATCTGCCGCAGCACTGCAGATATAAAGTCAGAGTCAAAGATTACATTTGCAATCTCTCCATCTCGGCAGAGTGATGCTAAATAAGATGATGTGTGCAATTTACTCCGATGAAGAGCAGCAACAGGGCCATTGGCTGACTTGTCACTTTGACACAACAAACTTCTGATGGAAGTCAAATGTTCTTCAAATTTATCTTCTGGAAGGTCCACAAGCTCTCCTGGTTTCAAAGGCTGACAAGGTAGAGACTTAGAATCCCACTTAGGAAGAGCAAATTTCTTGATCTTTGCATTGTCAACAATTGGTGTTACTATAAAATCTGATGGGTGATCAGCTAGATCTGAAATGCTCTTTTGACCCCCACTGTTTTCATCCTGTTGCACTTGAAGTGCTAAAGAAGTGCTTGATTCCTGAACTTCACTTTTACTAGGTCCATTCTGTTTCAATCCATTCAAGTCCCTTTTGTTAAATGTTTGATTCCTTTTCAATGGTGTTGCCTTGCTGCTCTTTGAATTAGAAGCTACCACATTGGAGCTCTTTACATCCTGTTTTGGTGTTTTATTAGAGTTTGACATACTCTCATGCTGATCCTCTGATTTTGCTCGTCTTACCACTGTTTTTGTTTTTTCTAATGATTTATTTCCTCCATTGCTTGATGCCGAATCAGCAGTATGGGGCCTGCTACTGAACGTGTATGTTCCTTGCCTGATCATTTGATCTGGTGGATTTAATAGCTCATTATTTGTGATGCCGTCATCTTTATTCTCGTGTCCACTTGGAGACTCTTCATTTGTTTCCTCTGTTTCTTTATGATCTTCACTTGCTGCCACCTCGTTGCTTCCTTCACCAGATCTTAGCTGATGCTCCAGTTCTCCATTCCAAAATCTGTGCACTATCATATCTTCCCAGTCTAAACGCTGTACTGGATCCTTCTCCAATAGGCTTTGTATTAGGTTGTCAAGTTCTTGTGACGCCCCATTTGTCACACTGTCTGTTTTCAATCTGAGATGTGGGGAGTTCTCATGAAAGATTTTTGACACAAGTTCCGGAAAGGAATCTGCGACGAATGGTTGTTCTCCAGTAAACATTTCATACAAGACACAACCAAATGACCACAAGTCGGCTTCTTTCGAATGAGGTCCCCCATTGAGTACCTCAGGGGCCATGTAGTGTGGTGATGGTTTAGACCGTTTGCTTTTCTCCCTCTCTGAGCCCCTATAGTTTCGCTCCTCGTCGTCACCATCGGAGGTCTGTTCTTCAAGCAAGTTGTCGTAAAAGTCGTCCTCACCCTCCACTCTCGCCAGCGCAAAATCACTTAATTTCAACACTCCTGCACCATCAAGCATGATCCTTGATGGTTTCAAGTCGCAATAAAGTATTCCAAGGGAATGAATGTAGAAAAGTGACTTTGCAATTTCAGCTCCAAAACGTCTAACAGTGTCCTCGGGAAGGCGTTTGTCTTGTGACAAGACAGCGTCTAAACTGTCACCTGTACACAGTTCGACCACCATCCAAATGTGATTTGTTGTTTCATACCACTCGTGAAACCTAACCACGTTTGGGTGGTCCATTTCATGGGTTAGTCTGACAATATTTCGAAGCTCAAGTCGCTTGCATTTTTCAACACAGTGAATCGCAACAAATTCAATGGTTCCCTTCTTGCGGCCTTTATAGACAACGGAGTGTTCTCCTCGACCAACCTCGTCGTACAATATGTAGTTCTCCATAAGCAAGTTTTAGCAGCTGTGGCCGCTTCTTGTGTTAACGCAGAATAAATTGTCTAATTTGTAAACAACGGTTTCCTTGCATTGACCGCCATTTTGACAAGTCGATGGTAGCATTGCATTGTGGGTAATTCGCTGTCAAAAATACCCCCTCCGGGTCCGGGGTGGGGGAGACTTTCGGAGAAACAAGCATGGCGGACCGGAGAAGAAGTGAAAACGTGGTCTGATTTAATTTGAGGATTTTGTGACAAGAATGTCTGAATTCTCGCAATTATTTCGCTTGCAAGAAGAAAACCGAAGGGTAAGGACATACTTTAGCGCCAGAAAGCTGATTTTTTTGTTTATATCTTAGCTATTTTCGAACTTTCAATTTTAGGCTTTGCTAGAGCGCCAACAACGGCTCCTCACGTGGTAAGGCATGCCGACGACATTTTAGTCTTATATTTGTACTGTGGGCTGGTTTTTCTGTTCTCTTGTTTTATATTCATTGAGGTATTTAAAGATGTTTTATTTCGATTTAGTGAGAGATTCAAGCAGGACTATGAAAAGCTCGAAGAGTTATTGCGGACGCTCCCGAACAAAACTACTCACGAGGTCATGGTAAGTACAGTTTGCTTGTACGGCAGTGCTGTGGAGATCATTATAAGCAGACAATAGCTTCATTTTTGTTTTAATTGTGAGAAACATAAAACATACACTTAGCACGTGGCAGTAGATCAATATTATTTATTCTTTTTCACCCCTTATCTGGACTCTCCCCCTCCTCCTTGGGATTTACCTTGAGGCAAGCAAACGCTGTCCAACGAGCCAAATCTCGGGTAATAGTTTCAACAGAATGGGGGTAACCTCCGATGAGGACAGGCACTATTTTTTTTTCAGTTGCCCCAAGAATATCTGAACAAGTAGCTCTTTCAGCATTGTTTATAACTAATTTGTGCTAAATTTGTAATGTCACACAGGTACCATTTGGATCAGTGGCTTTCATGCCAGGGAAACTCATTCACACCAATGAAATAATGGTGCTTCTCGGAGACAACTGGTTTGCAGAGCGTTCAGCTAGCCAAGCTCTTGAAATAGTGGCAAGACGGAAAAAATGTACTGTCATTAACTTCATGTACATGGTAATGCTTACTGATATTGGAGGCATAGGCTGCATTGCTAGAAGTATTGTTAAAATCAACTCTCTTAAATGCCCAGGAATAATAAAAAATTCCAAAAGTGAGGTGGGTTGGCAAGCTACTTCATGCATGTGTGTATGACTTTAATTTTAAAGTATTTTTGTCAAGTTAATTTTTGGGAAGTAGCTTACAACCAGATAGTGTTTATGTCTTAACAAAGCTTAATGAGTCAAGATGCTGGTAAAAGTAAAGTGGCCAGATGTACTGTTGCTCATTCAGGATGGGCTGTGAGACCCGCATCGCAGGTTTACTAAGGCTTCCAGACTCAAAAAAAGTCTGGTTGTCTGAGGCAACAACATGTAGGTTTTACTGCAGGGCAAGTAACATTTTTTTCTTACTTAACCAATGGACAATGGTCCAGGCAAGTTGTCTGCCCACTCAATCATTACAAATTAAAATAAACTAAACAAGGCATGCAACTGCCCAGGAAAGCAAAATTTTAGAGCTGCTTGTCTGACTTCAAGGGTTTATTTTTCAAGGCCTGGGTTTCCCCAACAATATGTTTACTTAGTACCCATCAAGGAGAAAGTCACTATAGGAGTGATGCTTCTTTTCAAAG
Organism: Meandrina meandrites; assembly: GCA_963693305.1. Classification (NCBI taxonomy): domain Eukaryota; kingdom Metazoa; phylum Cnidaria; class Anthozoa; order Scleractinia; family Meandrinidae; genus Meandrina; species Meandrina meandrites. The sequence continues at coordinate 12,451,479 of OY855903.1, read as the reverse complement.
AACACAACATAATGATCCACGCAAAGCTTGAACCTGGACTTGTCGAACCAAAGTCCAACTCGTTAGCCATTAGACCAGACTGTGCCTCCAAAACCACTCTGGAGCACCATTTGTTGATATGTCCAGTGAGTGAGCTTTACTGTAAAATGGCTTTTTGTGCTTCTGTGAATATTTTCAGACAAGGTTTTGTGGTTTAATGATGATCATTAGAAAGATTTAGCCCAGAGAGCAATATTTGTGCTTGATGTTGGTTTGGTCTGATGAACTGAAAACCATGAAACCTCTGTTGACGATGATGTCTGCTTGGTATACCTTGTACACATATGAAAAACAAGTTACCACTTAATGTTTTCATGCTTCTCCTGCGTAATTTCAATACTTTTAGCCTTAAGTCCTGATGAGCTTTGTTTGTTTTGTAGACCTGGAAAATAATATAGCAGGCATCAATGAAGACTTGAAGGGGTTTGAGTCAAGATTGAAATTTGCATCAGAAATTCAATCAGTGGCAGAGGTATTGTAGAACTTACTATTCAAAATAATTATTACTGAGGGGTCATTGTCAAATATTTAGGTATTGTGGCATTCTAGGACTGCAAATAATACTCCTGAAGCTGTCGAATAATGGCTGACCAAAATTTACCCATGTTCGACAAAATCACAAGTGTGGTTGGACATTGTGTCTGGCCAATATTTTTTTTAATTAGTCATTGATATTTAAACCTACCTTGAGAGCAAATCTGACTTTATTATACGCTATTTCGCCACAATATGTGCTTTTGTGTTGCCACAATTAAAATCTCATGTAAGAAAACCCACAGGAATTGCATTAACACAACTACCGTTGCAATGATGTCACCAAACATCAGATTCAAATGTGATGTCCTAGCAAATTGTTCTTTTGTCTGACCAAAATGGTGCCCTTGTCGGACATTGTCCTCTCAAGGAAAAATAATAACTTGCAGCCCTACATTCAGAACTACCAAATATTTCCCTAATTACTGCTTTTTGTCATTACATGGTGTATACATGTAGGTAAGGTACTGTTGTTCATTTTCAATTGCACAATTTTTTTTTAATATACTTTTGTTGTGGAACAAATGTACGGCTTTCTAGGTATTGAATATCAAATGTTGCCATTTATAATTACATAATGTACAGCATTGGGTGCACAGTATAATATGAGTTGCATAATTTAATGATGATGACAAACTCCATGCTTATCCTGAAGTAAAGTGATGAGTTATGTATTCCTGAAAATTATGCAGCATTTACAGAAACCTGTTTGCCATATGTAAACATACGTGCCCAGCAGCCATGTTGGTTTACTAATTCAAACAAAAGATGATTTTTGCATAGCTTGATAGTTTAATTCCTGGAGGAATGGCTTGGTACACCAATATGGCCGTCATTTCTTTGTTTATGAAAGCACTCTGTACACACTGCTTTTATAAAGTCAAAGCATGCTTTCAACCCATGGGAATATGAAAAACATTAAACAGCATTCATTTTGATTTTGGAGTCCCAAACTTTTTTTGGAGTCCATTTTTTCTTGTTTATTTATCAAATGTCCCGGTTTTTTTGCTTAATAAACATGTTTGACAAGTAAATTTTGTTTATTAAACAAAAAAGACGCCATTTTTTAGTTAATAGACAAAAAAGGTGGTATTTTTTGTGTATTAATCAAGAAACTTTTGTGTATTAATCAAGAAACCTTTGTTTATTAAACAGGAAATGCGCGAGTTTTGTTTATTAAACAAAAGTTTCAAAACATTTTGCGAACACGAAATTTTATCTCTGGCCGCCATTACGGACGAAAATATCGAAAGCGAAAACAACGCTACGGAGGAAGCACCATTTTTAAAACCTCTATAGTAGAAGTCTCTTTTGCTAAATCTTTCCACTTAGGGATATCTAAAGGCATGACTTCTTTTTATTACAAGGAGAATCTTTGTCAAAATCTTCGACTACGCGGCGCGATCGACTGCCATGCCGTGAACGAGCTGCAGTGGCTCGATGGTCAAGTTTGAGTTAAACTTGAAGCGAAAATAAACCCTTTTCATTTGCTTAGTTCACAAAATTAAAAAGAGAGAGATAAAGGGGGAGGAAAAAAGGGACAATTGTCTGACTGAAGAAAGAACGGTGCATTTGAATGCCAGAACCATGGGTCATAACATCCGTTTTTGAACGCGACGAAACAAACATCTTTCAAACTTTGGTCAACACGGTCCCATGAAATTCTGCACTTAACTGGCTTAATTTTGCGCCGAAACAAGAAGCAAGAATTGAAGGAATAGATGTATCATTATGAAAAGGAAAACTTTGATCGAAAGATTTGCCTTCTGTATGCTCTGTTTGGCTATCTAACCTTATCCTGAAAATCGTTTCTAAATTTTGTGCAGTTTGTGGGCAAGCTGCTAAAGTTAGAGCTTTTTTTCAAGACAACAGAAACAGGAGATTCAAATGAGCACCACCTAAAGCGGTCTTAAGCTGCAGATAATCTTTTGTCATTCGGTGCATGATGATATTAATTTGTACACGACGAAATGAACAACAGCGCCGTCAAATCGATTCTCACGCCAGACCCGAAAACAAAATTACCACCGCCAAAAACTGAATTACTTTCGGCGCCATCTTCAAAACTTGGTGCCTAATTCTCTACAAAAACTCGCAAGACTACAAAAAATTGCGAAGTTCATTCAAATAAAGCGCAGTTTTATTCAAGAACTGTATTTCATCAGAAATATGAAGCGAAGGCAATCTTTTTTTTGCGGGTGTGCTACGTGTTTGGACAGGGGGCATTTTTGATTATTAAACAAAACGTTTATAACATTTTACTGTCGCGGAATTTCAGCCACGATCGCGGTAGAGATAACACGTCAAGAAAATATCATTATGCCATATGACAAAGAGAATGAAGATTCGTAAGTTCACTTGAAAATAGTCATTGTGAAAATCGTTTTAACTTCTCGTAGCAAGTCCTTTTACTCAAAGTGTTTTGCAATGAAGTTTGAATCGGGATCCTTATTTACAAATGCCAAGCAGCACGTCCGAGTAATTAGTTAAATCATTGCTAAACATAAACACGAGCTTAATCTACTACAGAAACTCTTTAAACGTTCAGAACACTCTTATTAGTGATCGTTTTGTTGGGTGCAGAAAGGACAGAGTTCCGTTGCTAGAAGCGAACTTAACTCCATGAGCGTAATTGTAGATCTCGTTCGCACCAAACTAGTACTTTGCGCGGGAAAAAAAATTCTGACAGCTTTTCAGACTAAAATCAAACACAGAATTGAAAACACAGCTTTCTAGCATCAATTTTCTACTTTTAATTAATGGTAATATTAAGAAATCGATTAAGAGAACAAAAAACGCCTGATCTTACCTTCAGTAAGAACAGTCACAGTAACATCCAGAGCCACGAATAATAAAGCTTATCTGCCATCAAATCCATGATACAACCTTTTATATAAAGCTCAATTTGCTCCTCAAAGATTGCTCTTTAGAGTAGAATCTCAGCTCGCCTTCGAATAGTCCAGTGATTTGAAAAGCTGGAACACACTCGATCTCAAACTTGTACACACTCTTCCGCGGCTAGGCACCTATATCAGTCTCTGGCAATCTAGAAAGCCTTGCTTGACAAGATGTTGAGACGAAATACATTTTCCAACCGAAATGATTTTCAAATTCGCTGTTGTTTTTCAGTTTCGTACCGAAAATAAACCTGAAAAGCCACATTTTGGAAAAATTTTTCGCCGCACGTGTCGCTGAAAAGTTAAATCGATCCAACGGTGTGAAACTACCGTATTTGTAGTTGACAGCCTTATGACTGACTCTTGATCGTAGCATGCACTATTTTTTCATTTAAGAGTTTTCCACCATCGCGGTCGTCGTAATAACCAGTTGGCTAGACGTCGACACTTACAGAGCTTCGATTCTATCTTCAGGCTTATCTTCAGGCAAACTGTCGAAAATGGCTCATGCGAACAAGGCACGTTGGCCGATCAAGGTGCGTCCATGGCAACCAATCACAAAGGTCGCCGTCAAAATTATGTCCAATCGTACAGACGTACACTGCAAACCTGTCACTCGCAATGTGTTGACGAAGCGCTGGCATTTATCGACAGGAAGCCAGTTGAAATTCACGTCTACCCTCGCCGGTATAAAAATTACGCGACAGTGTAAATCAGGGATAAATTTGCACGCGCCGGTCAGGAGTTTATGTATGTGAAGAAAATCGCACGAAAATCAAAAACATGGTCACAGAACAGCTTTACTATCGGATCAGCAAGTGTGAACGAACTACCTTTTGTATTCAAAACTACACTGAAGGAAGAAAAACTTTCAAGTATATTTGTTATGCTATTCAAAACTGGAGTTTAACTGTTACGCAAAACAGAACAAGCGAACTCCTATCATTCGTCGTATCGAACTCCGTGTTTACATGTAATGAGAATTAAACATTGACAAGTTGTTTGTTTACATAGGATGTCTGGGTCTCCGAAAGAACTCACACCGGTGTCATCCTCCTCGAAAAAAAAGTTCTATCCGTGTTCAGTGCTAGCCTTAAAAGCAGGATTCTGGTTTGAAGGGCCATTTTTCTTGTTTACGGTATGTTGAGCTTCACAGCGATGGAAAACTTCAGAAGCTATATTCGTGACGACAACTTCTCCCGCCATGCTGGAATGCTGGTGGTAAAAAACGAACACGAACAAAAATTAAAACGACCATATTAAAAATTTGTTTCTTAACTTGGCGATTGTTCATTAAGATAAAATAAAACTTTCACAGAAGATCAAGTATTCAGTGAAATTTATTCACGAGGAATGTGTTTTCTCTTTGCCGACAAAGTTGATTTTATGCAAATGTTGCGCAAAAAAAATCACTCGATGAATGAAACTTGTTTTGTTTTGGCTTCTTGTCTATCAATTCGGTGTGGCAAAGATGAAAGAATTAATAAATATCCAAACATTTGCCGAGCACTTATACCTTGCACATACGAAGATTTTTAAGCAAAAATCAATTCGGCGATAACCTAACCGTGATGAAAGGTCAAGAAAGCACGACAAAAGCGTGACCTTCACGTCTGGAGTTTGTCATGTAAACAATTAAGTAGCCTGTCGTGATTGTCCGTTTACTTGTTCGCCTCAACTTCCTCTAACTTTAAAAGTTTCGCTTCGACTTCTATTTTCCTTGAAATAACGTAAAACATCATTGCGACCTTTGTTTACATTCGGGCGTAGATTCACACTGAGATAATCTTAAGAGAAAAAACCTCGGTGCAAGAAAGATTTCGCTACCTTCATTTTCTCCTCACGTTGTAGCCGTTCAAACGAGTGAAGCTTCTGTGTACAAGATGACAAACGGCTAGCGAACGGAAGTCCGTTCGAAAACGAAAAGCCATTTTCATGTATGTTAAGTTGCGTTACACTGCTGCCGGTATGTCTCGCGGTCTGAAAACAGTGGAAACCATTCGAAGGATTGAAATATTTCGCAGAGTGCATTTCGACACCGTTTGTATTTCGCTCGCTTAGCGTGTCATTTCGCTCGCTTTTTTGTTTTCCAAATCCTGACAAACGAACACGTTCCTTTGTTTTTTTTCCGTGCCATATGGAACAAAAAATAAATTAACGAGCCGTGCGTTGTGGCACGCTTTTCTTTTGTTTAGCGTGTCAAACTAGCGTGCCTGTGTCATCACCGTTTTACCTGTTTTTGCCGAGGAGGGTCACAAATTTCAAGTACTTAGAACATGTTGGAAACCTCGCTAGTTCACACTTGCTGATCCGATAGTGAAGCTGTTCTGCGACGATGTTTTTGATTTTCGTGCGGTTTTCTTCACGGCCTTAGCTCAGCTGGCAGAACCACGCATACAAGTTTTAATAGTATCCATAAACTCCTGTGGCGCGTGCAAATTTATCCCTGATTTACACTGTCGCGTAATTTTTATACCGGCGAGGGTAGACGTGAATTTCAACTGGCTTCCTGTCGATAAATGCCAGCGCTTCGTCAACACATTGCGAGTGACAGGTTTGCAGTGTACGTCTGTACGATTGGACATAATTTTGACGGCGACCTTTGTGATTGGTTGCCATGGACGCACCTTGATCGGCCAACGTGCCTTGTTCGCATGAGCCATTTTCGACAGTTTGCCTGAAGATAAGCCTGAAGATAGAATCGAAGCTCTGTAAGTGTCGACGTCTAGCCAACTGGTTATTACGACGACCGCGATGGTGGAAAACTCTTAAATGAAAAAATAGTGCATGCTACGATCAAGAGTCAGTCATAAGGCTGTCAACTACAAATACGGTAGTTTCACACCGTTGGATCGATTTAACTTTTCAGCGACACGTGCGGCGAAAAATTTTTCCAAAATGTGGCTTTTCAGGTTTATTTTCGGTACGAAACTGAAAAACAACAGCGAATTTGAAAATCATTTCGGTTGGAAAATGTATTTCGTCTCAACATCTTGTCAAGCAAGGCTTTCTAGATTGCCAGAGACTGATATAGGTGCCTAGCCGCGGAAGAGTGTGTACAAGTTTGAGATCGAGTGTGTTCCAGCTTTTCAAATCACTGGACTATTCGAAGGCGAGCTGAGATTCTACTCTAAAGAGCAATCTTTGAGGAGCAAATTGAGCTTTATATAAAAGGTTGTATCATGGATTTGATGGCAGATAAGCTTTATTATTCGTGGCTCTGGATGTTACTGTGACTGTTCTTACTGAAGGTAAGATCAGGCGTTTTTTGTTCTCTTAATCGATTTCTTAATATTACCATTAATTAAAAGTAGAAAATTGATGCTAGAAAGCTGTGTTTTCAATTCTGTGTTTGATTTTAGTCTGAAAAGCTGTCAGAATTTTTTTTCCCGCGCAAAGTACTAGTTTGGCGCGAACGAGATCTACAATTACGCTCATGGAGTTAAGTTCGCTTCTAGCAACGGAACTCTGTCCTTTCTGCACCCAACAAAACGATCACTAATAAGAGTGTTCTGAACGTTTAAAGAGTTTCTGTAGTAGATTAAGCTCGTGTTTATGTTTAGCAATGATTTAACTAATTACTCGGACGTGCTGCTTGGCATTTGTAAATAAGGATCCCGATTCAAACTTCATTGCAAAACACTTTGAGTAAAAGGACTTGCTACGAGAAGTTAAAACGATTTTCACAATGACTATTTTCAAGTGAACTTACGAATCTTCATTCTCTTTGTCATATGGCATAATGATATTTTCTTGACGTGTTATCTCTACCGCGATCGTGGCTGAAATTCCGCGACAGTAAAATGTTATAAACGTTTTGTTTAATAATCAAAAATGCCCCCTGTCCAAACACGTAGCACACCCGCAAAAAAAAGATTGCCTTCGCTTCATATTTCTGATGAAATACAGTTCTTGAATAAAACTGCGCTTTATTCGAATGAACTTCGCAATTTTTTGTAGTCTTACGAGTTTTTGTAGAGAATTAGGCACCAAGTTTTGAAGATGGCGCCGAAAGTAATTCAGTTTTTGGCGGTGGTAATTTTGTTTTCGGGTCTGGCGTGAGAATCGATTTGACGGCGCTGTTGTTCATTTCGTCGTGTACAAATTAATATCATCATGCACCGAATGACAAAAGATTATCTGCAGCTGCAGCTTAAGACCGCTTTAGGTGGTGCTCATTTGAATCTCCTGTTTCTGTTGTCTTGAAAAAAAGCTCTAACTTTAGCAGCTTGCCCACAAACTGCACAAAATTTAGAAACGATTTTCAGGATAAGGTTAGATAGCCAAACAGAGCATACAGAAGGCAAATCTTTCGATCAAAGTTTTCCTTTTCATAATGATACATCTATTCCTTCAATTCTTGCTTCTTGTTTCGGCGCAAAATTAAGCCAGTTAAGTGCAGAATTTCATGGGACCGTGTTGACCAAAGTTTGAAAGATGTTTGTTTCGTCGCGTTCAAAAACGGATGTTATGACCCATGGTTCTGGCATTCAAATGCACCGTTCTTTCTTCAGTCAGACAATTGTCCCCTTTTTCCTCTCCCTTTATCTCTCTCTTTTTAATTTTGTGAACTAAGCAAATGAAAAGGGTTTATTTTCGCTTCAAGTTTAACTCAAACTTGACCATCGAGCCACTGCAGCTCGTTCACGGCATGGCAGTCGATCGCGCCGCGTAGTCGAAGATTTTGACAAAGATTCTCCTTGTAATAAAAAGAAGTCATGCCTTTAGATATCCCTAAGTGGAAAGATTTAGCAAAAGAGACTTCTACTTAGAGGTTTTAAAAATGGTGCTTCCTCCGTAGCGTTGTTTTCGCTTTCGATATTTTCGTCCGTAATGGCGGCCAGAGATAAAATTTCGTGTTCGCAAAATGTTTTGAAACTTTTGTTTAATAAACAAAACTCGCGCATTTCCTGTTTAATAAACAAAGGTTTCTTGATTAATACACAAAAGTTTCTTGATTAATACACAAAAAATACCACCTTTTTTGTCTATTAACTAAAAAATGGCGTCTTTTTTGTTTAATAAACAAAATTTACTTGTCAAACATGTTTATTAAGCAAAAAAAAACCGGGACATTTGATAAATAAACAAGAAAAAATGGACTCCAAAAAAAGTTTGGGACTCCAAAATCAAAATGAATGCTGTTATTAAAAATTGTGCTAAAAAATCCATGCCACATTGTATGTTTGAGACTTCATGTACATGTATTATCAGAAAATAATCCCAGTCATACAGACTGTACATGTGCATGGATGTAGTAGAAATTTGCAAGAGAACCCCATATAGTCTAGAGCTACATGTACATGTACATGCAGCACAAGTGTTGTTTAACCTATTTTCATTATACCTCATTTGTGCTCTAATTAAGATTTTTTCAAATAGGGATTGAGTTTCCAATTTTCACTTTTATTTTTGCTGAATGGCATTGATTATTCCTATGCCTATTTGCTTGAAATCTTGTCTATTATACACAGTAGTCCTTCATTTTCGTTTTCTTTTTTTTTTCAGGAAAATTCAGATGTAAAAGAAATCAAAGAAGAACTTACACCACAAGAAGAGCAAAGGCTTCAGAGTAAGTACATTTTTAAAATACTTGGGAACTACAAAAAATAATTTGAAAAACCCTGAGGTCTGTTGTTTTTAGATACAAATTTACACTGAGTTAAAGGTACTTTAAACAACATTCGATTCCTCTGAAACAGGGTTGTTGTCCTGACTATGCTTTTGTTGCATGGTAAGAATGTGTTTGTGTATACAAAATGTAGATTTTACCTGTGTCAGAAGGGTGGTTTCATGGTTTAATGATGATCATTTAATGGTTTAGCCCAGAGAGCATTATGCTTGGTGTTGGTTTGGTCTGATGAACTGAAAACCATGGAACCTCTGTTCACGTAAGCTTAAGTAAGAAGTTCTATAATGTATATGTAAGTTGCTGTTGCTGGTTTGATGTGTCATTCATTGTTAATGTAATTATCTTTCTGGGAACATTTCTATGTCTTTCATTTGCAGATCGGGGATCTCGGAAGGCACACCCTAAAGCTGCAAAACTTGGTGGCTCCAAGAAAGTTGAAGGGTTTAAGGGTAATTTGAATAAAGAGAAGGAAGCACGGCATGCATCCTCTGAGGAATTGTCTTTGTTTGCAAGATTAGATGAACTGGAAGAAAAGGAAGCTCAAAATGCAGAACTTGATCAGCTATGGCAAGATGATTCAGATAACAGAGGGAGTAAAACTGCAGAGATTGGATTTGAAAAGAGAGACGATGATACAAGATCAACACCTCTCCAATCAGAGAACACAAATCAGACAAAAAAGAAAGTCACATGGGAAACTCTTGATAGTAAGAATGATGCTGTTGTGGACTCAAATGATTCCTCAGGGAGTGAGAATGATGATGATGATGAGGATGTACAGAGAACAATTTCTGTCAGGTTTAGCTCTTCGTCAACATCATTACAAGGACGGGTAAATAATACTCTCAAGTATTGATACTTATGTAGTGATTGCATTGCATTTACATGTATGCAATAGCATTCTTGTAAATTTTATTGCTGGTTTTCTCTGCCACGCAATCCAAAAACAAATTCAAAACCAGTAACTACAGAAGCTATAAATTTCAAATATTATAGACCATGAATAGATAAACAATTTCTCCAAGTTTCAGGTCTGTGTGGTGTGCCATTTGCAAGATATTTTCCAAATCTTTCCCCGCAAATTTATAAAGCTTAGTATGGAGTCGCCATAGTTGTGCCTTTTCGAGGGGCACAAATATGGCCGCCATGATGTCAGAGAAACCATCTAGAATGCAATTCTGTTTACAACAGCCACAATCTTTAGCTCTAAGCTAGAACCCTTTCACATATTAAACACCACATTAGGACTTGGTATAAATTATCTGAAATGTTCAATCTGCTGAAAATGGAAAGGAAAGGCCTTTTCAAACAAAACAGCTTTGTCATGGCACTCATAAATATTTATATATATATAATTATTTATAGTTTTTCTTACGCCTAATGGCAACAAAAATTTAGCAGGGCTAGGGAATTTTGATAGGTGGGTGGATGGGTGGGTGGGTAGGTAGGTAGGTATTTAGGGTAAAATTTATTAAAAACACACCCTTGCCCCATCACCTATAACACTACATGTAGAAGAAAGAAGCTGATTTCCACAAGGGGCGTGTGGATTACAGCACTCTCCGTTTTGACATTGGCTCCAGACCTTGCATTGAAGACTGCTTGAACGCTTGCCCAAATAATACAGCTGTTTTGCAGTCTACTTGTAGAGGGAATTGGGCGTTGACTATATTTGTTTGTTTGTTTTTGTTTTCATATCCATTCTTACAGGTTGAAAATCAGCTTTCTAAAAAAGCCACAGTTAAAAGCCCAGCAGATATTTACTGCCAGTTCACACCAAAACAGGGATTGAAATCTATTCTCAGAAAGCCTTCTGTTGAGGAAAAGGAAAACGAGATCTCTTCGGAGGGTAGAATACCTACTATGCAACAACTTTCAACTGACATCGCAGAGGAAAACAAAGAGAAAGAGGATTTTAACTCTCAAAAGGTAATACTGCTGTAGCCTATTACCCTCTCATAATCACATTAAGAGGCCCTGCCAGGGTAAATTCTGACAAGCGAGATGGCCCAAAAAGCAGTGACAGCACACAGATTGAAATCGTCACAAATTACATCCTCCTGAAGGGGGCCTCTATTATAAGCTCTAACACTTAATTTTCTGTTGTTGCTTGGTTTAATGATGATTCATTTCCATGCTTATACTGAGAACTGTTATTCCAGTTCAAAGCAGACAATGTTATTTTCTGAAAACCAAGTAGCATCTGCTTTTAACTATTTTTGGTACTGAAATTCTGAGAATCTGACTTAAAAGGGGCTACATCACGGGTATTTCACAGATTTTTGTTCTAAAATTAGTGGTACACAACTTAACCAATGGAAAACATTATCTTTGAACATCTTAAGGGAGACATGACCTTAATTTGCGGACAGAAAGCTATAAAAAATGATCTTTTGATGACGCTTGGAAACAACTTGAAAAGTTTAGCCTTAATTTTTCAAATTTTAAAATAAAAATGGCCCATTATTTTTAGGTCTCCTACGCCACAAATATAAATTTTGGCTGTTTGAAAATCTGTTAAAATCCGTGACAAAGCGCCTTTAAAGTCAGTCTCTTAGGTGTGCTTTCTCAAGCCATAGTTAATAGAGGAGACTGGTTATGAAAGCCGGCAAACTTCAAAGAGCTAAACAATGGAGCGGTCTCCGATGTTGAACAGACCCATCACGTGACTCTGACCATGCACAAGTTCATTCAAGATGGCGGACGGAGCACACGATCTGTTTGTTTAGGAAGACGATTTAGAGGCAATTTTTGACATTTTGGAAGGCGATGGAGTATAAGAAAAGCATTTTCGGTCACAGTTAGTAATGTAAGCATAACAGGTTGCCATTTTGAGTCATAATTTCAAACTAATGAGCTTAAATGTTCGGCACATTTGCTGCTCGATTCGTGTGAATGGAATCCTACAAACACTCACCTACAAAATAAGCTTATATATAGCCTATCTGTCGATGGTTATGTCCTCTCGGGTTCCTGCGAATCACGATATTCCTATATTAAACCTTTGAGAAAGACCTGGGATATGGTGATCTGTTTATATTGTTTTTAGTGCTAGACCTTGTAGTAGTTTAGTGGATACCTAGTAGATAATTTGTGCTTCCTAATAATAGTTCCAGTGAGTCAAAAAAGCCAGCATACAATTTGGCTGCCGCACTTTATGTTTTAACTCTTCAAATATTCTTCAGTTACCATAGACAAATACATTTTTGGGGTGTTGTTGTTGTAGGCTCAGCATTAAGAGAATGTTTGCAATTACTTGGGGAAGAAATGTAAATGTTAACACTTAGCTAAGAGCTACTGTAGTACAGGTAGCCCACGACTAAATATATAAATATCAAACAAGTAAACAAATGGAAAAAGTAAAAGTGAGCTGAAAATGTATATTCATATGTGAATTTTAAGTGGAAGGTTTTGAAACACAGGGATGCAAAACTTTAGAATAGGAAGGGAAGGATTCCAACAGCTAAAACAGTTACCCCGAGCCTTCTTGCATAAAATGGGTGGTAGTGTTAAATGCAATGTAAAAGAAACTGAAGTGCTTGCACGTGAGGCAGCAGATATTTATATGAAACCCTTGAAGAAGGGTGCAAAAGAGGCAGAATATTTTTGGGAATTGAATTGCAAAGATTAGATATTGCTGGGATAACCCTGATAGTGACTTCCTTAATAACTACAATTTGATTATCAGATAATATCACATGCAGAACTTGAATCACTCAATCCACTTTTGCCAAGAATATTGTTAAGTGCCAAATGATCAAGATAAATATCTACAACTAGTGCCACTGAGTACATCTTTATGTTTATACTAGAGAACTGAGAAAACCCGTACAAATCTCAAGTCATATTCCTTAATTATGTCCTCTGAATACAATCAAAATCTTACTTATCCAATGTTGGTGTTAAAAAACTATGAGACTTAGGAGAAATTGAAATTTTGCACAAATAGAGACAATAGCCAGCTATCCTTGCCTCAGTTCTTTTTACTTTATTCCAAATAAACAGTATCCTATCACTCTCGACTCGGCTATTTTGTTCAGCCAGCCTTTCTTCCATAAATGTGTGCCTCTAAGTGCTGGTGGGAATAGCTTCCAAATGTCGATTTCTCTTCTCCTTCTGCGTGATCCACAGCCGAAGGCAGCGGAATTATCGCCTGGTATTGCAATCGACGATCTTTTATCTTGTAAGAATTATGGTTTTTGACTCATTTTCAACCAGAACAAGCCAACTTTCACAGTGGATTCAACCACGCTTCGAATAGAACTCACTCGGGACGCCATCTTGAAATTTTGCTTGTGCAGTGTCAATGTCACGTGACGATGCAAAACCCATAACAAAGAGATATTTCTTTGAAGTTCGCCGGGTTTCATAACCAGTCTCCTCTATTAACTATGCTCAAGCTAACGATGACCATTTTCAAGTTGGCAAGTAGTATTTATAAAATTGTACCTTACCAGGCATTCACAGGGACCATTGTTGAAAAGCCAGCCTCACAGAAGAGTGGACAAGAGACTTCTCAGGTGATAGAAACAATATATTTCATGAGGGTGACATGTAGCAGCAGAGCTGCTGATCCATTAGCCCTCCTTATGAAATGAAAAATAATAAAATACTTCATAAAGATAAAATGTTCATTTGTCATGAGTGTGGGATAAAGAAAAAATCTGAGACCTTGACCCCATGGCCTCCCAGAAACTGGTATGGGTGCTCAAACCACTGAGCTACGAGAGACTCGTGGTGAGCTTGGCCATTTACTAGCTTCATATGTGACACGCGTCCTGCATACTGCTAGGATCAGCAATGCCATATACGATGCTTTTGACATCGAGATGGTAAATTTTCGACATCAAGATGGTAAATTTTTTGCATTAATTGTTATGGGATATGCTTATTGCTAAATTTTATTGAAAGGACAGCTGGCCCATGGTCTATTGTCAGTCCAGTTTTACAGGCAGTAAATTCCCCATATCAGAGATTTTAGAAAATTTTATGAACACTCCCAAGCTAACTGAACATTACCTTGCAGGCTATTGTCACAAAGATATAGGCAGAACTTGTAGTAACAAGTTGGCCTACACAGCTTTCTGCGCTATTTATTTCTTGAATTTGCAGACTGCTAAAAGGGTTTCTTTATTTTTTTGCAGATGAGTACATCCCAACCTGGAAAGAAGCTTTCAAGATTCAAGGCTGCAAGACAGAAGCAACAATAAAATATTATTTACGTGATAGTCATTTGTTAGACTGGCACTTTACTTCCCTGATTTGCCAGTTCTTGAGGTTTTTCTCCTTTTCTGGCCACATGTGACACATGGGGACTCGTTTTTGCTGTTTTGGGCTCAAATTCTCTTGCAGGCCTCCTGTAGTCCCCGTATTCAGCCCTCTTACAGCGCTCTTGCGGCCCAATTGTAGTAACCTTACCGCGTACAGCCCTCTTGCACTCTTCTTGTAATCATCTTGCACTCCCACTTGTATTCCTTTTGCAGCGTTCTCGCGTTTCACTGCAGTCCTCCTGTAGTTCTTTTTCAGCCCACTTACAGCCTTCTTGTAGTCTTCTTGAAGCCTTGTAGAAGTCAAAGCCTTCCTTTAGCCCACTTGTAGTACATGCAGCCCTCTTATAGTCCTTTAACAACCCTGTTGTGACTCTCGTGCAGTCCTTTAGCGGCGTCCTTGCAGTCCTCTAACAACCCTCTTGTGACCCTCGTGGAGTCCTTTTGCAGCGTTCTTGCAGCCCTTTCGCAGTCATCTTGTGACCCTCGTACAGTCCTTTAGCAGCGTCCTTGTAGTCCTCTAAAAACCCTCCTGTTATTCATGTGCAGTCCTTTTGCAGCGTTCTTACAGCCGCCTTGTTACCCTCGTGCAGTCCCTTGTCAACCCTCTTGTAGCCTTTTGAAGTCCTCTAACAGCCCTTTTGCAGCACTCTAGTAGCCTTTCCGCACTGAAGTGAAGTGAGAACTGAATACTTTATTTACCCTCGGATTGTAGAATAGCTCTAACTGAGCTAACATCGAGCATTTCAACAGTACAACAGGAAAAGACCAGACCACAACACCGGGAACTTCGTGTCCTACTCGTTACGATGAGTGCGTTTCTCCATAACAGTGAAGATGCAGGAGACGGGGCCTTTAGAAGGTTATTCCTTATCCGAGAAGACTAGAACATCTAACCATTTGCAGATGTTATTGCAAAGGCAGCAGATTTTCCTCAGCTATTTTTACTCGGAAAGAGGACTGCAAGACCGCTGTTAGAGGGCTGTAAGAGGACTGCATGAACGCTGCAAAAGGGCAGCAGCAGTCCTCTTGTAGTCCTCTTGAGACCCTCGTGCAGTCCTTTCGCAGCGTTCTTGCAGCCTTCTTGTAGCCCTTTTGCAGTCTTCTTGTGGCCCTCGTGCAGTCTTTTTGCAGCGTTTTTGCAGTTCTCTTACAACCCTCTAACAGCGGTCTTGCAGTCCGTCTTGCAGTTCTCTGACAGTCCTCTTGCAGCCCTCTTGCGGCCAGCCCTTTAATACACTCCTTTAAAAGTCCTCTTGGAACTCTTTTCACTTCAATCCTCTTGCAGCTCTTTTGCTGCTCACTTGCAGTTCGAGTTCTCTTGCAGCCTTGTGGCCCACTTGCAGACGTAGCTCTCACCGTCCACTTGCATTCCTCTTACAACTTAGGTGATTAACAACTGGAAGACGATATAGGTACAAATTAATGAGCCACCGGATTGCTTTCACAAAGAGCTACGCGTTTTTATCTGAGCCTGCAGAGAAAAAGAACTGTCGTCAGGGCTAAATCGCAGGAAGAATAAAGGGAATCTAGGCGACGTTTTGGTTTTAAAAAAGTGTTTTAGGAACATCGGCTGTTTTAGAAAGTGTTTTAGGAAAATCGTCCGCCATTCCAGTTTGCTTGCTTTTCTGAGACATGACGTCACTCGTGCGCTTCGCTATTTGCCACCACGCCACAAGATCGCGTGACGAGTTTTCGTGACAGATGTAAAGTTGCAGCTAGACGCGATCAGCATGTAGACGTCGACGATCAGGTATATAGAAGACGCCCTATAAGCGTGCCTACAAGAACGCCATGGAGAGCATATTGGAAAGGTATGTTACATTGTAATTATTATTGGACAAATCAACTCAAGAATTAAACCCTTGCGACAAGTATTTCAGCTGCTAGCGCTGGTCGCATAATTCTCCTGTGAGTTTATTCAAAATAGCTGCTGTAGTAGAAGTTATTAAGGTTACTTTCAGAACACTGTTTGATTTCTGTGATCATATTTTCACTATCTCACTTATGGGAGATTTTATGCTTTGAAAGCAGGCATAGTTAATGGAGCTTACTCCGTACAAAATTAGTGAGTCATTTTATTGATGAAGACTTGAACATCTTTGAATCTTGCTGTTTTCTACTTGAGATCTTTCATCATTCAACATTCATGCCAAATCGATTTTTATACATATAATAAGGCGCGCCGTCATCGTTTTAGTCGATCTGATTTTAGTTTCAGTCCTCCACCTTTAATTTACTCCGATCGCGAGTTATGAATTCATGCAGCATTTTATGAATTCTTGGCTTAAAACATTACTCGAGACTCATTGGCTTCGTTTTTTTTAAATCCAACATTTTATAAGACATATACAGCCGCCGAGTCATCCGCCACAAAATCGTTAAACGTCATGTTGTACCGTCATATCAAACTGAACGATCTTTGCTAAACACAACTAAACCCAAGTTTCATGAATTTTCAGAATTTTAATCATCCGGCTGGGTATACAAGTATTGTTTTTTTTGTATTGGGTTCATTTGTTTTGTTTTTATTGGATATGCTCGCTTTGCTCTGTTCGTAGGCTTTGGCAATGCCTTTTAGTGCTTGTAACATTTTGGCTGAGCATTATTGAGATACATTTCACCCGTCATGAACGGTCATGCATTAATCTAAATTTCAGCCAAGGTTCAGTGAACAACTCGAACATCTGCTTGTAGTTACATTAGATGTTTATTGTGAACCGACTCTTTTCGTTTTTTGCTAAACATTTATTGAAGAGATAGAGCTGTGTTAGTGTTTTGTCAGTTTAATGCACGGACATTTAATAAAAAGTGTTTCCTGAAAGTGGTTACCCTCCATCCCTTGTGAACGCCGAAATGGTTAGCGACAGTGATTTCGTTGATGTATAACCGACATTGTTGCTAGGGCCGTTTCAGCGTCGCTAAGCATCATTATAGCCTTTAGTATTTTCAGTTGTATCTCGCCAATGGTTGGTCTTGATTTTGTCTGTTGCACAGCGGTCGAGATTCATGGCAGGCTTCGAGAGGATTCTGAACAAAGAAATAACTAACCTGCGTTTTGTTTTGTCGCAATATTAAAGTAGGAAAGAGGGCATGATCTCAGGTTAAGAAATTACAGGATTTTGCCATTTGAAGTCAGTGAGAGACACGGCAAGCTAGACTAAATCACAGTCGTCCACTGCGACAAGTTACCCGATCCACTCAGCAAATAACTCATTTTTTACTGATATCCTATGTTTAACAGATCAGCTAGCGCCAGAAGTTCTGCTACTGTGTTATGTTTAATAGAGCAATAGTCGTTATATGCATGATTACGTCATATGCTCAAAATTCACCACTAAGCCTCGTTTAGGCGAATTATTCTCAACCTTCTATCACCTTCATGCAGTTTTCACGTGGATGGACTTTCATCTTAGCTGCCAGTTTGGGAATTCAAACATGATAGAGTTTAGAGGCTTGGTGGTGAAACTAGCCAGTCTGAAGTAAACGTGCATAAAGGCTACTAGACTTCTCACTCTCGCTTTTTATCGATTCTAATAGTTGGCTAGCGATAGTTAATTATATAATTTTCCTCTCCAGGGCTTACTTAGAAACTAAGACCAGGCTGGAAAATAAACTTTTGGCGATCGATATCTCACTGAAATATGGAGACGATCTATTAAAGAGAAAAGAGCACGATAAAGCGATTGCCCTCTTCAAAGAGTGCCTACGTATTTCTCAAAAGCTCGGACGGCCAAATTTGATCACCTCATGCTTTGGTTTTTTGGGCGGAGCATACCTGACGTCACGTGATTACTTAAACGCAATTGCCTGTTACGAGCGCGCATTGCAAACGATGGTAGAAAATAACGGTGATGAGTCAGGTGTGCTTGTAATGTTGAAAGCTTTGGCGGATCTTTACCGCGTCGTTGGAGATTATGCCAAGGCTGAGACGTTCATGGTGAATCACTCAGTTCTGGCCAAAAAACTGGGGAGAGAGTTGACTGAAGCCGAGAGCAAGCCGCGGTTGAACTATGTTGGCCAGTCTGCTGAAGAGTGCTGGAATTCTATCGCTAAAGCTGAAGAAATGCTGGAAAAAGCCAAGAGGACACAAGATAAGAAGCTAGAGGCCGACGCATATAATCTGATGGGTGCCTCCTATCGACTGCTCCGAGAATTTCGCAAGTCCATAACCTATTGCCAAAAGTACTTGGAAATGTGTGACGAGGTAGGGGACTTAGACGGGAAGACATGTGCTTATGGAAATTTGGCCTCCTCCTACAGACACCTCGGCGAGATCAAGAAAGCTATGGAGTACTTTGAGAAAGAAAGGGAGGTTACTGAAGTGACCGGAGACAAACTGAAGAAGGGCCACGCCTTCAACAATTTAGGAATCTGTTACATGGATGTGGGTGATTACAAGAAAGCTATCTTTTACTTCAAGTACTCGCTGAATATCGCTCTGGCGGCTGGGATGAGAAAAGAGGCGGGTGGTTCGTACTCTAACTTAAGCTGTGCATATTTCAAACTAAAAGAGCCAATGAAAGCTGTTGACTACTCACAGAAGCACTTAGAGCTGGCCAAAGAAATGGGAGACCGCCGGGCCCAGGCCACCGCGTATTCCGGTCTCGGAAATGCGTATCATGCGCTGGGTGATCTGGATGCTGCGAGGTCTGCCTTTGAGCAGTGTTTTGACTTAGCTACCAAAATTGGGGACCGAACACTGCTAGCAGTTGTGGAGACCAACCTTGGTCTCGTCTGCAACTCGCAGAAAGATTACAAGACGTCACTGATATACTACCAATCATCTCTTCGCCGCGCCAAGGAAACTGGGAATAAACTCACAGTTTGCAACGCACTGTCGAACAAGGGCATCTGCCTAAGTAAGCTGCGCGATTTCAACGGCGCCATTGCCAGTTTCGAGAACTGCATCAAAGAATGGGAAGACATCAGGGCAAATCTGGGCAACGAGGACAGTCTGAAAGTTTCAATTGCTGATCTTCATACTGCTGATTACAAGCTGCTTGCGAGTACCTTGCTTTTTGCGGGAGGCCAAGTGGAAGCCGCCATGCTAACCGCAGATCGTGGTCGCGCCATGGCTCTTAAAGATCTTTTGTATCACAAGTTCAAGGTCAAAGGTGAATATGCGAAAATTAAACAGCAGAGCACGGAGGCGTCACAAGTCTCAAGGTTTGTTGATAAGCTGCGCGAGGATGCCAAGTTAACTACGTTATTCTACAGTGTGATTGGCAGGAACGTCTTCACGTGGGTTCTCAGTGGTCCAGACTTAAACGTCGCTGAATGGCCTGATAACGAGGAGGATTACTGGGCGCTAATCACGCTTGTTGAGACCACACTAGCTGAAATCGGGCAAGAAAGCTTAGAACAACGACCAGCAGAAGACAGATCATTGCTGGCCTCAGAGACGGACAGTTTTGAAGACATCTTTGATATAAATGGCTCGAAATCTTCCATCCAGTCAGAGCACGTGACCAGCGCGGAGAATCCTAGTGTCCAGTCTATTCGAGAAGCACTTCGCAGCCGCGTTTTGAAACCAATCGACGCCGGGAGCCCAGCGTGCTCTTTACGCAAGCTGTACGAGATATTAATCAAGCCAGTTGAGCACCACATTCAAGGAAACAAATTGCTGATAATTCCTGAAACGTTCCTCTATTCGTTGCCCTTTTCCGCTTTAGTGGACGAAAACGGCGTGTTCCTTTCTCAGAAGTACAGCATTCAAATTTGTACCTCGCTGGAAACCTTGGCCATTATCTCTCAACGTCCTAAGAGGGATCCTGTAGGCGGCGCTCTGGTGATTGGCAACCCTCTGGTTGGGCGTGTCTACAGAGGAGGTGCAGAAATAAGTCCCTGTGAGCTACCAGGGGCGCAGAAGGAGGCAGAGAAAGTGGCCTCTTATCTCCATACCACAGCCCTAACACAACGGCAGGCTACAAAGTCGCGTGTTGTTAACCATCTCGTCAAAGCAAGCGTCATTCATATTGCTGCCCATGGGGACCCTGGCCGAGGAGAGATCTTCCTGGCACCCAATCCAGACCTCACTCGGGTCAATCGCCTTCCAACTGAAGAAGAGTACCTGTTGACATGCGCAGACATTGCCGAACTGCGCCTGCGAGCCAGTCTGGTTGTGCTCAGCTGTTGTCAAAGTGCACAAGGAGATATCCGAGCCGAAGGGGTCGTTGGTATAACTCGCTCGTTTCTTGGGGCTGGAGCGAGGTCTGTTGTAGTGACACTGT
Organism: Meandrina meandrites; assembly: GCA_963693305.1. NCBI lineage: Eukaryota > Metazoa > Cnidaria > Anthozoa > Scleractinia > Meandrinidae > Meandrina > Meandrina meandrites. The sequence continues at coordinate 12,430,877 of OY855903.1, read as the reverse complement.
GGGCAATTGATGATGACGCTACGCTGTCTTTCATGCAGTTCTTCTACAATTATTTGTATCAAAACCTGTCCGTGTGCGAGGCGTTACAACGAAGCATGATTCTTATGCAAGGAAACAAGGAGTTGAAGAGCATCTCTAAATGGGCGCCATTTTATGTCATTGGGGAAGATGTGAAGTTCACAGATGAAGATATCAAGCAAATCAGAGAGAAAGCGTTCAAATTTTAAAACAGCACAGATAACCAGAAAGACTTACTCGAATTATAATGACATGAACAAGTTTATAGCCCAAGTAAACAGACATCGTTTCGCCCACCACTTCCAGTCACAGTTATTTTCGCGCCTACCATGCAGAAGTTAAGGGCAGCGCAAACCTATATCACACGTTTGATTAAGTCGTTTTCCAAGTACAAATTTACTTCAAATTGAAGGAAACCTGGAAATAATAGTTTTCGTAAGTAGGGAAACGGCAACGAAGGAATAATAAACCCAAAAATAAACAAAGATGGTTTAGACTGAGAAAGATTGGGACGGATTACAAACGAGAAACTTACAGGCCTATAGACTGACTGGGTGGGGTTTCGGGGGGGGGGGGGGGTTGCACACGAACCCCCGGGCCCCTCCTCCCAATCTACGGGCCTGCAAGACACTAAGAGACTTTTCAAGGAGCAACGAGCAAAATGTCGATCAGGTTCGAAAAGGCACACTGCTTGAAAAGGTCCGGTCCGCGGAATGATACAACATAATTATAGGCCGCTTGCAAAGAATTTTTACTGACAACAAAAATGATATGACCGAATTTCCCAAATCTTTCGCCTGTATTTCCCTCTTCTTCCGTTATCTATCAGACTAGAATCAAAGGCAGAGCGTGACTCAGGTGTGCATGTTATCTCGTGTTGATTTCACCGATTTGAATATCGCGGTCGTACAACTTTACGAAGGAGGAGTTTTGAAAAGTTATCGAGGGTTACCCAAAAGCAAACCATTGACATCCAATTTCTGTATGCAAATTCTCATTTAAGGCCATTAGCATCAGCATTCTGATGCCGCTTGTCCAATCTGCGCGCCTTCTCTAGCTTCACATCCATTATGATTCATCTGTGTACCTTAGTTTGACACAGTAGCAGACTGTTAAGCTCGCTTATACGAGCCCGTAGACTATAACTGTAAGCCGGTAGGATTGGTCCTACAATGTTTGACCAGTATCAAAATATTCAATTAAAAAAATTTAGGTTGAAGCACTTCCAAGACGAACCTATCTTAGCATTATAATCTCGCAACTACCCTTTCACAATTTGATCAAGGCTCATCTGTAGCAATTGAAAACTTGGGAGCCTTCTATACTAGCCACATGAGTGGCAAACGCAAACGGTGTGTGATTTTAAAGACAAGTTCGTTTATATAGGAATGAGTGAAAATTAACGCAATTCTCTGTTGTGTTATGTTAGAATTAAGGTGCTGTAGAAATAAAACAATCGAAATGTGAAGGAGAAGGCGTTTTCAAAGGTCTTTATCTGAACGGGAAAGGCGTCCCTTACGGACCGGTCGACCTGACCAACAGCTATGTAACTCCCCTGATAGCATTTCCTGTGCCACTGGTAACATAAATGATGAGAAAAATTTCTACACGTGTGGTCGGTTATAAGAGGAAACGAAACTACCAGGGCAAAACCAGCCTACGGGCCTGTCTTGACTAGATTCACACTGTTCTTGTTTCTTGTTTTAGGGCAGCAGCAGAGTAGCATTAGCATTAGTAGTAGTAGCAGCAGCAGTAGCAGTAGTAGTGGCAGTGGTAGCCGTACAGCGGCAGTAGCACTACAGTAGCATCAATGGAAGTGGCAGTGGCAGTGGTAGAAGTAGTAGTAGTAATTAACAATTATTGGACGACAATGAACAAAATATCGTGATTTATCAGTGCCGAGAAGATCAATTATTTGCCGAAGTCTTCGGCTTCGGCAAATAATCGATCTGCGAGACACTGACAAATAACGATATTTTGCGAAAACCGAGTTCAATAATTATTTTATCATTCGATTACTGAATTTGTTTTGCGCAAGACCTTTTTCGCTTGGGCGGTTTGCTTTCCCATTACAGACCACGTGATATTCTCTAGAGAATTTTTCTTTTACCCACATAAAATTTATTCATTCATATACACGCGACTATTTGAAAATTTGAAAGCAAGAATTCTCAAGAGTATCATCACATGGTCTGTAATGGGGCAACGAAACGCCCAAGCGGAAAAGGTCTATCATCTACGGGAAGTGGGAACTTCGCACTTTCTTGCTGAAGTGATGCAGACGAAAGCGTAACTTCGCCTTCGATGATACGAACTTTTCTTCATCCAATTCTCTTTCTTTCAGATATTACCGAAATACATTAAGGGAAATTTTTGTTGCCTTTTTTGTATTCCGGCTGCTTTTTCGGGTCTAGTAGACAAGTCAAACGCTCTCCCACAGCTCCGGAAAACGAGCTGCTATTTTTCTCGGAAGTGGACCCAACTACGCATGAGCAGAATATTATTTGTAGCAAAATCACTGTCAGACGCTAATGCGCATGAGCAGGCCATTATTTGTAGGCAGTTATTTGCAGATCACGTGTAAGGGTCTCGACCAATGAAAAGGAAAGAAAAAACGCATCGAATGATAACTTGCTTTATTTGCATGACCGTCACATTTTACAGTAATGCAAAAGCATTATTAATTTTTTTAAACTAAAAGTAACAAAACGATCCTACTCTATCATATTACAGACAACTTGATAATAACAATGCATCACGTTTATTCATATATGAAGAAATCATCACCAGCTTATTTACATGATAATTATTTGAGTTCATAAGAAGTTTGATGCTTTCCGAGGTTGATTTCCTTTCAAAGTTAGATATTATTTCATTGATTTGATTTACATGTAAAAATGTCCTTCTTTTGAAAGAGTATCTGCTACAATCTGATAAGAAATATATTCCATTTTCGACTTGATTTGACTTGCACAATAGACATAATCTATTTTCTCTCGGTATAATATAATCAGTTTGATATCTACCTAGTTCAATCATAATTTTGTGATTACTTAATTTAAACTTCATCAAATTTCGTCTTTCATTTCATCACTTAGTTACACATATTTCTTAAAGTGTCCCGTTTAGCGCGGTCAAGAACTTTTGCCGATGGCGTGTCCTTTGGTAGGTTAAAAAGAATAAACGCATAAGCAGAACGAACACACTCATTCTTCAGCTTATGCTGTTCTGACGTTTCTCGCTATACAATCTGGAATTACGACTACTTTTAAGGTTGTGACGTCACAGTCGTCACTAGGACATCGCTGAACCCAAAACCGCGAGCTCAGTAAATTTTACGACTGTAATGTCACCGAAACGACAACTTATTGCATCGCCCAGTGAATCCGATGATGAACACTGCTAAATCCGTTATTGACAGAAAATAAAGGCTTGACCATTGCAACAACAACCAAGCAGTGTTTCAGACGAGTTTTACCACTGCAAACATTTTACCTAAAAGCCAAGCGAAACGATAATTTTGTGCATGCTCTTCCACCGCGCGGTGGACTGCCTAAGTGTCTTCGACTTGATCATCACAAACTACAAATAAAGCGAGCACGAGGCGCATTCACAGTTTCCCCAGACCCTTTTTTGCCGACTGCGTGGCCGTAAGATCAGGGATGGCACCGGCCTTTTGCAGTCTACCCGCACATGGCTGCGATGTGACTACTAAGAAACAATCGCCAGAAAGATGTGTGAGAAACAGCAGTGATGAAAAGCGTCATTTTTTTTTTCAGCGCAAAGAAGACTGCGTTGTTTTATTTCAGTTGTTACATCACCTTATTTTCTATCGCCCTGATTCGGCTTGTTGCGCAGTATCCTTTGTTCCTGTTTAACTAATAGCGACAATTCGATAGAAGGTTTAATGAAAATGGTGGCATGTGCGGCTGTGACAATAAGGTCAAAGCTGTCTCCCCTGTAAGAGTGGCCTCTACCACTCCTGATAAGGAGCCAAGTGATCGAGAAAAACAGTCAGCTTCTCTCCTCCCTCAGCAAACACAGCCCAGAAATAAGATTTTTTGGCTGTGAGTCTGTCTAAACCTCCAAGCACACCACATTCCATTATGACATTGAAAATTTCTGGACTTTGGATAAAGTATTCTACTGTTAGACTTTGGTCGTAAACTGCCAGCAACTGCAGTGGGTGGCTATTTAGACTCTGTGTTTGAATCTTGACGATGAACTTCTGACGACTGTTACGTTTGAGTTTGGGACCCTCTCCAATACCCTTTAAATCAGCACCAAAACATGACACTACGCTTATCGGCATAGCGCCAACTGTTACAGAATAGCGACTTTTGAGTGCGAAACATAATGTTTTATGTTTGGGTCTGTGTTTACGTTGGCATTCCTTGCAGCAATAAGATGCAATGTGGCAATTGGGGCACATTATTGGAAGTTCTGATTTATTTCTTGAGCGACGGCAATACGTGCAACCACCGTAAAGCCGTTCAACAACCTCCCTAGGATGATACAAGCCTTCCCTATTGTTAAATTCTTTGTTTCCGTCAAGAATAGGTGGATTTGAATACAGCTCATTCTTTTCTCCCGGTGGAACATAAAAAAGAGAGGAAGGGTGATAACTACCAATTAGACGACTATCAATAGGACGACTGCCTTTCATTTTATCTTCACACTCAAGCCAAGGGCCACTGTGATCTCGAACAATATTTTTCTCCAGATGAATTCGTCCAGAAAAATTAACACCGATGTAAATGCCGCCGCACTTGTTACCAGCAAGGACATTTCTTGCTATGTGTGCTGACGTTCGTGTTTTTGCAAGGATCCCCCAGAATCCATTCTCGAATATCTTGTTCTTACTGATCAAGAGGTGAGAATTAACATCCAGGGAAAGACCAAAATGTCGGTTGTGATGAATCTCGTTGTTTCGTATGACAATCTTGGTCTTGTTTTGCAATGCTAGAACGCCTTCTTTTGCATTTTCGAAGATCTTATTGCCATCGATAACACATTCCCCTGCATCTGGGCCAATCAAGACGCCGTGAAAGCCATTATCAAATACCCTGTTTTCAGACGCAACAAGTTTCCCACCTCTTCTTACTTCTAAACCAGCCTGATGGTTTCTGTATACTTCACATTTTCTGACTAATAAACAAGAACCTTCTTCGCCAACTAGAGTACCTCCACCTCCACAGTCATGGATTATACAGTTCTCAATCAGAGCAGAGCTTCCGTCCAAAATCTGGACTCCAGCATAACCATTGATACCAGAAATTGATCTTGCCTCTCCAAACTTACGAGTTCGATCGCAAACAGGCATTCCTGAAGATGCCGCTATGCACCCTGGACCGCCATTACAATCTGGATAGTCCTCACAACTTGTATTTCCTCCTGAAATCTCACAGTGGTTGACGTGAATGGCTCCTTCCTTGCCACTGCAGATCAGAGCAATGTTCCCTTTAGGAAAAACGATGTTCTCAAAATAACACTTGGCACCGGTAACGACACAGCACTGTGTACAAGTCACAATAGTTCTGGCTCCTAGACCTACAATCTGTAGGTTGGAAGAGACGACAAAGAAAGGCAAATTATACTCTTCTTCGTGTAATAACAAGGCTTCATTTCTTTGTAACGTAATCAGAGCAAATTTCAATTCTGTTTCATTGGTTATTTCTCTAGTGCGTAGCTCAGAAAGTTCTGGAAACATCTCACAAAACGTTTTGTCACGGCGAAGATTGGAGTCAAAATGGACGGCCACCGCCAATGCTGCCCGTGCCTGTCCTGTTAGTTGATCGGAACCACTTTTAACAAGTTCTTGGAGAGCCCAAGCCTTTCGTTGCAGTGCCTTGCTGTAAAAGGGCTTTAAAGAAAGGCACTTTTGACAGTCATCTAGAGCATTCTGTGGCTGACCAAGTTTCAAATGACAAAGGGCCCTGTTACAGAACAATCGATAGTCATCTGATGACAAAGCAATGGCGCTAGAGTAAATATCTAACGCCTCATTAAACTCTCCGATTTTCACTGCAATATTTCCTTTTTCTCTGAGCTGGTTGGCTTCCTCTTCAGTTTCATTTTGAGATGAATTTGCGTCGGCCAGTGCCTTGAGTTCAGGAAGGGGTTGTCTCATACAATAAGATATCAGCCTGTGCTCCCTGTCTTTCAGGGGCACATCTATGAAATAAGGCGGCACTTCTTCTCCGGAGGATAAATTTTCAAGGTGCACTAGAAAATCCAATTTTAGTTTTTGAATTTTCTGAGCCTTGACTTTCTCTTGAGATACGCTAAAAAATATCGCTGCTTCATTAAAGATACGCACGGTTTCCGCTGTGTATAGCAAGGTATGGACTGATTCTTTATGTTTTGATGAGAAGCTGTGCAAATGCTCCTGCAAATAGGATGCATGGGAGGCCAACCTTCCCCAAAGCTGTAAGGAAGGAGGATTCTCGACACTAAAAACAGCATCTTCGACGAAACTTTTGCATACTTCTGCCGGTGAACGTGTATTTGCTAATGCATAGTGAAGGGCCCGTAGTGCACAAGAAAGAACGCTTAACTCATTTTGTTCTTTCTCTATTTTACTTCGGATAACTTCTTGCACCAGACGATGAACACTGAAGGAATGCGTCCCATATCTTTGGAAAAGGGAAAACTTAGTAAGAAGAGAGACTATCTCGGCCTGGTCCCACAAATCGCTGACTGCCTCAGTATCGTCCACTTTGTTTAGCCCTTTATTGATCACTTCACAAGGAATATCGTCGGGGCCAAGAAAGGCGGACACTTTCATTACAAGAGATGGGATTTCTCCAAGTTCCATTTCTTTTGAGATTTGACTGATGTGATTAAAATTCAGCAACCATGTAGTGTGGATAGCCAATCGCTCAGCTGAGGTATTTTCCACGAAATGTCGAGCTTTTCTCTTCTTCAGGAGGTGCACTTTTTGCTTCTTATATTTCTTCACATACTCTTTTATGGGCTGACGAACACATCGTATATGGGCGGCAGCTTGATCGAGAGCTAAAGGAAGTCCACCAAGCTCCCTCACCAGTTCACGGAGGTCGCTGTCTTCCTCTCCAGCAATTTCCGTTCGCGTTCGAAGAAACTGAATTCCTTCTTCCTCTGTGAAGCAGCTCAACTCAATGCAAAAGTTTTCTTCGATTCCCGTTTCTTCTCCGATTTCCGTCGCTTCTCTCCTGGTGGTTATGATAATATGGCCGCGCGCCGCTTGTTTCCAGTGACCAGTGAGCAGCTTACGCATGTCCATAGACATTTCCAGCTCGTCAAGATTGTCAACGACCAAACACCACAACTTATCACGCCTTCTCAACCAGTCGAGAGTTCTTAACAAGGAATTGCAAAACTCTTTTTCAATAGTACCAATTTGGCGCGCCATGTCGCTAAAGGATATTTGAAAGAGATTGTTGTTTTCGCCCGAAATCCAAAAAATACCGCCTGGATATTCCTCCTTCTCTTTTTGTCGGCAGAGAAACTCTACAGCGAGGGACGTTTTTCCCACACCCCCGAGACCGCAAATTGCTGACTCAGCGCAACCATTCTCGATGCTTTTCAGTTGCGTTGCAATGGCCTCTAGCTCGGTTTCGCGACCACAAAAGCAACGATTGCGACTGGGTACTTGAAAAATTTCTACATCGGCTGTTGCGTTAACATTGCTTTCTTCTAGAGCTTTAAGCCGAGAATGTAATTCACTTTGCTCTAATTGTAAGACCTCTACCTTCGAGGTTAGATTACCCTGTTCGTGTTTTAAAGACGTTACAGTTGTCTCTAGGTCACTTTGCCTTTCCCCTAACAAGAAAATGCTTTCTTCATTGGTATTTTGTCGTTTTTCTATTTTTGTTAAGTTGTTACAAATACCTCCAATTGCACCGGAGAAAGCCTCGTTTTTCTCTAATTGTTCCTTTCGCTCTGCCTCCATTCGAGTCTCTATGTCAGTTATACGCTTATCAAATTTATTAATTTCATCTGTGACATCTTGAAGGGCTTCACGTATCTTCTTGGCTTCATCAGCGCTAGATTTCTTGATGGCTTCCAGGTCCTGGTTCAGGTTAATAACCTCGTCACTGACAAGTTTCATCAAATCCTTATCTACTGGGCATCCCATGCACAATTTCAAGCCTATATCAAAAGACAAATATAAATACACTCGATGCTATTAACTTCAACAAGTCAAAACAGATCGAGGATTGAACCTTAATTATGATATCACTATGTTTTTGTTTTATAAATCAGCATACAGATAACGTAAGGACGGGAATACTCATCGGAAAATTTGAAATAATCCTCTAAAAGAGAGCAACCGGGGCGTGGTTCAAGCTTTATTTGACTCCGAAAAGATACTACTCCAAAACAGACAGACATATAATACAGGCGAACCCCTATTAAGAGGCCACTCCCTATAAAGTAGCCAGTTGTTTGGGAAGTCCCGAAAGTATCGTCAGTATAATACTGTACAGAAAACCCTTATTTAGCGACCACCTTTAAAGCGGCAACGGACACCTTTTGACCATGCTGATGTAGATTCCTCTATTATTTTTACCTCCATTAAACGGCCACCAAGAAATCAATACTCGTCATTTTGGTTTTGTTTTTGTCTCGTGTCGTCATGACGTTGTCATGACGACACGAGAATACGCGAGGGGGAGAAGGTGCATTCCAAGGTGCATTCCTTGCGCGTTTGCTTTGTGAGGCCGCGGAATTTTCCCGCCATGTCAATATTTTTCCCGCCATGTCAAGATTTGCTTTGTGAGGCCGCCGGATTTTGTGCGTGTTGTGAAAGAACAAATAATTTTTGTTTATAAGTAGGAGTTCAAAAATATTGCTGCATTGAAAGTTTTTTGCTTTTCTGATGGTTCATTGAAATCGTTTGTCGGTTGGGAGTGTTTATTATAAATGGCTTTTTAGTTGAACAGAATTGAACTTTAATTTAGGGAAAATCACGGCGTAGAATGTAAAGCAGTGAAAGAGATGTATTAAATTTGAGCAGTTTTATTAGATGAAATTTTTGTACATTTCTTAAATGGAATGGTTTCGAAATGGTTGAGACAATTAGGAGAGAGTGTTTGATTTATGAACTTGCAGCGAACGCAAATTCTTAGTGGTCCAACAGGCAATATAAATGGAACAGAAATAAGGCCCCTTTTAGCTGGCGACAGTGCCTATTCACTAACGAACTGGCTAGTGAAACCCTACCCGGACAGAGGACGCCTGACTCAGGAGCAGAGAAGTTTAAAACCTAAAGTTCGGTGCGTAGTGGAACGAGCATTTGGCATGTTGAAAGTTCGTTGGAGAATTGCGTTGAAAAAGGTTGGACAAAAAACGAGCATCCTAAAAAAGACTATGATTACTACGTGAGTTTTGCACAACAATTGTATGTATCGTTTCAATAACAGAAGATAAACGATTAGATAAAGACAATCATTTTTAAATCTTTAAAAATGTCAACTATGGCGTTTGTTTGTGCCATTTGCCTGCTCTGGGCGTCACGGAACATTTCAGCTGATCGTTCAAATCTTGCGTTGTCCTGTTCCATATAAGCTAATACTCTTTTCACACATTTCAATAAAAGAACTCTGCATGCCAGTCTGGAGTCGTACTTTCTCGCCTTTCTTTACTCAGGATGTTGAAATAGGGGAAACCTTCTTTAATTTTCTGAATTCCATCTTCTCCAGTCGAGCGAGATCGCTGCTTGAACTCGTACTCTAGATTCTGCTGCCGTTTCTTCACCTGCTGTAGCGTTCTCTGGCTTTCTGGACACCTTTCTTTGTACGAAGAATAGATATCGTTCCAGATTTTTATTTTTTTCTTTGTGAAACTCCCCACAGCTTACTGAATTTGGGGGCCCACGCTTCAAGAAGTTCGTGCGTTTCTTTCTCAGTCCTGTCAACAGACTTAACGCGAGGTTTTTTCATTTTGTGTTTGCCGTAGCCAGCCTGGTAGCAAGTACTTCGACATCACTTGCAACTGAAGACTGAGGCGATAGCATGCTTCTTGCCAGTAGAATTGGTGATCATCGAGAAATGTTTATCAGTACGCCGAGATAAAATCATTTTAAGTCAGCTGCGTTAGGGGGCTAAAAAAAGCCTTAAGCTTGACTTATCTTACAATCGATTACAAACATCTCAAAAGTTTAAAGGGCAACTCTTGGCAAGAAAACTATATTTCAGTAAAAGCTTCCGAATGTTTCCAAAATTACACAGGAAGCAAAAAATTTGAATTCAGAAGCTTTTTTACCGGTTAATTTTAACGTAAAACTTCGTATTTTACCGCTTTTGTGACATTTCGCCATGGATGCTTCGATTATGATCACGAGATGTGATACGTCACAGGTGTGGAACCGCAACAAGTCACGAACATGGCTGACTCAAATTCTTGCAGTGAGAGCTCAACTTCTGCCAGCGACTCCACTGATTTTTAGAGAGCTATAGGAGGGGATATGTCAGGGGATGATTAAGAACCTTCTATGGTATTTCGACCCTGGCGTTTTGAGCCTCCAGGGAAAAACAGCGAGACAGAGAAAGGGAGTAAAATATCGAACCTCCTCACCGCCGACGGCGACGAATGGTGAGTGAATTGAAGTCCTAAATGTACAGTTTCTTTCTCTATTACCTCGGCCAGTTGTTTGTGAGCTAAGTCAAACCTGAAAAGCCTTGTTATTATTTGCATGTACGCGAGAAGCTTAATTAAACATGCTTTTATACAACCAAACTGTTTGCTGCATTTTGTTGTTTATATTCGGTCTTCAAATATTTTTGCTCATGTTTATCACAATAGGTTTTGAGCTTCGGCCTAATGTACACTATCTATCTTGTGCGTTTGAAAGCTTGCAAATACAGAAACGCAAGTTAAATTCTTTGTCTCCTTTGTGTTACCGATTTTTCTAAATTCTGCTCGAAAACGAAGAATTCTGCCGGCGAAATGCCAGCTACCGAAACTAGACTATAATGCTCGAAATTCTGCGGCAGATTTTATCTAGGACATACTCAGGCTTGCAGTTAAATGTGGACAAAACTCTGCTGGGTCTCTTCACTTCTTTTGTTGGGAGAAGGGAGTTTGCGCTTTCTGTAGTTGAAACAACTTGCCTCGAGGAAACTTTGTTCAAAGTTGTTCGTGCTTGTATGCGTAAAACTGTAGAATGATTTTGTAAACTGATTACTGCCACCAGGACTATTACACGACCCTGCAGTGCGTGATTTTATATTTATAGGTATAATTAAGTTGTCATGTTTTTATTTTGCAATTTATTATCTTTTTGCGAAAAGCACCCCCACGAAAATCGAAAATTGTGCTGTTTGGCTCCTTATTACTTTCGCGTTTGCTTGCGTTTTAATTCATCGTTTGCATTTGAAATGGTCGTTGCGCTCTTCGTGTATTACAACTTTTGGCATGTTTTCCTTTAGTTATCTCGTCAACTGACATCTGCTAGAATCTGCACACGAAACTGTTTCGTGGTTAGGCTAGGGAGGGTGAAGGGAAAGAGCGTGACACGCTTTCATACCCGGGTTTCATGCTACATCCCAGGTTGTCTAATTTACAACAATTGTTTCTCAAAAGGAATCACAGAATAAGTACTTCACGCAACACTTCTTCTCATAGTTATCCGGATATTGTTTTATATTTGATTCCCCATTTCTTCGTATAATTTTATATCCCGCGAGAGCGCCTCTGCTAGCGCGCGGGGTAGTGGCTTCTTAATGCGCAGTACTGACCTGCACGCAAATCACGCGCGCCTTTCGAAGGCATATACTTCAAAGAATCAGTACATTTGATGGTGGGAATTGCTTTCTATTTTGCCAATTAACAGCAGGAGAAATCTGAGGGTGGCTACAAATTTCTCAACAACAGAATCAAAATATATCGGTCTGTTTCCGAACGCGTGGATTTCGCTTACATATAGGACAGAGTCAGGACATATAGAGGCTCAGTATTCCTACTCATAAATGAAGAGATTTCTGACAAATTATGGGAGTCAGCACTCGCAGACCCTTTTCAATTTACTATCTACTCCAGACAAAAGGCATCTTTATCACGATATGGTGCAAGAGAGGATGCATCGTATTATAAAGCTATGTACATTTGCTGACCTTAGAAGACGGCCGATCAATCTGACGGATTTGTTTCGTTTCACAAACACATGATTTACTCTTTTTAAGTTTATTTCCTTTCATATTTAAGCACTGAAGCACTACCTTTTTTATCTTGGACATCATTGAACAGCATAGGGTCTTCTCTCCTTGTCATTCTCATTTATGAAGAGAAGCTTGGCGTGTTTTCCTCTTATCAGAAGCAAAAGCAAATCTGCCTTCCACACCTGTGACGTACATCACGTGACGTACCAAAATCCGAACGTTTTCAAAATGGCCGCCAAATTGGCGTAATAGAATATTCGTAGTAAATTCATTTTGGCCGATATCTTTAAAATTTTACCTTCTAAAGATTCCTGTTGCTATAAACAACTTATAGAAAAAAATAAAAAAAATCGGGGTAAATTTTCCAAGAGTTGCCCTTTAACAAGGTCAAAGACAGACCTCACCCTAAGTAACCCAGATAAGAAGATGTGGTGATATTCGGCCGGGATGGGAGCTGAAAACAGGAGCGGTAAGCGGGAATTTCGAGAAATAGCCGGAGCGGGATTTTGTGTTTTTATGCAGTCGCGATGCGAGGATCTTTACGGAAAGTTTTTTCGTAACTGCATAAAATGTAATTAACAAAATTTGACTGGAACAAATTGCTTGATCTGTGTAGCGGTGTAGGGCTTCAAGTACGGGATAGGTTATAGTGTAGTGTGTCAAATTTATATAGTTGCCGTTACACATCGTCCTTTTAACATGGTAAAAGGGCTCTTTACCTCGGGAAACTCACAAATAGAGCGGACGTTTTTTTGGTAAATATCATAAATAATATGTGCTCTGTCATTTTGTTTTTCCGCGTGCTTTGTAATTTTGTTTTCCCGCGTGTTTTGTCATTTTCATGGCCTGTTCGCCATTTTCATTTCCCGCTTATGAAAAAAAAGACTAAAAATTATCTCAGCAAAATGTTCCCCAAGGTAAATTTATGGCGGTGTGAAAAAGAACAAAAGAATCGCCCATGAAAGTTACCGAGGCAAATAGGTAGGTTTTCCAAGTACCCCAAGATAAAATGACCAATCGCGAGGCAAACCTCAAACAGGGACCGCGGAGGGGGAGGGGCTAGTAGGGCTATAGCCCTACCACTTTTTTGCTTGGGTTGATTTCTAGGGCTCCAGATGACATTGATATTTTATGAATTTCCCCACTTGAAAGCAAGAAACAAGTATGCTCTTGCTTATGCACGAAGACAAAGACTCGGCAAAGCAGCGCGGCGTTTCGCAGGCGTTCCCACCGTACCTACAGTACCAACCGTACTGCCAAAGATCACTTTAGAAGGGTGTACAGTCAACTCTCGTTTTAGTGGACACGCTTGGGACTTCGTTAAGTGTCTATATTAGCGAGAGTCCGTAACAGCGGGAGTTATTTCTAGTCAAACCTCTATAGCCGGGGATCTGAAAATTGTCCGTAATAGCGAGTGTCCGTAATAGCGGGGTATCCGCTAGGCGAGAGTTGACAAGACCCACTCAATTCTCCTTCGTTCGCGCTTGCCCGCTTTTCGCCAGACTCACCGAGAGCCTAGAATAGGCTATAGCAGTCTAGCCGTTTTGAACAGCCACAAGCACAGAACAGAGACCAATGGGGCCTCAACAGACAGTGTCGGCAAAGCTGACGTCGCACAAGAGTTTGTTTCTCGCAACGAGAATCGCAAGAGAAATTTTTGAAACTTCAAAAGACATCTTAGGCAGTTTTATTTAAAACATTTACTGTATTGGATGGTATACCAAGTGAGGACAGCTATGCTATATTTATTAGGGTTGTATATATGATGGCGTGGAAATGCATGATAAATGGCGGAATAGTGGCCTCTAATCTTGGCCAAAATTGTTAAAAATTGGCCAGATTTTTTAGCCCTACCACTTTTAAATGGTCTCCGCGGTCCCTGTCAAAGACAAGCAAATAAAATAAACAGAGAAATTTGAAATTAAATATGATGGCGTGAGGTTTAGATTTCCTGAGGTCAACTTTGCGTGTTCAAGGCAGCAAAAACGTGGTCTTTCTTAGAATCATGGCTTGATGGCTTGCTGATTTGTAAGTAAATGCTATTTTTTTTTTGGAAATTTGGCGTTTAAATACAACACTAGTCAAGGAAGATCTATAGTGCGTTTTCTTATATGTATTTCGATCTCATTTCAAGGTTTAGAAAAATCCAACAAAGAGATTTATATAAACGGAGTCTTCGCCTTCTATTTCTTCGCTGTCTGAAATACTGACATAACAAAGCAGTAGAGGACTGTCGAAAGAGTATAAATAATAAAAGCAAGATGATGCTAAGCAAGCACCCTCGAATTACCCATTTTCGCATTTCGCGCCAAAAACAGTATGAAAAATTGACCTTGGTAAAGCGTTAAGTGTGTGACCGCAAACACCTCGGTAACGTATTCCTGCGGTGAGTTTACCTTGGTGTTATTTACTTGGGAATGCTATTTGCCTGGGTATGTAAAACGTTCGTTACAAACATATCGGCATTTCTATTTTCAGCGTTTTCGTCACAAAAAACATGTAAGAAATACTCTATTTTCTGATATTGTTCTTTGATCGTTAAAAACGGGCAATAAATAACAAAAGAAATGGAAAACAGCGCAAGTGTGGAGGTGAAGTGGGGGACGAGTGCTTCGAGTAACGCTCAATTCCTCTTGCGTTCAGTTTGCGTCGGAAATAGAGAGGACGGACGTTTTTTTGGTAAAAATCATAAATAATATGTGTTCTGTCATTTTGTTTTCCCGCCTGTTCGCCATTTTTATTTTCCGCGTATGGAAAAAGAAGACTAAATATTATCCCAGCAAAATGTTCCCCCGTCTCTGCTTTCCCTATCCCTGGATATGGTAAATTTTCTAAGAACACCTATTTTTTTAGTGGCGCGAAAGTCTTTAATGAACTCCCTGTAAATATTGCAAGCGTAAATAACATACAAGCTTTTTGCGCCCTAGCAAAACATTTACTTTTATAATAACTATTTAGTAAAGTATATTTTAATCTCTTTTTGACTGACACGAGACAGCCCAAAGGGCCTTTGATTAATAAGCTGATCAATCTAAATGACGGTGTTCTTTTATCTTTGGTAACAACACTGGCCTCCTGTCCTGATGAACACCCTAAGTGAAACCAAAGTACTCAACTTTACACCCCTTAGAACAAGCATCACCTCCCCTTTCTCCCCTTCCTCCTCTCCCTTCACTGGCCAGTAAGCATTTCAATTTTGTTGAATAGCAAGAGAGGGATGTGACCTCATATAGTTGCAGTGACTAGCACGTAAAAATGGAAACCTTTCTACATAATAGAATGATGCCCTAACCCTTCGTTTCCCAGTCATGAAGGTCATCAAGCTCTTTATCTTCATCAGGTTTTGGAAGCCCCAGTGAACGAACCAATGTTTCGATAACCTGAAAACAGTAGTTGTATTCTGGTTCAGTCCAGTGGTCGAAGTTGCAATGACCCCACTCATTCCTGACTTTAGTGCGTACATCCTTGGCATTGGTTTGAACAAGAGCAGGAAAAATAGATGCACCCAAAAGCATCCCTAACACTGCTGACATGTCGCATGTGTTATCAAATCCTGCAAATAGGCAATAAAATTATTAGTAATTAAGCTGGATACTTAGTATGGTTTTTCACTTAGCAGAAGAGGATTGACCCATTCAATCCACAATGATGATCATCTGTTTGCTCCTTAAGACACTGTACTGATAATACCGTAATGATTCGATTTAGCGCCCGGGGCGCTTATTTACTTTTGGCACCTCAAGGGAGGGCGCTTATTCGAGACAGGGCGCTTATTCGGGACAGGGCGCTTGTTTAATTTTTTGAGAATCAACCAAATGTTCAAAACAAACTTTAATAAATATTAAAATAACTAGCAATAATAGAATCTGTAACAGTAACAAATTGTTGAAAGTTCAGTTACTTTTAAAAGAATTGTTCATTTTAGCAGTAGATATATACATGTACGGTACGGTGAATGTTCATGAGTTTATCCACGGTACTTAACAATAACAAAAACTGTAAGAATGGGGGCGCTTATTGGAATAGGGGCGCTTATTTACAAAAACACATTCTATGGGGGGGCGCTTATTCGAAAGGGGGTGCTTATTGGAAGGAGGGCGCTAAATCGAATCATTACGGTATATAGATTTAGCCAATACTAAAAGCAGAGCTCCACAGTACATATACCACATTTTTTGCTGGTTCTTAATAATTTGTTAAAATACTCTAATTGAAGTTATTGTCCAACTACTCAAGATTCTATAGACAAAAATAAATCGTCAACTCCAGTGGCAGAAATTCTGCTGACAAAATCCTACCGGGGGGGGGGGGGGGGGACTCCCATATGGAAGCGACGGGGATGCTCATTGGAAATTTTGAATTTAACCCCTAAAAGAGACCAATCTGGGTGTGGCCGAATCTAATGCAGACCCCTAAAAGAGACCATATAACGAATCAAAATTCTTTCTTTTTAGTTATTTCTTCATGTGCAATCCTAAAGGAGACCTTGACGGCTAAAAATAATGACATTTTGCCCAGAACACAGGGCTCGACACTAACACTTTCCCGATTTCCACTGGAAAGTAAATTTACTACTTGGAAAGCAAAAAAACGAAAATGAACCAAAATACTTACCCGATCTGGAAAGTAAATTTTTGGCTTCAATGGAAAGCAAATTTTATGCTTAAAAGGCTTAAGTGAAAAAAAGTGCGTAAACATTTAAGAAAATGATACAAAAAACCATATGACAATGGCTACTCGTCTTAAAAAGACATTTACAATATTCTCGCATTCTCCACCATATTGGATCAAGAGAACTCCTGAGGAGGTCTGGGTACTATAAACACACGTGGTATGGTGCAATATTGAATACGTATAACGCCATTTTGGATTCCTCTTCGGACACATGTGATATCGATACAAACAAGTGTACCGGAAATGAGTCTATTTCAGTTCAGTTTTTCTCAACGTAGTGGTGATGTTGGAGAAAAAGAGGTTGAAAAGAAGTTGACGAGTATTAGACTGCCTCATGAGGATTCGTATTTAAGGGCCTACCACTGCGGAGTTTGATCCTCAACCTGGACTGAATTTTTGGTGGTCAAGTGGATGTAGGATAAGGTGTCCCCTTTTTAACGCTAAAGTAAAACAATGCTGAGACACACAGTATGATTTTTTAATATTATTAATTAAACATGGTTAGCAACTATGAAACTGTAATCCATTTTGGATAGTAAAATTTTGAGATGGAAAGTAAAATTTGAAGTCTACTTTCCAAAGTGGAAAGTGGTTCAAAAAGTTAGTGTCGAGCCCTGGAACACCCTAAGCGAGACCAAAATCTGAAATTTACACCCCTAAGCGAGACTACAAGCATCCCCGTCCCTTTCAAATGGGAGTTCCCCCCCCCCCCCCCTCCGGGAAAATCCTACTCCAGGCAGAAATAATCGCAATCCAATGGAAAAACCATTACCTGGTCAGCAGCCAACTTCCCAAAAAAAAACCACCTGAACCTCAATGAACCTCCTACACCTGAGCCTCTGATATGGTCATGTGATACTGGTCAGCAGATACCTTTATTTGACAGCTGTCAATTGGCCATAACATGGATGTCCAATGTCAAAGATGTAATCAAGGCGGCATGCCTTGGTTGACCTATTTTCTGGATTATGCATGCCTCTATGTTGCGTATATCATATTACGTACATTGTACACACGTTGGGTGCACGTCCTGGTGAACAATTCCGCTAGCCACAATGATCATGATCGAAAGATCAAATGCCTGGTTTTCCTATTTCTGTGCATGCATGATTCTTCTTGGGGACGCTGAGGAGCTCTGCTATAAGATCAGTCGCATTTAATATAGCCTGCGAGCAAGCTCTCTTCCACTTAACCCCTTAAAGAGCTTGCTCACATGCATGCAGGCTTATTGTATGCTAGCCATGAAAATAAAATAGCGAATATCAATGGCTATAAGACAACTGTCTTGATGTATACTTAAATTCTACAAGCTAAACTGGTATGAAATTTATGGATCAATTCAAGTTACGAGGAAAATTGCAATTGTGCTTGACATGCATATGTTGTGGTTCACTTTTGTCCCTGGTTCAAATTTTATATTCCTTTGTTTTAAACTAATTATCATTCATTACCATACCAAAAAAACAAAGGAAAATAAAATTTAAACCAAGGATAAAATTGAACTACAACATATACATGAAACAAGCAGCATGTCTGAATCTGACCTGCAGCTGTCACAGGAAAAATTGTCTATCAAGTGATTATCTACAAAACATAAAACATAATTCTCTCACCTGCAAACTTAGCCATGTGTTGTTCAAGATAAAGTTTAGCCAGGTCAACATCTGTTGTAATTTTGTAATCATACAAATGTTCTTTTCTCTTGAACATGCCCCAGTTGTTGTTAATGCTGCCATAATTCAACTTAAAAGTTCCATCATGAGTCAAGTGAGAACCAAACACTTGAGCATCAATTCCCTTTGAGCTCTTTAGTGATGTGTAGTGTTTAGATATTTGTTGTCCAGCAAAATCACGGAGGACTGGTAAGAGAAGTCTGTTCAAGCAAATGCCAATCACAACCCATCTCTTCTGGTTGTCAGAAAGGTCAAAACTGCTGACTGTAAGAAAATATAACAGGAATAGGAAATTGAGTGCAAATTGACCTTAAAGACCTGTAGCTATCAGACAAGAATCAGAATGGGATCATCAGAAAAAAGGAACACCCTTAATCAGTTGCAATAATTATGGATTCACCAACAATTCGCAAGTATTTAAGTGATGTTCATATCCACTGCAAAAAACCTCTTGAATAAGCACCCAGATTGGAAAAAAACTCTTCCCAGCTAGCTGCAGTGAGCAAATGGAATTTAACTTCACTCTTTATGCCAAAATATGTACATTAAAAATCCACCTTTTGGGTCACAACAGCATAATGCAAGTCTCATGTTAGATCAGAATACAATGGCTTCCTAGTGGAGGGGGACAGGGGGCGGGAGCCTGGGAGAAAAGGTGCGGGAAGCGGGAGGAGAGAGGGCGGGAAGCAGGATTCTTAAGTTGGTGGGACCTGGGAAAAAACGAGTGAAATTTCTCAACATTTCATTACATTTTGGAATAGATATGAGACAAATAGGAGAGAACAGCTACGGAAAGGGGCAGGAGGCGGGAGAAAAAGGTACAGGAAGCAGGAGTTAAAGGTCCGGGAGGCGGGAGGTTAAAACCCCCATGTCCCCCCCTCCCACCACTTCCTAGCTAGACTCTAAATTTATATGTCTTCTAAATCTACCTACCGGTATATAATGTTAATTTATTAACTTACCAGGTCCAGCTGTGGCTGAGGGAGCAGATAGAACTGTAGGTGTGGCAAATGGTCCCGGAAGTGTTGTTGGCAAAAATAAAATTTTACTTTTGCCTGTACCAGTTGCCATGACAACCTAGAAAATAACACCTAAAAATTAATAATAAAATTACTCAACCTCCCGTGCAGGGTCTCTCTCTCCTGCCCCCCTTCTCTCGCTATGGGGGGCAGGAGCGAGTGACCCTGGTAACGAGGTTGTTAAATTAAAACTGTAATTATGAGTAGAGTTACTCCATCTAACTACAGTTGTGGTTTGAGTTCCTTGTGGAGCTGTTTTTTACATGTAATATTATTGTTGTCTTTTTAAGGTCAAACAAGCTTTTCAAAAAACTATATATTAAACTGATCAAATACAAGGAAAAATATGTATGAACTAACCTAATCATTGGGTGCAGGGAATTGTCCACTGAATTTCTCTTCCACCCTGGCTTGTGCTAGATTCATTTTATTTGCATCTGCTTGTATGTTGGTTCACTCATTAAAACTGCAAATGCAAGCAAAAACACAAGAAAGTGACCGACAACTTTTCTGCCATCTTGGAAACAGTCTTCAACAATACTGCACGAACCTGCATTTCTTATCAACCCTCCAAGTTAAGACCATTTTAGTTGCCATGGCAACTAAATTGGAACCAAAGTCGCCAGCCTGGCAACAAAAATTGAGAAGAAGGATTGAAAGCGTGAGCTCAATTTAGCGACTAAAATTTTTCACTGGCAACCAAACTTGAGCAGTTGGTGGCCAAATGGCCACTAAGGAAAAAATAAACTTGTAGGGTTGCTTACGCTCCTTTCATTTGCATAATTTCTACATTTTGCATTTCGTGCTTTTCTCTTGTCGGATTGAGCCCTGACAAAAACGTTGATTGACTCTTTCCCATATTTGCAGGAACCCCAGATAATGTTGTTCATTTGGGCCACTGATTCAATCACAATTTGTTTACATGACAATATATAATTATTCTGCATACAGTATTTCTTAAGAAAATTTTGAAATGATAATTACTTTTTTTAGCTCTTCTTTTTTGACCTAAGAAAGCATGTTCTTGCTTTTCAGTTCTCGCTTAAAACTACTCATTGCAACCAGTTCTCTGAGACTATAATAATAATAGTCTCAATGAACTGGTTGAGTAGTTTTAAGCAAAAACTGATGTGTGTTTGGCTGTGGATTGCCAGGATGCGAATCATGGTTGCAAATTGAAAACATCTGAGGCTGATTTTTTTCCACTTTTTCCTTTTGTTTTGTGGAAAAATTACCCAGTATGGTTTGTTCTTCCTTTGAGGAAATCAATAGATTTCCTTCTACTGACTTTCTGGGAGTCTTCTGTGTACGTGAAAAAGAATTTCATTTCATCTTTAGCGCATTTTCACCCCAAATTGAAAGAATCCCCGTGACGGGGAGCCTTTTATTCCATTTGATTATGTTACAACAAATGTCTAAGATGGCGTATCAAAAATCGTCATTTCTGTCTTAAACGGGGTAGAAAAATCAGAGCATATCTTAAACAGGGTCAGGGTTTGGGTGGCCAGGCTGCACCTCCCTTCTCAAACTTCTGCCAAATAACTCCCCCCCCCCCCCCCTCCACCCCTGCCAGGGAAAATCAACAGGCCTAACAAGTGAAAGCCTAACTTTAACCCAGCACATGGCAGATTTAAGCCCTGGATTTCTGTGACTTTTCTAATGTATTGGTGATTATCTGTTTTTTTCATGCTTCATTAATTATATAAACTGCCAATCTTGTTGAATATGTCACTACTATAAAGTAGTGAATATATATATTCCCGGTGTGCCCAATCGATGATAATCAATCATCGGAAATCAATCGATATAATCGATGATAATCGATAAAAATCAATCGATTAATATCGATTGGTCTCACCAATCGATGAAAATCGATACTCACAATCTCAAGTCTCTTAATTGTATCGATTTTTATCAGTTTTAATAAATGAACCATTTATGAATTCTTACAACATTTTGTAAGCCCCTGGTGTAAGCGGATACGCTACACATTCCTCAGCGTGGACTCGAGCCAGTCTTGCCGAAGTCTTCCAGTCTAATGCGGGTCATCAAAATCCCGCGAAATGAACGTACTACTAGTAGAGGCCGTTGTGAAGGGCTACCACGAGTGCCCTTTTACAGTAACGACGGGTGAAGCATTTTCCCTCGAGAAAACAATCGGCAGTCGAGAAGAGGCATTTTGAGTAGACTGAACTGCGAAAAGGCGTGTTAGTCTATATGCGAAAAAACGGGGAAAATGGCCGGATCTCTTGTTATTTGAAGGAGTCGGTACTTAATGCGTAGCGCAAACGTATCTGAAATCGTTATTAAACGATTATCATTGACAATCGATATAATCGATAAAAATTGATGAAAATCGATGAAAATTGATGAAAATCGATACTCACAACTCTTTCGATCTTCGATTTTCATCGATTTTCGATATCAATCGATTAATTCCTATCGATTATTATCGATTACAATCGATTTTATCGATTATCGAATTTCATCGATTGGGCACACCGGGATATATTATCCTACTAAGTCTTTCAATTTTTGCGGCCAGGTCACCGTGAAACGTCAATTAAATAAAATTATTCTTCATTCAATCGTTTCCGATGGCGTCTAACGTCTTCGACCTTCGTTTTTATAGGAGTCTTCAAACTTCGTTTTCGATATGCTGCCGTTGAGCTCCGCCATTTTGACTGCTTTCGCAATGATAATTAGTTTTAGCTGCGGCTCTTTAGCCATAACCTACAAGTGTTAAGTTCGCTTCACTCACGAATTCGAAGTAACGGGATGCGATACGAAATACACTATCTTATGAGAAAAATAACGTGCTTTATAATAGCTGTTATCCCCGCGTACTGAGAGTATTCTTCTCTCGACTTAACTTCTCGTGCGACAAGTTCATCCCCCGTAAAAAATAAGCTTAATTTAAATTTAGCCTACCTACCTACGTACTTCTCTTTTAAAATATCAGGCACGATCGAAAAAGGATGACTCAGTTGTTGACGCCGTTTTTAACCAGTAAAATTTCTTCGTCGCATCACGAAGGAAACAGTTTTCAACAGCCACAAAATGGCAGAATGCCACTCCCACTGAAAGAAGGCCAATACAGCTTCCGGAAAATCAAGAAATGCGGGAATAGGTATTGAGTGACAGCTAAATTGAGCAGTGGAATGCAAGTTCACTGTTTTTCTTTTTGAAATTTGCACCGCGTGGCGTTTGGGCTATTTACTAAATAAATCAATTGAGAAACAATTTCCAAAAGGGCTCTCAATGAGCATCCTGCAAAATTCTTCATTTTGTGGCTGTTTATTCTTCCGGTAGTTAGCCTGTGTGCAGCCGGACAGTTGTCCTAGCTGATTTGGATTCCCCGTTCCAAGAAATCTGCTGGCTGATATTGACCTCTGGGGATCTAAATCATCTAGCGAATTTGGACCCCTTTCGCCGATTTGGACCGTACCCCCTCCCCGTTCAGCAAAACTCACGTGAACGAATCAAAAAGTGTACGTTAAAGGGACACTGTCACGGGGATTTTAATGCTTTTTGGGAAAAAGTACTAAAATTGGTGAATAGGTTTTCTTGTACACGAAATACACCTAGTATACCAAGACGGAGATAAAAAGTAAATTGCTGTTGAAGGAAGAAGGCAGCCATAACAATTTTTAGGTGTTTTTCCATTCCACAGGGACAAATCTTGAAAAAGTCAGCCTGACTTTTTCAAGTTGAGATCTAAAGTTCCTGATGGCATCACAATAATATCACTTGTTTATCGCTTCAATAGACTTTCATGGTGATTTTTAACAAAATTGGACCACTATTCATAGTTTCCATATGTCTTTAGGCTCTTGACTTTTCGAAGTGAAACTGGTGACAGTGCCCCTTTAATGAATGTTCCAGTGTGTACCAAAGTATGTTAAGTTTACAGTATGCGCATCGGAGTTATGTTTTCTTAGCTTCCCGTTGCAACGTTTTAAAACGAGAATTATATAGGTAAATTGTAAATGCGATTTTTGTTGACCTTAGCCGAATTTACAATTGTGTTTTTGTTTTTGTTGTATATCTCGGAGTTATGTTATTCTCACCATCCAGTCGCAACGTTTCCCAAATGAGAATTACATGGTTAGGTCTAAGTACGGTTTTTGTTGACCTTAGCCGACGTCACGACTGGCCAAAAGCGCAAAACCAAAATTACAATATAATTATGTTTTTGTTAGTTTGTTGTATACCTCCAAAATAAAAACAAGTTGAAATAAAAAAGATCCTTTAAAGGGGCGGTCTCACCAAGTTTTAGCCCACTTGAAAATCCAGTGAACATGCTCGTTGGTCGCGAAAGTTGTTTAAAAACTGGTGTGGCTGCCGACGGGTTGAAAAGAAGTGGTCAAAAATTTGAAAACGTCTGACCGAAGTTTGAAAGTGTTACTTGGAGGAAAATCGCTAAAAAAAATTCATTATGGTTTATGCACATATTATGGAGTCAATTTATACCTTTTTGGCGTTTAAAGGTTATCTTGTTGGTCTGTGAGGGCACTTCCATAATTCTAGCAAGTGTCCCTTTAAATTCCTTCCTCGTCGTCCCCGGCGAATTAATAGAGCTTTTACGGTATGTCTTTTTTAAAATTAATTAACAAGGCAGTAAGCAGAAGACAGTGACCAAGCACACAGTGTATAAAATAATGTTTGTTTAATTTAGACAACTCGGTTCTGATCAAACAAATCCAATATCTAACCGATCTTGGCAAGTTTAACATTCGGTTGACGTAACGTTTCTCAGCATGCTCGATAATTATTTCTTTACACAAGAAATCAAAACCCAGCAAAAGTAACTGTGACTATTTTCCAGTTAGTTTCCGTTGGCAGACCAGAATTAATTGCTCTCCTTTTACCTGACAGAATAACATCACCAGAATACTTTGACTGTGTAGATTTGGAAAAACGATTACAAAATCGATGTAATATTTTCAATAAACTTTTCTACGCCTTTTCACTCGTCTGCTCCTTTTTGCCGAAGTAGATTGTCTCATCAAACTGCTGCACGTCATCTGCGAACATATCTTCAGGAAGGGGGTTATTTGGATCGGAGAAATAAGTGGGGAAGGGAGGGGGCCGCTTGTGCGGTCTGTCTGCATCGCGGATCGTTAAAATGCTTCCTTTTTCTCCAGGGCAATTCCCAAGAACGTATAGGATATTGTACTTGGTGTTGATGCGGAGAACCTGTAGAAGGGAACATGAACTTGATTAGAACGCACGCACGCACGCACGCACGCACGCACGCACGCACGCACGCACGCACGCACGCACGCACGCACGCACGCACGCACGAACGAACGAACGAACGAACGAACGAACGAACGAACGAACGAACGAACGAACGAACGAACGAACGAAGACGCAAAAGACAAAGAAAGCAATTGAAAGAAAGAGCAAGCAAACCAGCAAACCACTAAATGGTTGAATTATAAACTGGACGTTTATCATCCAATAGCGTTATAGGATGGAGTGGAGTCCAAATTGCTTAATAGTCTAATTTGTTAGTCAAAAAATAATCTAGTTACAGACCGAATTAGACATCACAAAGTTTTTGTTGTCAATAATTAAGCACAACTATTGCAATGCAAACAAAAACAAAACAAAATCAATGTCATTACCTCGACAGCAAGTTTTGTGCAATTTTTGTTTCCCATGTGGCCTGCCATTTTTTTCCCAGGCCAGATTCTTCCTGGATCCTGATTGTGGAAATAAAAAATCTGTCAGTTACTAACAAAATAGTTCTTTTTTAAACTTATCTTCAGGATCAACAAATAATAGGCCGTTTCCGAGTTGCCTTACACCTCAATTTCAAAACGAGTCATCGTGCGAAACCATTCAAATGAAAATGACTTTGATTTGCATGAAAATGGACGTGTAGGTAAAACACATTTTCATATGAATGGTTTCGCACAAAGACTCATTTTGACACAGAGGCAAAATGTAACACGGAAATGGCCTATTGATTACTTGCCACAAAGGGCACAGGCCAAACACAACATTTTTCTCAGCCTCATCCAATAATTGCTTATTACTCCTTGAAGATAAATGTTTTTAGCAGACAGACACTTGGTGTGTTCTGTTGGAAATCCATGAATCTGATTGGTTCTCCAATTTTTTTTGCTGTCTATATTTGCACATGATTGTCTTGCTATCCACAGAAAAATTTCTTCTTGATGTTTGGCTGGAGGATTGGACTGCAATCTTTTAGAGCACCTACATGTACTACACCAATCAGACTATGAGGGGTAGAGTTTCCCATGAATTGAACAAGTGATCAATGAGGTGTAGCTGTGTTGACTAGTGCTCATAGAAAACTCCTGAGGCTTGCCGTCTAATAATTATTGTTAAGTATCACACACCTGTCCTCCACCTGTAGCTCCCATTTTCCTGTGTGTTTTTGACTGACCGTGTGATGCCGGCTGACCTCTCATCTTCCATCTTTTCATCACACCTTGAAATCCTCTGTCAATTCTGTATATTGATATCCAAAAAAATGCAACATTATAGTCAAGACAATGTAAAACAGCTGGGCCAGTTGTTCAAGCCCTGATTTTAGTTTCATAATATTTCAGTGAGATTTTCAGTTTACATTTTGTGTCCTCCAGTTTTAGTGTTGACAAGCCTCAAAGTCCTATACCTGGCATATTTTGGATGTCACTTTTGGTGGAGAGGTTTCTGCAGAGATCCAAAAGTAGCACCACAGTCGACAACTGCAAAGTCCACTTAACATTAGCAATTAAAATATTCCGACTCAGATAATGATAATCAGTATGTGACAATAAAATAAAATAAATCAAACTGTAGAGCAGTGTGAAAACGATGAGTGAAAAATGAA
The DNA here is from genome assembly GCA_963693305.1 of Meandrina meandrites. Lineage (NCBI taxonomy): Eukaryota > Metazoa > Cnidaria > Anthozoa > Scleractinia > Meandrinidae > Meandrina > Meandrina meandrites. Next base: position 12,404,500 of record OY855903.1, on the reverse strand, counting down.
GGGAGGGGTGTGGGGAGAAGTCCTGCCATTTTTTCTGCTTGCCGTTTGTAATAATATTAATCCCAAATTTCAAGCTGCTCCCCAACTAACTGAACACCTAGAACAGGCTAACTACATGGGGGTCTAATGCCCTATCAAATACACTCCCTTAAATTAACACAGAGGAAGGAACTTACGTTACACCTTGAATTTTGACAAACTGGCCTGGATAGAAATGAGCTGCATAAAGATGTGTTCCTATCAGAATAAAAAACATAAAAATATTCTAGAACAAAACTACCATAGATTGAAATACATGAAAAATGTGAACAATATAAACCCAAAAGTGATAGAAAACAATGAATGCCAGGCACTACATATTAGATAATTACATACTAGATAATAACAGGGTAGCTCAAACAGGAATACAACTACCATTACCAAATTTCACTAGATGGAGATGATGGAAGATGCCATTTATCATTCCCGGCGTTACCAATTGATGAAACCGATGATCGGAAATGCAATGAATAAATCGATATCAATCGATAAAATTAGTTAATTGATATCGATTGGTATCGGCCAATCGATGACTAATCGATAGTCACAAAAAAAATTTCATTGATTGATATCAATTGGCAAATACTTTCATGACAGATGTTCCATGTGCGTCTCACTTCTCGCCTCTTCGTGACACGCTTTCACTTGAGTTTAGAAGAAGGAGCAAGAAGGAACTGACAACACTTCTGTGGCGAGTAAATCACTTATTCCAAAACCCAGTACCTGATGATAGTTTTAGTACATAAAGGACGAAGGATAATCCAAAAAAGTTCATTGTGCCACAATAATTTTGACAACAAAAGATGATCTTGGAAAATAAACTGTTATATTTCGGTATGAGCTATACCATCATCAGACTAAGGAAATTTACATACAAGCTAGATCTTAAATACTGTGGGTTTACTCAGGAGAATAGATGGAGTTCTCTGCTGGATTTCAGTCCATTGTTGAGAGAAGGTGATAGGCGTTTGATGAAATAAGCCTCTTTGTATAGGAGAAGATTCCAATTATTGTCATAGTCAAGTATTGTTGTATTGTCACGGACAACTTGGGTGAAATATTCTTTGTCATAACTAACAGGAGGTGGAACAATGTCAGTATTTAAAGTATCCGGTAAATTACACAAGTTACGGATGAAAATTAAATGATCACAAGTTCGCAGGTGTTTGTAAATTGCGCTCTCTTTGTCAGAGATAGCGTGTTCATGTGTTCGGACGAAAAGAGTTCTGTCTGTTTTGCCGATGTACGTTGATTGGCAACCAGGGCAATTGAATTTGTAAACAACGTGTGATTTACTCAATGGTGGAACTTGATCTTTGTTGTTGGTGTAGAAACATAATTTCGTTGTTTTCTCGCGTACTTTTATCTCGATGTTAGGGTTTGCAAGGCATCTGCGAAGCTTTCTCCTGAAGGATCTTAAGAGTTGCGATGTTTTGTCTCCGATGTATGGAACAGAAAGCCAGATGGTTATGGAGTCTTCCTTGTCTTTGTTTCCTGCTCTATGGATCTTATTCAGGGCATCGTACGAGAACCGTCGAATTAGCGTGTTTGCAATGCGTGAGGGGAAATTGTTCCAGGATATGATCGTTTTAAGTCGTTTTAGTTCAGATTTGAGCAGATTAGGGGAGCAGATACTATGAATGCGGTTAACTAGGGCTTTAATCCAAGAAATTTTCTGACGCCATGGGACGAAACTATCAAAGTTTGTGTATTGACCTGTAAAGGTGTCCTTACGGTAGATTCCGATGCCGTTGGTTAAAATGTTGATATCCAGAAAATGCGGAGTGGTGTTTTCAAAGAGATCATAGGTAAAGCGGATGTTCTTGTCAAACTTGTGGAAAAAGTCTAGAATGATGTTGATTGTGTCAGGTTTTATCAAGAGTAGTGTGTCGTCAACATATCTACAATAGAAGGTGATAAGTCCTCGATTAATGAGTTGTTTGACGATTGTTTGTTCAAACTCCGTCATAATGATGTTGGCTAACACTGGGCCTAGTGAGCCACCCATGCTGACACCGTCGATTTGTTCATACAGCTGGTTGTTGCAGGAAAACGCAGTTTTAGTGCAGGTATCGCGAATTAACTTACGGAGCGTGGATTTCTTGAGATTTGTGTCGATTAGTTTCTTGTTGTAGATTCTATCTGCGATAATCTCGAGTGTCCGTTGTAGGGGGACATTTGTGAAGAGGGATTCGACGTCAAAGGATACGAATTTGTAGCCTTGGTCAAACAATTCTGAAGGTATTAGTTTAATACGACTGGCAGCATCAAAAGTGTCCTTTAAAGTGAATTCGTTCTGTGTTAGTGGTTGCAGGAGCTCGCTGATGTATTTCCCCACGGAGTAGTGTGTGGTACCCGTGGTGTCAACTATAGGGCGGAACTTTGGCAAGCGATCGTACGCTTTATGGATCTTCGGAAGGCCATGTGCACGTGCAGGTTTGGCGTTCTGGGGGCGAATTGTCTTGTACGTGTCTTTGTCTAGTTCACCACGATTTACGAGGGTTCGGAGATATCGTTGGATGGAGTTGAGACGGGTGTGGGTTGGATCTTTCCTGATGGGTTTGAATTTTCTACGATCAGAAAACAGGTCATTCATTGATTTCATGTAGTCGTCTTTAGAGATTAGGACTACACCTTCTCCTTTATCTGGCTTCAAAATCACGGTGGTGGCTTGCAGATCTTTAATGATTTTGATGCGTTTGTTGTCTAGAGATATGCGTTTGTGGTCAAAATCCAGGATATTAAAAGTCAAGGCTCGAATGGTGTTCTTGGCGCGTTCGATTGAGTGGAAATTGTTCCTCAACAAGTTGTTACGAGTCAACTGTTCCCAGACGGATTCAGCCGAGGCAAACAAATCTGACTCACGAGGGGATGTCGCAATGCCGTGTTTCAATCCAAACTGGAGAGCGGAGTATTGCTCTTTGGAAAGTTCCACTTCAGTTAGGTTGAGTACAAGCTTGTTCGGGTTTGGTTGGGTTCCATTTCTCCGATGTTTTTCGGAAAGTAAATATTGAAACTTCTTTTCGTGTCGTTGCCGGATCTTCTTTTCTTCTCGTTTGACGTAATTTTGGATAGCGTGTTTGATGATCATTCTTTTCATCCAAGGTATCTGTGATAAATTATGTTCAGCAGGAAGGATGTCGTTCTTTAACTGCTTGATGAGATTGGTTTTGTGACTGATTTCATCGAAAAGGATTCTTCTGTAGCACCGATGTTTTGTTTTCTCATCCTTGTTCTTGAGGTTCTTCCAGCGGGTAAATTTTGGATGTACATCTTCATCGCGGCAGCGGTAGAGGAATCGTAAAGCGAATTCTGCAGAGAGTAACTTCTTGCTTAGTCTTTCAAATGCAACAGCATGCTTGTATGATTGTTCATCAGTATTTCGGATGTTATTCCAAAACCCAGTACCTGATGATAGTTTTAGTACATAAAGGACGAAGGATAATCCGAAAAAGTTCATTGTGCCACAATAATTTTGACAACAAAAGATGATCTTGGAAAATAAACTGTTATATTTCGGTATGAGCTATACCATCATCAGACTAAGGAAATTTACATACAAGCTAGATCTTAAATACTGTGGGTTTACTCAGGAGAATAGATGGAGTTCTCTGCTGGATTTCAGTCCATTGTTGAGAGAAGGTGATAGGCGTTTGATGAAATAAGCCTCTTTGTATAGGAGAAGATTCCAATTATTGTCATAGTCAAGTATTGTTGTATTGTCACGGACAACTTGGGTGAAATATTCTTTGTCATAACTAACAGGAGGTGGAACAATGTCAGTATTTAAAGTATCCGGTAAATTACACAAGTTACGGATGAAAATTAAATGATCACAAGTTCGCAGGTGTTTGTAAATTGCGCTCTCTTTGTCAGAGATAGCGTGTTCATGTGTTCGGACGAAAAGAGTTCTGTCTGTTTTGCCGATGTACGTTGATTGGCAACCAGGGCAATTGAATTTGTAAACAACGCGTGATTTACTCAGTGGTGGAACTTGATCTTTGTTGTTGGTGTAGAAACATAATTTCGTTCTTTTCTCGCATTTTCTGGATATCAACATTTTAACCAACGGCATCGGAATCTACCGTAAGGACACCTTTACAGGTCAATACACAAACTTTGATAGTTTCGTCCCATGGCGTCAGAAAATTTCTTGGATTAAAGCCCTAGTTAACCGCATTCATAGTATCTGCTCCCCTAATCTGCTCAAATCTGAACTAAAACGACTTAAAACGATCATATCCTGGAACAATTTCCCCTCACGCATTGCAAACACGCTAATTCGACGGTTCTCGTACGATGCCCTGAATAAGATCCATAGAGCAGGAAACAAAGACAAGGAAGACTCCATAACCATCTGGCTTTCTGTTCCATACATCGGAGACAAAACATCGCAACTCTTAAGATCCTTCAGGAGAAAGCTTCGCAGATGCCTTGCAAACCCTAACATCGAGATAAAAGTACGCGAGAAAACAACGAAATTATGTTTCTACACCAACAACAAAGATCAAGTTCCACCATTGAGTAAATCACACGTTGTTTACAAATTCAATTGCCCTGGTTGCCAATCAACGTACATCGGCAAAACAGACAGAACTCTTTTCGTCCGAACACATGAACACGCTATCTCTGACAAAGAGAGCGCAATTTACAAACACCTGCGAACTTGTGATCATTTAATTTTCATCCGTAACTTGTGTAATTTACCGGATACTTTAAATACTGACATTGTTCCACCTCCTGTTAGTTATGACAAAGAATATTTCACCCAAGTTGTCCGTGACAATACAACAATACTTGACTATGACAATAATTGGAATCTTCTCCTATACAAAGAGGCTTATTTCATCAAACGCCTATCACCTTCTCTCAACAATGGACTGAAATCCAGCAGAGAACTCCATCTATTCTCCTGAGTAAACCCACAGTATTTAAGATCTAGCTTGTATGTAAATTTCCTTAGTCTGATGATGGTATAGCTCATACCGAAATATAACAGTTTATTTTCCAAGATCATCTTTTGTTGTCAAAATTATTGTGGCACAATGAACTTTTTCGGATTATCCTTCGTCCTTTATAAATCACTTATGCATTGTAATTTCTCTCTGACCAAATGATACGTTCCTGGCATGTTTGATTATGTTTTGTTAAACTCTTAAATAGCCGTGACACACGGGCATGATAGGAGCTACCGTGGTGGATCAAAAGTACAAAGGGGAGAAGAGGCCAAGACAGGGGAAAGACAATCGAGAAAGACAATCGGGAAAGACAATCGAGAGAAAAACTGCATTGTGATAATCGATAACAATCGATGACAATCGATAACAATCGATACCAATCGATAAGGTCACAAATTTAATCTTCTTCATCGATTGCTCATCGATTTTCAATATCAATCGATTAATCGATATCGATTGCCATTGATTGATATCGATTTTAATTGATCATCGATTTCACTGATTGGTAATGCCGGGATCATTAAATCAAGGACAGTAAATGGAGAAGCCAAGCTTTAAGACTGTTATAACTTCAAGCATTATTAACTTTAATATTATTAATATGTGATTTATTAAAGGTTTATACTATACCTGGATGAAGAAGGCCATTTTCAGTTACATGAAAACTTTTAACTTTTTTCTTTGGAGTAGATCCAAACCTTTTGAAGTGTCCATATTGAGTCTTTCTTAACTACAGGGCATAGAAGAAAACGATATTAATAGTGATTTAATTTAATTTAACTTAATTTAATTACAAGGCCTGTTAAAGTTTGGGGTATTCATGTTTCATAGGTTAAAGATGCAAGTCAGAATACCAGAAATGCAAAACAAAAAGCATCATGATTAAAATTAATATTGTGGTTTGCATACAACAGAAACTTGCTAACTTGTACTCTGTTATCTTCAACTTGTTGCTGTCTCGAACCATTTCACTTGGATTTGAAGTCATTTTCTATGTACAAAGTTTCATTTTCCAGCAAGGTCTTAGAAAATCTCCCAGCCAGGAAGAAGGAGAGCCAGATATACCATGAAAAAATGAGACACTAGGTGTAGCAAGTAGGGGTAACTCTAAGCATGGAAAAATGGCAACGTACATGGACCTGCTTATGCCATGCCAGCCCTTCTCAAAAAAGAATACTTTCCCAGCAGACCAAACACATCTCCCACCAACACCACACCTCCTTTTTCACAGGCAATAAAAAAACTAAAAATAAACAACTAAAATGTTGTGTAACCCATGCTGAACACCTCGCTTGGATACCACTGCAAACATGGCCTAGGAAGCTACTTAAATCATTAACTCTCATCACCTTGTACAGTTGTGTTTCCTCGACACCTCCAACTTGTAGCTCTGTTTTATGATCCCGGCCGCCATGTTCTCTGCTGATCCTGGCTTGAATAACTTGACAATCCTTGATCTTTAGAGGGAAAGTACAGCAAAGAAATACAACATTCATGAATACTAGATGTTGGCAGGAAAAGGTCTGAAAAAAGCCTGGCTCACACTTGTAAGCACAAACATAAACCAAAGCATAATTTTTTTTAACCCAAGCATAATCACAAGAATGTTCTCACTTGACCTAAGTAACCTATGGATTTCAAATTTAAGAAAAAAATCACATCAAGACAAGTGTCCTATACTGCTAGAGCTTGTACCTGCTTCAGTACCACATGACTTCCCTCTGGATAAGATGCTAGTCCATCACAGGGTTATCACCAAATGATTTTATTTGATATCCTAACACCAAGAAAATATCAGAAAACTGGTACTGGCCCATCCCTTTCCCTCCAGTACCCATTTATACACCTGGGTTAACAGGGTCACCATGAGTTTTTAGTGTCTTGACCACAGCCAGAACTTGAAGCCAGTCTGCTCAAGCTTCAATCCGCCATGCTCAGCATTAACCCACTGCATCTCCATCATGCAAGATACGAGACAGTCAAAGACTATGCTGTAATAAGTTGCTTGGTAAAAGTCTGTATACGAGCCTAGTGGCCCATCACGCCAGAGCTTATCCCGGTTTCTGTAGCATGAAGTGACTAAGAGTATTTCTACTCCCCCTGGATGGGATGCTAGTCCATCACAGGGTTAATAAGTTGCTTGATAAGTTATTGATCTATTTTCTGAAATCGCTCATAATTGTATATTAGTTTGTCTCATGTTTGCATGAGAGAGATGCCATGACCTAATATTAGCATGCTGGACTACAAAACATGATAAATATTGTTATTATTCAACAAACTCACGCGATACCCATATATGGTCAGAAAGCCATTGTTATCCATCATCTGCACATTACAGATATCCTGCGATATACGTAGGTTACCAAGATTTGTCCGAAATCTTGCAAAGCGCTGGCTGCACAACCACAGTTTTTCAATCTTGCAGAATATTGTCTGATTTTAGCCAACTTGGCCTACGGTCTTGTCAGCTAAGTATCAGGCGATATTCCGCACAATTTCGCAGGATAATTGTTAAATATCATGTTTTGTTTCATGAAGCCACTACAGGTTTCAGTATGGTGCGAAATAACAGTTAAACTTGTTCTGCAGCTGTGTCATATTGTCTTTTTTCAGGCTTTGGAATGAGGAATGTTTTTTATGATTGAAATTGTTGGGGTGGGGTAGGGTGGGATGAATGCAGCGAAAAGAGGGGTGGGGTGGGTAGGTATCAAACTCCAAACTCAGACAAATTTTTTAAGCATTATTACCTCAATCAAAGTGACAGGCTTTCTTTTTCCATTCTTCAGCCACAATGCTGTCATTCCTAACTTGACGCCAACCAATCCAACCCGTTTGGACTCTGGTGTCCATTGCGCCTCGTGCGGATTAATAGCCAGAGGAGTTCTGAAACGAATTTCGTTTGATTTTTCTAGTTCTTGTTCGACATAATCCTCTGAAAGAGGCTTTAATGGTTTCCTAGGGCCGTGAAGAAGGTTAGGTTCGGTTTGATACACTTCCAAGAGAGTCCTGGGTGAACTGGAATCCGAACTTGTTTTTCCTTCGTCTGTCTGCACTTTCGCAGTATAAAATCGTCTCTGTGTCGGATATAATAGTCCACAAGTGTTTTTCTTTAAAACTGAGGCTCTTATTCTGTTGACTGGTAAATAACTGCTGGAGAAAATCCGTAAAGTCAATCTTATGCAAAGCGGACCACGAGAAGCCGCCATGATGGATACTTATCGGCCCTAGGCTTTCTCGTTTTCGAGGAGTCAGCGCACCGGGGAGGGGAGGGATAGGTATCGATCTAAGGACGAGACGCGACGAGATGAAGTGTGCTCAATTTTAATTTCAGAGAAAAATCATTACTGTGTCCGACTATATTTATAGGCCTTGATGTCCAATTCCTAAAAGCAGTTATATTTCTCACATTTGTTCAGTGCATAATTCGGAGTCGTTGACATTCGATATCGTTCGGGAGTTGGCGCCAGGACGTACGAAGGACGGTTACTAAGCAACCCGCTTGGATTCACAACAGCAGAAAGCCGTGAAGGCAGCATTCTGTGACTTCGGTGCTATAGTTACTCAATAGAAAAGATAATTCAGCGATCAGTTGTGGACAAAACTTTGTAAAGAAGATGTCTGCTGTCACAGATAGGTTTTTCGTTCAATATGGCAAGCCTGCCCGTGCAATCGCTGACACAGGAATCGAATGCCGCACACGACACTACTGAAAGTGGAATCTCTGTAAACTTGTTGCTTTTCGGCGAAAACTTGGTGGAGAAAGCTTTCGAAGCAGCCATGGAAGAAGTTCACACAAACACTGATAACAAGGTAACTTTTTGACTTAGATAAGATTATTTTTATTTTGTGGTATTTGTAGTTCAAAGTACAGACCAATAGAAGTCATGTTTGTAAAATTATCACATCAACAGAAGCAGCCATCGGAATCCGAGTGCTTGGCAAACAAGTTTTGTTTGCTAAACCGCTAATAAATACTCCTTAGTTTTCAGAAATAACTAGAAAGCAAATCGCTTGAGCTATGTAAGCTGTTGACTTCTAATAAGTCTTCAAAGTTGTTATAATATCGCAGGAAAGACGGAAACCAGCTGCCACGTTTGTTTGTCGTTTTCTCGATATGAGACCAGGCATATGAAGTTATCTGATTAATTAAGTCTTGGGTGAATTATACAGTATAAATGATGTTATCTGATTACAAAGTTAGCATAAACATATTCTTTTCTTTAACAAAGTTACATGTAGCCCCAAAAGTACGTATTTATGTTATGATCAGTGTAATAAAGGGTGCAATAATAATGAAGAACTAATTGTTTTACCGTTAATTAAGCCTCCTTAAAACAAGTTAGTTCTTTGTTGGCTGAAATTGCCTTTGGTTGCTATCACTAGCCAGATGGCTCTTGATTATTATTGATACCCCTTTAAGCTCTGGATCAACTGATTGGGAGGTGGGTGTGGGGAGAGTGGGTGTTGGGGGAGACAATCTGGCAATTGGTCTGGCAGTGGAAACAATAAGATTAATGTACTTATTATCACTAAATTTCGCGAGTATTAAATTTCACGAAAAATCAAGAGCCATATTTCTCAAGTACAAAATTTCGTGATTTTGAGAGGAAGATATAAATGGAGTGTATTAAATTTTGCAATTTTTTTCTGTTCTTCAATATGTACATGTAGCTTTTACCTTAGAACTGTAAAAACATAATCAATCGCCATGGTAAACAATAGCAAACAAAACAGGCTAAATATAACAAAGCAAAAGGTATTCCACAGTCTAAATAGAATGTGGCGGCAGAGGACAGTTTGATCGGACAGACTGAGAGTGATGCAGTGGAAGATAACCGATCTGCAAAATCAAACAAAAAACTTCTAAACATGACACTGAGATGTGTTGAAATAACAGTAATAAAGCAACAGCTTGAATTTCATTATTTTTATTGATATTAAATTCCAAAATTTTAATTTTCGTGTTTCCTATATTTCGCGAGTATTCAAAATTGAACTAACTGACCAACTGACTGATTGACTGACTAACTGACTGACTGACTGACTGGCTAGCTACAACTAGCTAGCTAACTATGGTCGAACCCCTATTCAGCGGCCAGTTACTAAAGTCCCGAAACCAATGTCAGTAAATAAAAAACCCCTTTTAAGCAGCGACTTCTATTAAGCAACCACAGGCAACCACAGCCACCTTTCTGCTATCCCGATGAGTGTTCTTCTATTGTTTTTCCCCTATTTAGCAGCCAGTAAGAATGCAATATACAATGTTTGGATTCATTTTCAATATGCTCGGACAGAGACGGCTGGTGAAATCATTCCCATAACCTTTTTAATCAGCATTATACTGATTTCTGACAAGCCCCCCCCCCCCCCCCCCCAACTTCTGTGGCCAACTTCTATTAAGCGGCTACTTGCCATTTCCCTGAGGGTGGCCGCTTAACTGCAGGAGATGTACTGTATAAAACCAGCAACAACTTACATCATATAATTTATACGATAATGTCGTGCTGACCACATTTTTGTGCTAATTAACTTTACTTGTATTACGTGTACATGTATCGTGTTTCTCATCAGGTTGAAATCAAAGAAGAAGAACAAGGAGACAAGAATGGATCAAGTAAATCAACAAATGAGCCTGCTGGATCAGGAGAACAGGAAAAGATCGAGAAGGATGACGGGTTTGATCAAGTTGATGCTGCATCTTACCAGCCAGTAAGCATTGCACAGCAACAGGATAATTACGGCTTCAGGCCTGTTGAACAAGAAAGTCAGTCTACTGTTGAAGAACATAAAGGAACAAATACTGAAGTCCCTAAAATAGAAGTTATAACCACAAACACACAAAGCAATTTAAGTTCTGAAGAGGATTCAGGTGCCAGTGAAGAGAGAAAGAAAAAGAAGAAAAAGAAAAGGAAGAAGCAAACCGGAAGTACTGATCAAGATGAAGTGGACAACGGCGAACTCAAAGATGAAGTGGATAAGCTTACAAGCGAGAATGAAAAAATGAAACAAACTATTCAAGATCTATCAAAGGAAAAATCGTCTTTGGAAGAAAATCTTGCAGAGGAGAAGAGTAAAATAGAGGTAAGAGAATGGATGTACATTGTAGAGGCCCTGCCGGGGTAAATTCTGACAAGCCAGCTAGCTAGGTAGCGACAGCACATAGAATGAAATTATGACAAAAGACATCATTTCCTGCCAAAACTCTGACAGCAAATGTCAAGTGACATACTGGGGATGTAAAGTACGGTAACAATAAATCACCTGACATGATATGGGACGTTTTAATATTCAGACAATTGACACGGGATCCCCCCTGGCAGGGTCTCATTGTAATAATGTAATAATAAATTATTACCGGTAATTAAAGTACTTAATACATTAGCTTGTATTGGCTGTTGCATGTTTTGTACAACAACCAGTCAGTTCATCTATGAAATGTTATTCATCCGCACGTGAAAACTGAAACTCAATACACAATCAGACTCTATCCGTGCAAAAGTACTTGTTTGAACCATCACCTTTGTCATTCAGTTATTTTTTTAACACTGCATCATTACTCATTTTTATTTTACATGAAACTATTTCACTCTTAACCGGAATATATTTATTTAACTTTTTACTTTTTATTATTCACTTGACAATGATGCCATGACAGTGTCGAAACATTGTGCGTTTGTTATTTGTTTTATCCTTAAATGTTTAACCAAATGTACATTGATTGGAATTTTTGATAGTCATCAATAATGCAGTGCTTACAGGCTGGTACCTGTATTTTTTAACCTTTTTACAGCTATTTCAATTAAGGTTGTCAGATTGAAGCTTCAAGCCTACGAATCAAGACCGAATGGTGGCATGGGTATTTACTGGAATTTACATATAAGCGTTGAGGAAATCTACAAATTTGTATTTTTGCACGTGAAGTATTTGTTTTTCTTTCCGTGAGACGTTCTTCATTTCTTTTTATTTCTCCATTTCATGGTTTGGATTATTCATTTAAAAGTTAATGCGGCAAAAAAGGATCTTTTCTTCACATGTCTGAAGAGGAAGGAAATGCAAAAGTCTTGTTTTGCTATATCGCCATATCTCATTAGTATTCAGCACGCATGGAACACTCTACCTTTGCCCATACTACCTTTCGGTCTTGTCTTTAAGCTTTAAGCTTCAATCCAACAATGTTAATTGAAATAGCTGTATACAAAAAAATAAAATTAAAAATTCACCTTTAGTTACAGCTGGTTGGTTGATGATCGTTTATCATGGTCCACTCATATTAAACCATGTGGCAAAAAAGGTCTCATCTGCAATTGGGGGCTTGAGACAAATAAGGCAATTCGTTAATGATGATACTCTTATAACTATTTATAATTCCCTTATCCAGCCATCTTTTGACTATTATAATTGTGATTTGGTATGGGATAATTTATCTAAAGGTCTAGCAACCAGATTACAAAAATTACAGAATAGGGCTGGTAGGGTTATTTTAAGGGCTGCCTATGACGTAAGCTCAGAGGATATTTTAAAGGAACTTGGATGGTCTGATTTAAAAACCCGAAGAGCTAAGCATAAGGCCACCCAAATGTTTAAAATTTCTACTGGTGAAGCCCCAAACTATTTAACTGACAGATTTTTCAAAGTCGAGGCAAGAAATCCTTACAATATTAGGAACAGTGAATTAAATATTAATTTACCATTACCGAAAACTGATTTTATGAAAAGGAGTTTTCTTTACGCTGGTCCTAAATTGTGGAATTCCTTGCCTAATTCAATTAAGTCGGCTAAAACTCTTGCAGCCTTTAAAAGAGGACTGGAAGATAATAATATTCTTGACTTTGATATGTTATCTTGTTATTGATAGTTTGTCCCACTTTTTAATCTCTGTTTAAATTTTTAATCTTACTCGGCTTAATTCATGAAAACCAATATTTAAGAATTGATGGAATTCCGAGTTTAAATAAAGTGTCACTCACTCACTCACTCACTCAGGCCATAATTTATAATATTTAGTGATGAAAATTTGGTGGTTGATCAAGACAATTATACAATTATCCTCTAGTTGATGATTTTCTGTGTTCTCATGCACCTCTCTACTGGAAAACATATTGATATGATAAGGAGAATTAGAGTTTGATCACTTTTAGTAATTAAAGTCAGTTGTGACTGCAGGTGACTGTGACAGGTGCATGTCTGAGAATATTTTTAGTGACTTGTGGTATTGCTAGTCGTTTGCCAACTTTTCCTACACTCAATTTCCTATTTTTATATGCATATAATTATTAACAGTTTTATTTAAATTCTCACATATGCAGCTATATTGTATGTTGTTCTTATAAGTTGATCATTAGTAGCTATGGTGATATCTTGTGTTTACAATGTTGATTTGCAAAGATGAGTAAAAGTGGGGTTTATTTATATGTATGTGATGCTTTAAATTGATAATTTCATTTTGCTAGAATTAGGTTTTTAATAACATTTACATGTGTGAAGTTAGTGGCTGTGTTTGTGCTGGCTGTAAGCTCAGACTTTAATATAATATTATTTTGAAACAAACTAATCGCTTCTGTCCTAATTAAATACTTAGATCGCTTCCATTTTGATTCCTGGTCATGTAATGCAATGCCGCTTGTTGGTCCTACATATGGTAATGCAGTTTGAATTAATTCGAGTTTTGCAATAAAGTGCATTTATTTTTGTTTTTTCAGAAACTTACAGATCAACTAAGAAGAGAAAAGCAAGAACTACAAGACCAACTTGCAAAGCAATCAAGCGACCTGGGTAGCAGTGCTGCTGTAGTCAAAGAAAAAGATGAACTTATTACACAGTTACGGCAAGAAATAAGTCAACTGCAAGACCAAATTGCAGCGTTAACAAAAAACATGGAGGATACAAAGAAAAAAAAGGAAGAAGCAATGAACACAGTAAAAGAACTGGAGGCTGAAAACATAGACAAAGATCGACAGTTGGGAAAAGCATCAGAAGATATTAACAGATCATTGTCATCTTTGCGTGATCAAGTAGAGGTGTCCAAGAGTCTGCAGGAAAAGAATGAATTACTGAAGAGTCAAGTTTCTTCGCTGGAGAAAAAAGTGACAGACAGTGAGGAGGAGTTAAAAATTGCACAGGAAAATGGACAAAAGGCACAACAAGAAAATTCCAAACTTCAGAACAAGCTGAAGAATGCTGAAACCCACAGTTCTCACCAGGACAGTGCAGTTCAAAAGCTTAGGAATGAGATTACCACACTGCAGGAGAAGAACAAATTGCTAGAAAAGAAAGGTTCAGAAATCGAACAGAAAGTTACCCAAGAAGTCCAGAGAAAACTTCAGGATAGAATTCGTGAACTGGAGGAAAAGGTGATCAAGGTGAATGACGAAAAGAAAAAGATCAAGGCAGATTACGAGGAGGCTGTTAAAGCTTTAGAAGCTGTGGACAAAGTGGTAAATATTTTAGTTAATTATCCAACTCTGCTTAATTTATGGAGTACAAATAATGTGCAAAACAAGTACACATAAATAATCTCACAATATTTGTACTCCACAAAATCGGTTTCACTGCTTGAAATTAAAAAAAAAAATCCAGGTTGTCCCATTTCGATAGCTGGGCAACCAAACCCGTGAATTTGGTTGCCCTGGTGAATCCTTGGTTGCCCAAAGGCATTAGAAAAACCTACACATTTAAGTGCACTACTCCCATATATAGTTCTTAGAGTGCAGCAATCAGGCTTTCACGGAAGTCTGGGTTTTAGTTGTGGCATATTCAAAATGGTGTCTTTGATCTTGATCGCCACTAGACATGAAACTTTGTGTTTGTCGCTTACATTTGCGTATGTAGCAAACTGTTTTGTAAAATTTATTACAGATATCCAAAACACAGGAAAACGCTTAGCTGAGGCAAATTAAATATTATTAACTTCACTCTATCGGACATTGACAATACAAAACAGTCACTTAAGTCAGGTGCTGTTTATGACTAATTTATTTTCCATGTTTGGCTGGGTTGTTTTTTCCCTGGCCAACCAGCCTCTTGATTTTACCAAAAAATTGGTTGCCCGGTAAACATTTTGGTTGTCTCAGACGACCAGACGACCACTTATTTCGAGCACTGGGTTTAGGGTTTTTTGTTATAGGGTTAAGGATGATGATTATTAATATCTTCAGTTAAAAGAAAGTTGGAGTGTGTTAAGTACTAGCTACAACATTTATCATGTAAACTATGGCAAGTGTATGTGATATATCTGGACTTACAATTGCTTGTTTTTTTCCCTCTCACAGTACAGTGTCAGAGAGAATACTCTGGAAAAATACAAAGCAGACTACGAGGAAGCTACTGATACAATTAAAGAAAGTAAGTCACTACAACAAACTATTAATATAAATACAGTTTTATCATTGTTACTAAGAAGTCATATGTATTATTAAAATGAGATCAAACTCACCTTTACCCATTAAAAAAACTATTAATTGTTCTGATTAACTTGATGTTTTTAAGTGATTTTAAATTAGCCTGATGTTAGTACTTTTAAGTTTTTATAATGTTGTACATTACTTAATTTAAATCGTGGAGCACCTGGAAACTAGCGAACAGCTAATCGTGTACTTCCCCACGTTAAATAAAGTATGTCTATGTCTATGTTCTGCAATAGGGTTTTAGCTAAACTTTATTCAAACTGAAGGTAGAAATTCTGGAAAAAAAATTAAAGGATGTCATTTCTTTGAAAAGATGACTAGGGTTCAATTTTCTTCTATTCTTGGCTGTAAAGCTTCAGTGGCATCATCAATATTTGGCTGTGGGCCTTTAACAGTTGACTACTCTCATGGAGGGGTGGTGAATGGTCCTTCAAAAAATGCGTGTCTCGCAAAAATTAAGCCAAATTCCAGGGGTCTCGTCGTCTTGTATTTTTATGGAGAGCCTTCTCGGAGTCTCGATTTCTTATTCAATGCTAAGGAAGTCTTGGGCTCGCAGAAAATGTATCAGTCTCGCCGTCTCGCAAAGTTTCGCATTTAGCATTCGACACCCCTTCTTGGGGCGTCATAATCAAAAACTTAAGCGATTTGCATTGCACAGTATGAGCTGCTGAGCTGATCTGACATGTGAAGTTAAAAGTGAATCTTGTTCTCTTGATCTGTAGATGAAAAGGAAATTGCTAGACTGAAAAGTGACCTTTCAAGGAGTAAAGAGAAACTAACAAGGGCTCTGGAATACAAAGCCGACCGGGAAGAACTCAAAGACCACCTCCGGAAAAGTAAAGAGGCAATTGCACTTCAGCGGGAGGAAACAGAACAGGTCAGGAAGGACTTGGACGAGGAGCGACATGACTTGAAAATGGCACAGTAAGTACACATCTCATTAATTACACAACTAAACAATTAACTTACGGTCATTCAAAAGATTTCAACACTTACTGGTTTTGTGCAAAGTAACTTTCATGTAAAATTTAATGCATTTATTAAATGCAATTTAACGGAGTTAACAACAAAGAGCGCCAGTGTTCCTTTGGAGTCGGCGGTGTTTCCTACATGAGCATGCGCCAGGATCACCTGTGTTCTCCGACTGAATGGTGTTTTACCATTTGTGGGCGTTGTTACCATTTTATTAGCGTTGGAGTTCAAAGGGTCTCGTCCTCAAGGCTCCCCCCCACTTCCCTCCCTCTTTTCCACTGTTCACGCAGTGTGATGGGTGCCTGCCCTCCCTTCTGGGGCTCATGGCTGGCTTGCCAGGATTTGCCAGCCATGGGAGCAGTCTCCATCTAGGAGCTGGCTGCCAATAGTGGAAGCTACTGGATATCACAGGCACCCAACCTCCATTTTATGATGCAGTTGTTAGTAAAGTGTTGGTAGCTGACCATGCAAGCAAAAGAGTAAAAATGATACTCTGTTCAGATCCAAATAATCATGTTTTTTTTTTACTGATGGTTTTATCAGAACAAGAAGTCAGGAGAGAGGAAGGAAGATTCAGATGCTGAACCTAGAACTGACAGAATTGAAGGATACACTGCAGGTCTGTTTTGATTTACTAAAGAATTATTTTTAATAATTACTCTTGGGGTTTAAAAGTGTCATTTTGGAAATGCTTCTCATGCAATCAATTCCAAACAATTGCTTAGTTTTGAAATTTTGATCTCCATGTGTCAATTGTCGGTTTATAAATCCAACACTCTCTGTTCTGTGCTGCTGTTTTGGTTACACTCCCGCTCTTCCACTACTCCACCTTATTTCTCTCCTTCTCAGCAGTCATTCTCTAAGTGATCTTGGTCTCCCTCTCACCCTTTGACCTTCTGGCATCCACCACCCCAGTGCCACGAAACAGTGGTTAATACACTCCAATTCACATCTTTGTTCTCCTTGATTTAAAAACAATGGCCGACTGAAACAGGTAAATATAATGTGATCCACTGGATAAACCACAAATTATCCAGTAGGCAAGTGATTTATACGGTGGAGATATAGTCACTTACAGTGTCAACCCGTTGTATAACTGGGCCCAGCTAAGAAGCGACATGTACTTTGGACACTTGTGTAACAGTGCAGTGAACATACACGTAGCTGGAAGTAAAGCCTTTTAAGCCAACTGGCTCAAAGCTCCTGATACTTAACTCCAGTTCCTGTAGCATGAAGTAGCCAGGAGTATTATTATTTGCTACTCCCCCACGGAGGGTGTGCTAGTCCATCGTACGTTACTCCCAGCATTCTGTCTGGTTGCCCCAACAATTCACCAGTAACCATTCCTGGGTGGAGAAAGGCACTGTGAGAGTTAATTGTCTTGCCTAAGAACACAATGCAGTGACCCTGGAGTTGGAAAGTCCAGCGCACTAACCATTAGGCCAGGGCATTAACAAAACCAGGATCGGACCGGATCGGATTGGATCGGACCGGACCGGACCGGATTGACAAAACCCGGACCGGATGTGATCCAACTGACAAAACCTGGATCTGATCCGAAAAAGTCGGATCGCCATAAATTCCCACCAAAATAGTCACGTGATATCGCTAATGGAAAATGTAAAACCGGCGAAAATCCACACAAGTTCTTCAGTCTCAGACCATCGGCAACTGTTTTTCATCACCTGCTAGTTTATGGCGCCAAGGCTACCCAACTTGAAACCGAGGTAAAAAAGTTTTACAAATATAAATAATCAATAAAAAAAGCGGGATGTAGATCTAAGGTAACCGCAACTCGTAATCAGACCGTGTTGGTATTATTCCAAACGTGAATATCTAAGTTCAAAAAGATTACGAACTGAAACTAAATTCAAGTTTTTTTAGTGCTTTGAGGGCTGTACATGAGGATGTGAGACAACTGGCAATTATTTTTTTAATTTAGAACTAGAAGAGATAATTACAATAATCATTATACGAGACATTCTGACAGTTTGAAGATACATCTACATCAGTTATAGCTGATAAGACCCTCTACATTGAGAGGATCCGGTACTTATATTTCGCCACGGTGGTCCTTGCAAATTTGTGTTCGTTTTTACTGCTAATGCAATTTTCCTGTTCATATCTCGCCCTTCCTTCTTGATCTTTCCCTCTAGGAAAGAAAATCATAAGCAGGGTCACTGAATAACAAAATTTCTCACCAAGATAATACTGACGAAAAAGAAACACAGCGAATGTCTCCTTACTTCTTTCTGTGCCATGTTCGATTAGAGATATCACGTGACTATTTTGGCGGGAATTTAAGGATTTTTTTGGATCCGATCCGGGTTTTGTCAGTCGGATCACATCCCATCCAGGTTTTGTCAATCCGTTCCAATCCGGTCCGGGTTTTGACAATCCGGTCCGATCCGATCTGAACCGGTCCGATCCGGGTTTTGTTAACGCCCATTAGGCCACTGTGCCTCCCTACATGTAGGTGTAAAGCAAAATATTTTATTTTGTTTAAATTGAAAGGTGTTAGTATATATTACATATCTCATGGAGAGCTACAAGTAGGGTTCTAAAAAGTGGACTTCTCACCTTCAAAATCTCTGGAGCAGTGTTTGATAATGGCTGTGATTTTTCATAGATTTCCAAGACTGTTATTGAGGAAAAAGAAAAGAATATGAAAAGTTTAAGAGAAAGCTTGGAGGCTGAGAGAAAACAGAAAGTAGAGTTGGAAAAGGTAGGAAATGAAGCGGATCATTTATTATGATCATACATGAATAAAAAACAGCTAAAAATTAAAATTGTCACTTCTAAAAACAATCTGATGGAGAATTGTTTGGCTTTGTCCCTTTGTTGTGCAAAGCTAAAAAAAAATCCAAATTAACGCTCTTAATTAATGGCACGGAAATTAACGCCCCACTAAATTAAGGGCGCAGAAGTAACACACAAAAATTAACGCGCGTCAATTTCACGTAGCGATAATTTCCTGTAATAAGGTAAGCAAAAGATATCTGTTGCATAAATTTATAATCAGATTAAGATTATTTCAAATATTAGTACGGAAAGTTGAACCTAATTGTTGTTGACCCTTATTGTGTGTTTTTCAAGATTATTTCAGTTAATTGGTTATTAATTATTTGGGGTTGTTCATTTTCTCGGCTTCCTAACAGGAATTGGACATAATGTCACACGTACAGAAAAAACTACAGTACACAGAAGAGGAAAAACATAGGTTGGAATGTAGGCTGAAATACACAGAACTTGAGCTAAAGGAAACTCAGACCAGTCTTGAACAATCACACAGCAAAAGAAAAGTGAGTTAATCTGACTTGTATCGTTCATATGTGTTTGATTGCTGCTATATATTAGTTGTAAGTAAATTGTTAAAAGCCATGAGATTGATGATGATCGATTATCATCATCATCATCATCATCATCATCGTCATCATCATGGTGGTGGTGCCGCAGACTGTTACATTACATTATCTCAACCCTCCAAGTTAAGACCATTTTAGTCGCCATGGCAAATAAAATTTTGGAGCTGACGACTAAATTGGAGCCGAAGTCGCCAGCCTGGCGACTAAAATTGAGAAGAAGGATTGAAAGCGTGAGCTTAATTTGGCGACTAAAATCTTTCATTGGCGACCAAACTTGAGCAGTCAGTGGCCAAATGGCCACTAAGGAAAAAAAAAACTTGGAGGGTTGTATCTGTAAAAGTCTCAAGAATTATTTTAAAATAATGTGCATGTATATTGTTCTGTATCATATATGATGATCAATCTCAAAAAATCCTATTTGTGTTTGTCTTGCAGGAGATGGATCAAAATGTAGAAAATTTGGAGAAAGAAAAGAAGCATCTAAACAGCCAGTTAGAGGATAAAGGAGCTGAAATAACAAATTTGAATGGACGTATTAAAGAGCAAGATCAAGAGCTGGGCGAAAAACTGATGGAAATTGTACAGTTGGAAAGTTCAAATGATGATCTGAGAGATCAGCTTGAGGACATATGGATATCATACCACAATGACCGTGAGTGGTGGAAGCAGAGAGCTGACAAAGTGTTAGGGTAAGTGTAATATGTGATCCTCTATGTTGCATTGGTTATGCTCTATATCCCCCCCGCCCCCTTAAGCTTCCTTTACTACTAGGGGTTTCAGGTTAAATGGCAAAACTATTTGTACATCGAAAAATCATATCAAACTATTATCAGCCGAATCAAATTTATGAGTGAAACTTTTGTTACACCTTTTCTCACAGAAGGCGACCCAAAAGTGCCCCGCCCAAAAGGAGACCAGCCAATGAATATCCAAATGGTGGGATGAGTCTGTCAGCGAGACGTCTTATGAACAGGATGGGTGCACCGCGTCTAAACCAGAGTTATATTAACAGTAGGCGTAAGGTAGGTGCACACTGACATGGTTATAAGGACAGTCTTGAGCTCTTGAAAATTAGCACTTTTGACTTTTATTTCCATTTGAAGTAACGTCATTGGGATATTTGAGTGAAATTGGTAAAGTGGTTCGTATGGAAAGCACTGAAAGAATGCTCTGATAGCAGTGTCCGGCAAATACAGACTTGCAGACCAGCAGACCTGCAGACCATCAGAGCTCTGGTTAGCCTGAATATTGCTTCTGTATAACGCTCTAGTTGCTTGTTTTTGGATAGCTCTCAATAATGGTAATGGTCACACTCATGATTTATATCTCAAATTATTATTCAACAAATTCGCGTGATGTCCATATATGGTCAGACAGTCCGTACATAACAGATATCCTGCGATATACGTCGGTTGCAATATTTGACTGAAATCTTGCAAAGCGCTGCACAACCACAGTTTTTCTCGCTGAAAAATCAGTTTCGTTGACAATTTGTTGAATAATAAAACTACTACTATTTAACAATAATTATTATCCTGCTCAACGTTGCAGAATATTGTCTGATTTTAGCCAACTCACCCTACGGCCTCGTCGGCTAAATATCAGGCGATATTCCGCGCGATTGCAGGAGAATTGTTAAATAGTCTGCAAGTTTGCTGGTTCCATGGTGGGGCGGGCAATACAGTTGTATGCATTCCAGCAGAAGAGCGCCTTAATTATTTTAGTAGTAAACAATATTGAGATAATTTGATGCGAAAGTAAAATAGATTGCAGAAGTCAAAAACAATGTTTAATTCAGTTTAAATTGCACATCGATGGTAGGTTACACGACAGAGACCACCTCCCACCGGCGAAGAACAAACGCCCAAAATAACAACAATAGAAAATGAGGATGCTGCTGATGGAAGCCCAGGACATACGTCAGCGCCAGAGACTTCTCCCAGGCCGCCAAGTAGTCCTCCGTCTGGCAAACCAAGACCCAAACGCCCTGTGTCATCATATGGTATTAGATCACATCCTCCACCTCATTGGTCACATGATGATGGAATGTTAGGCGTGGGTTACCATAGTGATATGGGTCCTGTTATGGAGACGAGTAGTTTTAATGGTTATGATGCTGATGATGAGGTCTTTGCCTCGTGTGCCGTTCACAAAGGGGACAAGGTTATGATACAAAGCAAAATAAGTGGTAAGTCTGAATGTACTATGAAGGCTCGCACGCATGAGGATCACATGAGCGACTGTAAACTACAACTGAAGTTTGATAGTCAGATTTGAAAAGACGCCTCCTTTCTTGTAGTTTAAAGGTTATTTTATTGATCAGTGAGTGCAATTCTAGCAAAGTTTACACAAAAACTTAGAAGACATCTCGTGGTACTGCCCCTTTAATACTGTAATGCACAGACTCTGAATTTCAAAACTCAACTGCGATTGCGTTTTTCATTGTCACTCAACGAACCTTGAAAAAATAAACAAAATGGTTCGAAATGTCGATTGATCAGAGCTCGCGTATTATCAAGAGAAACAGCATAATTTTAGAAAAAAAGCAAACATTTGAAATTAAAGCTGTCTTGTATTGTTTTACAGGAGAAGAAAAGATGAACATTACAGGACTAGTTAAGTATGTTGGTAAACTTGGCAGTGGTGGTGGTGGCAGCATGTTTGTGGGACTCAAACTTGATCAACCAGGTAATGAAACATTTTTTATCCTGTTCTACCAAATCATACTATCCTATTAGTGTAATAAAATAGCTCACAGGTTCTCACGGGTATCTGCATAGAAAAAGCTATTCTTTGTAGGAGCGTAAAAAATAGATATGAGTTAGCTGTTGGAAGTACCGGGCAAAGGCAGAGTATTTTCGGAACCGTTCTTCTTTGCAGTTTTACCACGTAGCAATTTTATAAAAGGAGGAAAACCTTTGTTCCTGCGTTTTTATAATCTGTCATTTCGCTTCCAAAGTAGCTGCTAGAGCCCTCGCTTTCGGCTTAAGCTCTCTCTGCGTCATCTCGGGAGCGAAAAGACGAACTGAGAGACACCGTGGGCAAACTCGCTATTCGTTTGCCCCGCACAAACTATCTAAAAAACAGTTTTAGTTACCAAGGTGCGGTGCTTTGGAACAGCTTACCACCTGATTTGCGGCAAGCACAAACTCTCAATGGTTTTCGAATTGGTTGCCGACATCATTTTTCTTAGTTACAAAATAGCCTTTTACCTTTTATAGTACACGGCATTCATGTAAAGCAGAGTTATGTTAGTATAAATTAGTATTGTTTTAGTTTTTAGTATTGCATTTATTATCATTAGTATTTTATAATTGTGTTTCTGATGAATTTACCGTGTTTAAATAAAGTTACTATCTATCTATCTACCATGATTTTTATCAGAGCATAAAGACAGAAACGGGGATTTTATTCCTTAAATAGTTTTTATCTGACCTTTTCAAAAACATTACATCCACTTTGCCTCAATTATGTGATATTTTGTTTACCCGCTAAGCGCTGTTTCAAAACTTCTTGCTCTCGCTGATGCTGTTCAACCGTTCCTTTAACCGGCTCAAGTTTGTTCACACCATTACTTTAACACAAATTTGTTTGACTTGTTTCGTTTTAGTGGGTAATACTTCTGGACGTCTTGGTGGTAAAGAGTATTTTCACTGCCCTCCAAGCTACGGCAAAGTAGTGAAATTATCGGACATACATGCGGTTATGAACCCCAGGGTTAGTATTCTCGTGTGTATTTGTAGTACCTGTTTCACCAACTTGTCTCGCAAATTGTCCTTTGCACGGTATAGGAAGCCCTGGCCAAGCGAACGTAGTACTTCAAGCAAACGTAGTACCCCTTCCAGGGCTTATGTCTGTTGAAGTCAAAACCCTGTAAATGCCAGTAATCTGACACGACAAGTTAATAAAACACTTCTCACGATTTGGTGCGAGCAATGGGAATTTGACCCGTTAGAATTCCTTGTTAACCTTGCCTTTTAAGTCTGATCTGGAACCCTGCCTTTTCAGGTGGATATTAAGCCCAGACCAAGCTAGGATGAGAGTCGATGAGAGTTGACTCTCATGAGAGTTTTTGTCAACTCTCATCGACTATCACCAACTCGGGCCAAACTGATAAAACTCTCATTGGCTCTCATGAAAATGTTGAACACGTTCAAAGTCAATGAGAGGCGATGAGAGTCGACGCAAGTGCACTTAAGAGATGCAGGCCAAACGAGACTGACAGTTTGAACTCTCATTCTCTTTTGGTCCGGGCTTATAAGATGCAAGGCAAATCCTAGTCTGTTCATAGACCCTCCATTTTCTCTAAGTTCGATGTTATAACTAAGAAACAAAACGCCAATGGACAGACCATTCGAACCAATGCATTTGAACAACAGTTAAATAAATACCAGTGGCGGATCCAGGGGAGGGGCCCGGGCCCCCACCTTATTTTTTCGGAAATAGCGCATTTTCTTTGAAGTGCCGGAATTATCTTCGTAGAATTCAACATTCATAGTCAAGCGGGCCTCCTCCTTAGCTGAAGGTCTGGATCCGCCACTGAATATCTTACTCTCCTATTATGGAACTAGGTGTGCGCAACTTTTGAAGTTGTGCTGGTTGACAACTGGTTTGAAAATAACAGGGATACTCTTTCTTTTGCAGACTCGCAACTATTCTCGCATCAGACCTATGACATTTGACTGATATGCCCTGCCCGTGTGCAATGGACATTCCTCGAAGATGATAAGGATTAACTCATCATTTAAATGATATCACTTAGCTTTTCAGACGTTTCATAGTCCAGGTGCAAAGCATTCCAGGGAACATAGTCATAATAATGTACATCCCTGACCCATATACTCTTCGACCCGAGCCATAAGTAGTTTGTTTTCGACTGAGATTTGTTTAATATAATATTATCTTGGAAAAATAACACTCATACGTAAACTTCAAGATCCCGACATGTTAACACTACTGTGTTTTTGTAAATAGAAAGTCATTCCTTAAAAAAAAGTAAAACTAACCTTTCCCTTCGTTTTCAAAGAAACCCTTTATCCTAGAAATCTGCTCACCTTAATAATTTATGATCTAAAGCCACCCCTAACCTCACAAGGACAACAACACAGTTGCATAACACAGCTACGGGCATAATAGTGTGTGTATTTTTCTATCGTCGTTGTAATCAATGATATAGTTAATTCTGATAAAAGTGTACAGTATTTTTGTAGCTTTAAATTTGTAATTCTTGTAAAATTTTAAAATAAAAAGGTCATTTATTTTGCAACAGGTGGTTTCAAGTAATAGCTTTAAATAGATCTAGTACGAGACCACGCCTAGCAATTGATGCCTAGCTGTGCATTTGATGGAAAAGAGTGGCCTCCAGCTTTATTTGATATCTGTTGTTCAGCTCCGAGGTAAATGAAAGGAGCTGGAGTCATTAGTAAGCCAGACAAAGTTTCGCACACACACTAAAGCAATAACTCATCATTTTGGGAAATCCGACTGCCTAGATATCTGTTGGATTGGAACATTGGTCTTCAGATACTCACACCAGTAAAACAATTTCTCACGCGTAGCTCAGCTGCCTACGGAAGCTTCAAAGGGACATCTGCTTTTACGCTAAGTTGGAGTTTGTTTTTTGAAAATGTGAGTTAGTTTTTTTCGAAAATGGGAGGTGGTTTATTGAAAATGGGAGTTAGTTTTTTCGAAAATGGGAGTTGGTTTTTCAAAAATGGGAGTTGATTTTTTGAAAATGGGAGTTAGTTTTT
This sequence comes from Meandrina meandrites, assembly GCA_963693305.1. NCBI lineage: Eukaryota > Metazoa > Cnidaria > Anthozoa > Scleractinia > Meandrinidae > Meandrina > Meandrina meandrites. Next base: position 12,379,010 of record OY855903.1, on the reverse strand, counting down.
CCGAAAATGGGAGTTATTTTTTTCGAAAATGGGAGTTGATTTTTTGAAAATGGGAGTTATTTTTTTCGAAAATGGAAGTTGGTTTTTCAAAAATGGGAGTTGATTTTTTGAAAATGGGAGTTAGTTTTTCCGAAAATGGGAGTTAGTTTATTCGAAAATGGGAGTTGATTTTTCAAAAATGGAGGTTGATTTGTTGAAAATGAGAGTGAGTTTTTCGAAAATGGGAGTTGGTTTTTCGAAAATATGATGTTCGTTTTAAAAATGGGAGTGTTTGTAAATGCAATGTCACGTGTCGCAGAAGGTGATTTCTGTAGCCAAAATGCTCCTGATATTGCTGCTTCTGCTATATTTGCAGCTTGCAGATAGTGTGTTACCTCGCTACGTTCCTTCGCTGCGTGTTAATAATCTTGGACAGAGATCCCGTATACTTTAAAATATTGCGCTGTTAGTATGTTCGCCATGCAAAGGAATATTTGTCAACATCGAGGCGTTCTTCCTTAGTTAGTCCTGCTGTTTCCGTGCCCTTTTATTGCAGTGCAAAGGAAAGGAATTTTTGTCTAAAAGTAGCAATAATTTGCGTACATTTCTTATAAAATAAGGCACAATATTCTGCACAATATTCTGGTATTGTGTGAGACGCTGGACTCCGGAACCCTGGCTTGGGCATTGCGTTGGGTTGTTGGGAGAGACACTTAACAGAGCTCCCTTCTCCACCCAGGTGTATAAATGTGTTTCGGAGCTTTTGCTCCTGGGTAGTAATCCTGGACCTGCACATGCCAACCTCGTTTCCAACTCCCATTTTCGAAAAAAATAACTCCCATTTTCAAAAAATCAACTCCCATTTTCGAAAAAACTAACTCCCATTTTCAAAAAATCAACTCCCATTTTCGAAAAAAATAACTCCCATTTTCGGAAAAACTAACTCCCATTTTCAAAAAATCAACTCCCATTTTTGAAAAACCAACTTCCATTTTCGAAAAAAAATAACTCCCATTTTCAAAAAATCAACTCCCATTTTCGAAAAAAATAACTCCCATTTTCGGAAAAACTAACTCCCATTTTCAAAAAATCAACTCCCATTTTTGAAAAACCAACTCCCATTTTCGAAAAAAATAACTCCCATTTTCAAAAAATCAACACCCATTTTCGAAAAAACTAACTCCCATTTTCAAAAAATCAACTCCCATTTTTGAAAAACCAACTCCCATTTTCGAAAAAAACTAACTCCCATTTTCAATAAACCAACTCCCATTTTCGAAAAAAACTAACTCCCATTTTCAAAAAACAAACTCCAACTTAGCGTAAAAGCAGATGTCCCTTTGTAGCTTCCGTAATCTAGTGCCATACAGGCGTCTCCTATTTTCCTCCCGGTGGGGAAACAGGAGACGGCGGTGAGCAGGATACGTTTGAGATTAAAATATTACAAGCTCTTGTTTTTCACAGCTTCCTTTTTTCTTTTACCTTCTTTAATTTCTTTCTTCTAGATCTATATATCTATATCATGGGGGGTCTTGCAAAGGGAGGCATGCTCACTGCAAGATGTGGCTCTATCATTGTTTAATTTAATGGGCTATGTTGCTATGTACTATCTCAGCTGGGCAACCCCTGTTCTGTGGAAGGCTTCCATTTGAACCTTGCCGAACTCTTCAACCTTCCTGATCGCAACACGATCAATGATGTGGGTGTCTGTGTAAGCCAGGTGAGACAGCAAAAAGACAACGCCAGGAAAGGCGGTTGATCTTCAAGCTCGGAACATTTGCCTCTAGGGATTTGAACATGGATTTCAATTTCTTTTGATTTCTTTCGCGCGTGCAACCTTTATATGCAATATACGCTATATGAAGTGCGGGCAATAACGTTTGATTCTCACTCAAAGGTTTTGAGCACACTAACTTTGCAACTGATGAAGGGGTTATTCCCGAAACGTATCGCACATTACAACTTAAGCACTTTTTAAGAAACAACTTTTTTATAACATTCTCTTAAATACCTGTTGTTATAGCATGGATATCAACAGAGTTATACCGGCGGTGGCATGACAGCCCTGCCTGTAATTTACCGGTCCCAAAGTACGACATAGTATTTTGTGGTAAATGGAACAATTTTATTGAGTGGTTCAGCACATAACTTATCAAGCAACACATCTATCTATTTCTGTATCTCTTCTTGGTATTGGTAATGAAGTTTGGCCACATCTGTTTGAGAGACTTTGATCCAGCCATTTTGCCTCATGTGGTACACTGTTAAGAGCAGAATAACAAACAAACTCCCATTATAAGGTATATCACTTTGTTATGATTACTAGTAATATGACACCTGAAGGACCAAACAAGCTTGAAACCTGGGGATGGTGTTCTGTAAGAGAGGGAGCACTGAGGTTGGGGGGGGGGGGGGGGGGGGAGGGGGAGTGGGAGGGGAATACGCGGTTCAAGCCTTAACAAGGCAATAACAAATTCTTTCTTTTGTCCAACAAACATGCGCTCATTTTTTTTTCTTATGGGTGACAGAGGGTAGGAATGGTTGTTATGTAAAAGCTGCTGGCTTATCCAATTCATCTATTCCTCATGGGAGTGACTTATTATCAATTAAATTCAAATTTACGCGGCAAACACATCAACCCTGATGATGGCTTTTAGTCGAAAACGTTTGGTTTTATTGATCTTTTAACTTTGTATATAGCCTTTGAATTTTTTAAACATTTTATCTTTCTAGCGAATATTATGTTGAATATATGAGGTTCCCAGCTAAAATTATTCAAAACAATAAAATAACTATTACCACAGTTTCATTCCCAGAGGTTGCAGCATCATTATGGTCAGCACCAAGAAAACCAACCTCCAGCTGGTTCCAATTTTTGGAGCATGCAAAGAGTACTCAATTTTGTTTGCTAGCCAATCAGAGTTGAGCAAAAGTTCGTGAACTACAGACCTTCAAATGGGAACCTGCCAGAGTTTGTTATTGTTGGTACAGACTGAAAGGATCATGGCATCCGAGGACAGGAATGATATTACAAGTCCCTGAATACTTACAGTTCACAACTCCACCACTGTAGGCATCCCTGTGAGTAGCATGGTAAATGGCTCTCTGGCCCAAGTCATAAGCGTCTTCTACACTCATGCCGTACTTGTACCCACTGTCCAGTACACCATAAGCATATGTTGAACCAGATCCAACAGAGAACATGTCGTTAGACAGGCGAGTGCCATCACTGTCCACATAGTACAGTCCTGGACCCTGAGGTATTAAAAGAACAAGAACAACAACTTTATTACCAAAATACTTAAATACAATGCTTCAAAAATATTATAATTAAAACAGAATATCGGGAACAACACTCAGGAAAACTCAAAAGCTTATCGAGCTGAGCGATAAGTACACTATTGTAAAATCAGTTAGAAATAGAGCCCCAGTGCAGGAGAAATTAGGCTGAGTTTAACTGTCCTACTGAACAGCAACTGTATATTGAGGGAAGAGGAAGACAGTGTACATACCTCAGGTTCTATTGGGATCAACAGTTTTCGGTTGATAGCATTGTTCAATGTCGTTCAATAATTTTACCCAAAAAAAGTTGTTAGTGTTCCATTGGGAAACCTCAGCCAAATCAACCATTTCAACATAGGGTGAAAAAGTTATAAACCAAACCAACCCAAAATGTATTTTTTTTTTATTCAACGTAACACAAAAAAATCCAACCAACCTAAAACGGTTCATCCCAATAGAACACTAGCACTCACCTTATACTTTTTACATCTGGAATGTGTAGTTTAAGAAAATATCCATACCCCCCCACGGAAGGGATTTGCCCTGTGACCCCCCACCCCTCCGGAAATTCCAATTTAGCTTCATACATTGCTTTAAATTTTTGGCTCTTTGAGACCCCCCGTCCTCCCCGGAATTTCCAATCCCTTCTGTGGGGTGAGTATGGATATTTTCTGGAACCACACAATACAACAAAAAAGGAATAGTCATATCACTTACCCTTTTGTCCCAGCCACATATCATAGTACCCTGCAAACAAATAAGGATATCTTACGCTTTTTATTTTGATAGAAATCGCATCTACATCATAACTCCGTAGCCTCAAAGACTGTAAAAACAAATAATTACATCAAAAGTCTTGTTTCCTTACCATAGACAGCCCCATCCCTTTGTAGTTATACACCATGTTGGCAAGAAGCTTGGATGCAGCAGCCACTGATATTCTTTCCTTGTTTCGTAACTCGTATATCCTGTGGTTTCCATACAACGAAAAAAAGGTCAATATTCAAACTCCTTTCTAAAATGAAACCATCTGACAATCAGATAGTCAAAATCAAAGTTTGTACATGCATGTAGTTAGAATTACATTTTAATTTCAGATTTTTTAAAATATATTTAGTTGCAATTTACAAGAAAATCAAAATAAATGTTTCATGCCCTATTGTGGAAAAGATTTTCGTAGTATTGTAGCTTCATGTTGTGTTTTGGATATAATCAAAGTCTTTACTGCAAGTCAGAGATGTTAAACTGACAAAAGTTGTATTATTTGAAGCATTGTAGGTATTAATAATCATTATTATATGGCTACAATAGTATGCACGCTCTGATTGGCTGATGAGCGGGCAAGATTTTCTGGTAATGACCGGGCATTATGAAAAATTTTCTTGCCTTAGCTTTTTATAACTTTTTAAGGGTCAAACACTTGTTTTGTGAAAATTAAAGTGGTTAAATTTGCCCTAGATCTTGGCGTAATCAAGACAAAAATTGCCTCATTGTCAAAGAAACCGTTTCTTCTGGTTTGGATCGCATGACCTTGAATGACCTCTTGCACGCGCTAGCGGATATTGAAAAACGTTTCCCTTTTTTCAGCGATAAAAAGGCCATATAATAAATAACTTATTAACCTCGTCCGTTCGGTCATTACAGGGAAATCTCAGACCTCGGCCTTAACGTATTGACCTCGCTATCGCTCGGTCAATACATCAAGGCCTCGGTCTGAGATTTCCCTGTAATGACCTCACTCTCGGTTAATAAGTAGTATGTCTTTTTGATTTTCTCAGTGACACTTAGAATGCAGAACTTAAATGGTTAAGAGCAAAAGATACAATGTACTTTAACTCAAAAAAGTTAAACAAAAACTTCACTAGCCTGCATTGTTTGGCCAGCAGCCTCTCCCAGAAAGAACAGTCAGCAGCTCCGCCAGCCATTGTGCCCAGAAGATACGGGTTGATTTCAATCACTTTTTTCACCGTCTGTGAGGCTACACAAAAACAAAAGTTCACATCAGTTTTTTAGAGTCTTCAACATTTATGAGTTTTTAGCATGCTCAGGTCGCATGGTACAAAATCTGCTATGTAATTGGCCTCTGAAACAAATCAGCTTTAACCAGTTACATGCAGGCTGGACCTTGTCTTCTTTGGGATGTCCCAGTGAATAGTTTGCGCTAGAATACCAAGATTTTACACCATTTTGACCAAAAGAACCCATGAGACATGGTTTTTGCAAATGCTGTCTGTCAAGGCAACACAAGGAAATGAATAGAACATGCAAAAAAGTGGAAAATCTACCTGAATATATGTGACTGCCCAACCCTCCAAGTTTGTTTTTTCCTTAGTGGCCATTTGGCCACCAACTGCTCAAGTTTGGTCACCAGTGAAAACTTTTAGTCACCAAATTAAGTCTTGCTTTCAATCATTCTTCTCAATTTTAGTCACAAGGCTGGCAACTTCGGTTCCAATTTAGTCGCCAGCTCCAAAATTTTAGTTGCCATGGCGACTAAAATGGTCTTAACTTGGAGGGTTGCTGCCAGAAACGTTTTGTCCATATTTGTATGCAAATTAAGACTAAACATTAACAGGAGTGAACAACTTACAAAATCCTGAATAGAAGTCAGACTTTCAAACTGCCACTAAATCAGCAATTTTACAGGATCTACTATTGTGTTGGTGGTCTTTCACCTTAGAATTATTAATTCATCACGCTCTTTGCTGGCATTGCTTTGCGATTCACAAGGGGTAAAGAGTCTCACTATTTGATATTACCGGTATTATCCAACACTGCTTGGTAGAGTACATATAACGTGCAAAACACGTACAAATATCACATGATATTTGCACTTATCTCATTCCCCTGGCAGCGCGAAAGATAAAAAACCTTGGCAAGTCAGAATTTTGGGGAAACAAAAATGTTGAATAATAAATCTCTTATTAGACATTTTAGTGTGTAGTATCACTGTAAATTTTTACTCATCATTTGTATTTTGACTTGCCCTTCGGGCTCGCCAAAATACTGCATGACTCATAAAAATATACAGTGATACTATACACTAAAATGTCTAACAAGATATATTTATTTTTCAACTCCAAATGTCACCATTTTTTAACTTTATCACATTAAATAGTGCTTTTAACACAGAATATATCAACTTACCAATATATGATCCTGCAGTTGCTCTTGAATCCACTGCGACAATGACACCATGTTGAAATTTGAAGGCCAGGGTAGTTGTCCCGTGGTCAAAATGGATTTTGACATCACCTTCCCCACTGGCAAAGGGTCTCAGAAACTCTACAGGCTAGAAAGGGCCAAAAGATGTCATGGTTAGAAGCAATTTTCAATTTTTTTATTTTCTTGTACTAGTATGGTAAACTTAGACAGTACTGTGTGATTTTTGCACATAACTTTCACATACAACGTGCTCACAACATAAATTGTGTCATCAATTCAAACTAAAACTTGCACATGATGTCGTTGTGCACAATCAAACAAGAGCCAAGTCACTAAGTATGTATGATATGTTGCTTGCGGCAGTTGTAAACATGATCAGACAATCTGAATCAGCCCTAACAATATCCTCGGCACTGACCATGGGAATGACTTTTCCACTTACAGATTATGCTTTAGCAGCTTTGCTACACCAAGATCAAGTGAAATAAACCCTCTGGCACCCACGAAAGCTGTTGATTACCTTACCTCTAAAATTTCCAGGGCTCAAGATTAAGGGTAGTCAACAAGCCACAGACTAGTAAAAATTTTGTTTTGGCTAGTATGTTTCAGGCTTTCACTAGCCATTTTGGCTAGTTAATTTCAGGTATCTTGGTACCTGTAGAAGGAAACCACTAATGGAAATCAAGTCTGAGCGAGAAGAACTACATGCTGAACCAAAAACCAAAATAAATGATTGACTTTCTTTCAGGCTTTTTCTCAGATGAAAGTGATGAATGAGAGAAACTGCTGTCTGCCAATAATAATTATCAGTTACATACAAGTTTCAAAGTTGTGGCTAGTAGAAAATTGGTTTTGGCTAGTAAAATCAAAGCTGTCACTAGCCATTGGACTAATCACCTAAAGAATTAGTCTCGAGCTCTGAATTAACTATAAATCTTACATAAGGAAACTTGTACAACTTGTTTTAAAAGGTAAAGCTCTGTTTGAATGTGAAATATTGAATTATTACATTTGTTTCACCATAACAGGGAAATTTAAAAAATTGACAATTGACAATTTAAGATTATAAGAAGTTTATGGGCCATTCCATTTATTATTTTATCCCCACCCTTGGGGAAGGGGGGTCTTTCGAATGACATTTCTGAGGGGGCAGCTATGTCGGTGCCTTGGATCCCAAATAAAAGCACCTCTTTTCTAAAGGGAGGAATGTGATGGCACTTTGGTCTTTCTTTTCTGAAGGTAGGGGGTACATTTATTTTACCTCAGTAGTGGAATGTAATGGCCCTTTATACATGTAAGACAGATGTCAAGCTTTTAAAGAACCAGTTTTTGCAAATCTGTTCTTATAAAAATGTGGACCAACATCAAGAACTTGATGCTGGACTTATTTTCTATTTAACAAAAGTAATACAGAACTTGTTTTCCTTCTTGAAGCATATAATCCACTGATTTGCTCTTACGATAAACGTAAAATAAGGACCCCAGCACGTGGAAATGTCATTATTAAAATAAAGAAACCCAACCAACTTTGTTGCGACGGAAAAAATGACTATGGAACAACCTCCTTACACTGTAAATTACAGCTACATTAAATTAGTCCGTTAAGGGGGAAATAACGGTGAAAGACATCTTTAATTTGGGAAAACCTCACTTCATTCGCCAGAATATGACTAAGCACTTTACACTGATTTAAAATTATTGAACTTACATCAGTCCCAGGTGGAACAGCAAATCGACAGTCGTTCCAAAAATTTGCTGATATGTCCTTAGTTAGTTCGTCATCCCTTGAAGCACTCTTTCTTTCTCCGAAAATATCATTCAAAGAGAGACTGTCATAGCTTCGTGCTGCCGCTTGAACCGCCATCTTTCATAACCTTCCCGATATATTTTGCAATCCCACTAACTGACTTGAAGATAAATTACAGTATTGATAATGGGAGGGGTAGGTAAGGTTGATTAGCTGAATTATAGGATTGAATCATAAAAATCACGAAAGTTGAAATTATGAATCATAACAAGGAAATTTTCTCTTTTTCGTTATTTCGGACGATGTAACAATGGTCTAATGGGTCAAGAAGGCATTTCCTTCTTTTAACTTTCTTCCTTCGTTCTTCCCAGCCCCTCCCTCGCTGAAACGGCAGGTCTATTTCTGGGGTGTAGGGTCGGGGTGACGGTTGCGGAAGATCTTTGAAAACGTAGTAGGTGTTAAATATATAACGCTGGTCAAAAAGAGGTAATACGTCAGTATTGATTATGCACTCCCGAGCTATATCGGTATGTTTTAAAGAAATAAAAAGTAATTAAAAGTGCCAAAAAAATATTCTTTTAAAGTGCCAAACGTTTCGGGCTATGCCCTTCATCAGTATGGTATGTGCCGCGGTGAAGGGTATGGTTTTGCAGTTTAGCAGTTTTGTCTGGGATAGGGTATAGAAATCAGAGAGTTTTGGTCTAGAATAGGGCCAGGGTTTCATTTGCCGGGAAACTGACCAGTGGTATGAGGAATTAAAGAATAAGAAACTCATAAGAGAGGGCTCCCCTAAACGTAAATAAAATGATCGCGGCAACTTTGTTGACAGATGGTTTTACATTAAAAACACTAATAGTAATAGTGCTACAGTTCTGTGATAGTCTGTGATTGTGTCGGGATGTTCTGTGTTTAGTCTAGTATAGGGTTACAAAATCAGCTGAACATGATCTGGTATAGGGTAAGAGTTTCCGAGTCCCAGTTACACACCCCTACCCAAATTGGCCAAAAGTATACAGAGTGCTTCCCCCCCCCCCCCCCCCCTTCCACCCACGGATTATCTATAATACCCAAGATGTAATAATTGGCGCTGGCGTTATAAATAACAGTGATATAAAAGCTCTGAAACGTTCATGAACTACACAGGATTTTATTGAAAAAATGCCAGAAAATGTGGACCGCAACTTTAGACCTCACCCCCACCCTACACCCATGCCACCCCTCAACCCTCTTCCGACTCTTCCTCTACTCCTCACCCCTCAACCATCACGCCTCACCCCAACGGTATTATCATTCTCAACATGGCGGCAGTGAATAGCTCTTGTTCGTGGCCATTTAAGTCAATATTTATAACGGGCTGTAACCGAGGAATCGGTTTAGAATTTGTTAAGCAATTTTTAAGCCTCCCTAATCCTCCAGAGTGTATCTTTGCCACCTGCAGATCGCTGGAGCAGGCTTCAGAGCTGAAATCACTCTCCGAACGCAGCAAGAATCTTCACGTGATGGAAATGGACCTGAATGATCATGAAAGTTTCTGTCAAGTTGTATCTGAGGTGGATAGAAAGCTGGAAGGCCGAGGATTAGATCTTTTATTAAATAACGCAGGAATCACGGATGGATCTACACTCGATGAAGTCACCGCAGAAAGAATGATCAGTGTTTACAAAACAAACACTGTAGCTCCTTTGATGTTGACCAAAGCGTTCTTCCCTCTTCTTCGCCGAGCATCGTCTCAAAAAAATTCTGCTAAAACTTTAATTGTCAATATTTCATCTGCAGTTGGCTCGATAGCAGATAATGCTTCGAGCAAAATGTATCCCCAGCGAGCGAGCAAAGCAGCGCTAAATATGATCACCAAGTCACTAAGCATTGATCTTTCAAGTGATGGAATCATGGCGGTTGCGTTACATCCAGGCTGGGTGAAAACAGACATGGGGGGACAAAACGCACCGCTAACTGTCAAAGAATCAGTTGAAGGATTGCTCGCTGTGATTGGTTCTTTGGATGAATCAAAAAATGGAGGATTCTTTGACTTCAGTGGAAAGGCCCGACCTTGGTAGAATAGGCAAGTAAACTACCAGTGCCCGAGCACTGGTAGCTGAGCACCAGCAGAAAACAGCGTCGCGTTCAGACACATTCTCGTCCCCTTAGCCGCTTTGGCTTCTCGTAGCCGGCAGAGCCTTGGTATGAGAAACGACGGGCTCTGGAGGCAGAGGATTTCTAGGACTTCAGGTCTTCATGTGTGCAGTTGTGATGTTTCTATATAGTGTATGGGAGAGTCAAGCCGTTTTGTTACTTCTGTTCAAGATTTCTTTGTTTTCAACAGCCAATCAAAAAATTCGAATTAATTCAAAAGTCCTATGTCCCCAGACCCCTTCGTTTCTTGTGCCAAGGCCCACCAGTTAAAGCGGGGGTACACCTGAAGCCTGTTTTTCCGCCGCTAAACTTGATTTAATGCGAATATCTCGTCCGCGTTTCAAGTAATCCAGAAGCTCTATGTTCATTTCACAAAGCTATGTTTAGCGGTGTTTTTTAAATTTTTTTGGTGATTTTTGGGGATGTTTGGAAAGAGATAGTTTTTCTCAAAGGATTAGTAAAATTTGGAGAAATAAAAAATGTTAAAGATTTAATGTGATTTTAAAATTAGAATTTGAAGTTAAAAATTAGTATATGGACCCCCAAACAGTCCCCTGACAACCTGGGGTGCTCTTGCGCGGGCGTCAACTGTCTGTTAGTGTTTCAAAAATAATTTTCTTTCTTCTATCCCTTCCTTAAATCTCTTAAAATTTCACTCAAAATCGGGTGTACCCCTACCTTAAGAGAAGCAAAAAGGGCTATGGGGACGAGAATGGTTCAGACACAGAAAACCAGAGTACCTTAGTACCCTTTGTGCCCGAGCGCACGGTCAAGACCTTGTAGAGTCAACTCTCGCCTTGCGGACACCCCACAGTTACAGACAAAACCCAGATCCCTGGCAAAAGTTATAGAGGTTTGACTGGAAATGACTCCTGCTATGAACACTTTTGTGGTACCAAAATAACAATTTTTATATACATTCATGCACTAAATACACGTATCACTTGGGTCCCCCGAAATTGTATTCGCCGCCTGTTTTGGCTCTTGACACTGTGAATTTCTAATAAAACATCACGAAAAATTCCAGTTTGTTGCTCACTATCCGTCAAAACTCACTTCAAAAGACTTCTGGAATACTTGATTTTTGTATCAATTCCTTCAGTAACTGTACAACAGACTTTTCTTTTTCACTTCAGCTTGCGTTTTTTCCTTCCAGACTCTTTGCGAGAGATCAAACCTTCATCCTCTATTCCCAACTAAAATTAACAACTACTTAGCAGTTTCACCACTGTTAATAAGCGCGTCGTGTTAATGGCAGGTGCGTAACATGCATTTTTCGTGGAGTACACACGAAACACCACAGGCAACCACATTCTGATGTATCCATGGCTGCTCCTGGGAGGATTATTCGAAGATGGGGAAGGTTAGTTCAGTGGGATTCAGCGCTTTGTAAATGTGCGTTGTGAGGATGGATTTGAGTTGGTTGGTTAGCGTGCTTTCAATGATTTTTTTTCGCTTCGAGCGGCGGGCAGTCGGAAATCGAGTGTGCAGCCTTTACTTCTCCTTAGCGGTGGAAAACCAAAAAAGCTACCTGTATTAGTTTTGTACGTAGTGTGTAAAAATTTCAATAAAAAAATTTAAAATAAGGTGTCAGATCGGCTTGAGAAGCGAGATGACAACAAAAAAGACAACAAGGCATTGACGTAAGTCGATTTTATTTTCAAAATGTACATATATTTGCGAATAATTTCGAAACCATTTTCTCCCATACAAACCTTTATAAATTCAATCCGTTATAACACAACACCCCATATAGGCCGTAAAGCTCGAGTCACGTTTTCGTGTAATCTTGTCAGGAGCCTGGGCGGCCTGTGGTCAAATGGGGCATTTTTTATAAATATGCAAATCTCGCACGTGACTACTTGGGCAGCTTGGGCTACCAGTGCTCACCCTCACCAATGCTCTCGACATGGCGAGTAGCTCCTGTTCGTGGCCATTCAAGTTCATTTTCATAACGGGCTGCAACCGAGGAATCGGTTTAGAATTTGTTAAGCAATTTCTAAGCCTCCCTAATCCTCCAGAGTGTATCTTTGCCACCTGCAGATCGCTGGAGCAGACTTCAGAGCTGAAGTCACTCTCCGAACGCAGCAAGAATCTTCACGTGATGGAAATGGATGTGAACGATTATGAAAGTTTCAGTCAAGTTGTATCCGAGGTGGATAGAAAGCTGGAAGGCCGAGGATTAGATCTTTTATTAAATAACGCTGGAATCATGGATAGATCTTCTCTCGATGAAGTCACCGCAGAAAGCATGATCAGTGTTTACAAAACAAACACTGTAGCTCCTTTGATGTTGACCAAAGCGTTCCTGCCTCTTCTTCGCCGTGCATCGTCTCAAAGACACGATGAAGATTCTGCTAAAACTTTCGTTGTAAATATTTCATCCGGAGTTGCCTCGATAGCTGGTAACACTTGGAGCACAATGTATCCTTATAGGCCGAGCAAAACAGCGCTCAATATGATCACCAAGTCACTAAGCATTGATCTTTCAAGTGATGGAATCATGGCGGTTGCGTTACATCCAGGCTGGGTGAAAACAGACATGGGGGGACAAGACGCATCGCTAACTATCAGAGAATCAGTTGAAGGCTTGCTAACTGTGATTGGTTCGTTGGACGAGTCAAAAAATGGAGGATTCTTTGACTTCACTGGAAAGGCTCTTCCTTGGTAGAATGGACATGTGCACTTATACTACCAGCAGTTTGTTGGTGTGTTAAATACATGGACATATAACTTCATTTCTTCTTCTTCTTCTTCAGATCCCCTGCCTACCTTATAAGAAATATACACATATTATTTCAACTGAACTTGATCAAGCATACACGTATTAACATCAGACTTTAAGCAATGGTGTCATTCTATAAATATTTTCGTGTTGTTGCAGTTGTAATGGATTTAGCTGGCATGGAAAAATATTGCTCACCAATATACTCTTGAATGCGTAAATATGTCAAACTAGGTTTGTCCTTGTTGTCGGCCTTTCAGAATCTTTTCTCCCCAACAAATGTCTGCTGAAACAAGCGGCTATTTACATAGACCAATCACAGCCCACTTCCAAATCCTCACAGACCAGTTTCATCTTCTACCCTTGCTCGGTGGATGTAAAAAACATTTGCATTTACCCTTTTATGTTCCAGCCTTGCACTTTGTATGACTATTCTCAGAGGGCTTCTCATGCATTATTGCTGTTTCTCCGTTTACTTTTAAGCCCCAAAACGGGAATTTTCCGTGTTCAGAATGAAAAACAAAGCCTTGGAAGTTGTAGACAAAAGCCGTGATACACTATGATCGTCTTGTAGATTTTGAGCTGCGCATTAAATTGAGGTTGACAAGAGATAGTCGGCATTTTGCATCCGCCCAAGATCGCCCCTGGTATAGCGCACGACATCCGGTAGCGTGGTGAGAACAATGGCTTTATTTGCACTATTCTCCATTAAGCACCATGGTCTCTCCACAAAAATAAGTTGCTTAAGGTGGGGGTACACCTGATTTTGAGTGAAATTTTAAGAGGTTTAAGGAAGGGATAGAAGAAAGAAAATTATTTTTGAAACACCAACAGACAGTTCACCCCCACTCAAGAGGTTGTCAGGGGACTGTTTGGGTGTCCATATACTAATTCTTAACTTCAAATTCTAATTTTAAAATCACATTACAGTGTGACTATTCAAACCAGGGCACCCTGAACAAAATTAACCAATCACAGTGTTAATTGAAAACAAATGATAGGGACATGTTTTAGGGTAAGGGCTGTTTGCATCCCAGAACGTCATTGGTAGGTTGCTAAAAAATGTCCCATCCTTTGTTTTCAATTAACACTGTGACTGGTTAATTTTGTTGAGGGTGCCCCAGTTCGAGTAGTCGCACTGTAACTCTTTAATATTTCTTATTTCTCCAAATTTTAATAATCCTTTGAGAAAAACTATCTCTTCCCAAACAAAAGAACAAAACCCCAGGGAATGATGGTCTCACGGTAGAATTTTATTTAGTGTTTTGGCCGCTTTTGGGCAAACACCTGATTGATTGTTATAATTATGCACATGAACATGGCGAGCTTTCCAATTCGCAAAAACAAGCTGTAATTACTTTGTTGGAAAAGAAGGGCAAGGATAAAAGGTTGATAAAAAATTGGCGTCCTATTTCACTTATCAATGTTGACACTAAAATTGCTTCCAAAATGTTAGCCAAACGACTGGAACCAATCTTACCTGGGTTAATACATTACAATCAAAATGCGTACGTGAAAGGACAGTCGATTTTTGACGCGGTCAGAACCATTGATGATATTTTGGAATACACCAAATGTAAGAAAATGTCGGGCATTCTTGTTGCTATTGATTTTGAGAAAGCATTTGACTCTCTTGATCATTCTTATCTTTTAAAAGTTTTGCACGCATTTAATTTTGGGCCATCTTTTATCCAATGGATCCATACTTTTTATTCAAATATATCAAGTTGCATCATTAATAATGACTTTTCATCAGATTATTTCGCAGTTGGTCGTGGGGTGCGGCAAGGCGACCCATTATCACCTCTTCTCTTCATATTAGGACTGGAAATTCTTGCATGTAGTATTCAACAAAATGAAAAAATTCAGAGTATTCAAATTGGTAATTTAGAGGTTAAATTGTCCCTTTTTGCGGACGACCTGACTTGCTTTCTCCGAAATAGATCCTCCTATGATTGCTTACGAGATTGTCTTGGTGTTTTCTCGAAATGTTCTGGTCTCCAAGTTAATGAGGAGAAGACCGAATTTTTCAGTATTGGTACAAGGAAATTAGAGCATAAAATGTACCCTCATGAATTTAAAACTTCTATCAAAATTCTCGGTGTGCACTTTGACTACAATAACGTATTGAGGAATAAATCCAACTTTGACTCTGCCCTTAAATCAATTAAAAAAGTATTAAATATGTGGAAATGGAGAGGTCTGACGCTCATCGGCAGAATACAAATTGTTAAGTCTTTCGCCATACCCAAAATTATGTCCAAGGCTGGTCTAATTTCATTGTCAAGTGAATTTATTAAAGAAATTAATAAAGAACTTTATTCCTTTATCTGGAAGGGTAAAGATAAAATCAAACGCTCAGCCTTAATTAATGACATAGAGGACGGAGGTTTGAAAATGCTGGATCTTGAATCTATGATCTTTGCTCAACGAATCATTTGTCTGAAGAAATACATTGAGAATTATGAAAGTCCTTGGAAGTATGTTCTGGATTTTTATCTCAAGAAAGTTGGCGGGAAATTTTTATTACATATTTGTAATTTTGATTGTCGGAAATTATCCATTTCACTTCCCGGCTTTTATAAGGAGTGCTTGCAAGCCTGGTCTTCTAGGACTAATTGTGATTCGACAACCTATAAAGGGATAGTGAACCAAATTATCTGGAACAATAAGTATATTTTGAGTGAGGGAAAATCTATTTTTCAACCGTTTTTCTATAAGCAAGGAGTTCTTAAAGTTGGCGATCTTGTTTCAAAGGAAGGTAGTTTTCTTAAAAGTGACAAAATTCTCAGTCTCTCTTTATCTCCTGGTTACCTTTTTTCCCTAATGGGGGTTATTGATGCTATCCCAAATGAATGGCGTTCTATAATTAAAACAAACCCTTATTGTGCCCCTTCTACGTTGGATCAAACTTGTTTTGTATTAACAATTGCTGGTAAAACAATTGACCTTGCTAATGTCACATCCAAATTCAGGTTTATAGGGAATTTCATTCTGTTAAGCAAACTACAGCCACGGCTAAAGCTAAAATTTTGAGTAAATACCCGGATCTTTCTATAGACTGGAAAAGGGTATATTCGTTAGCTTTTGAAACTACTTTGGATACAAAACTCAGAGAATTCCAAAATAAATTATTAAACCTCATTGTTTTCACCAATAAGAAACTTTACCAGTTCAAAATGGTAGAATCCCCCTTATGTGTTTTCTGTAATGAAGAAGAGGAATCCCTGGAGCATTTATTGTATTTTTGTAAGTCATCAACATTCTTTTGGAAAGAACTCTTATCTTGGCTCGTGGATGAAGTAAATATTTTGCTTTATGTCTCTCATTTGGACATTCCTTTTGGAAAATTTGACCTTGACAAAGATTTTCTTTTGGTTAATCATATTATTTTGCTGGCTAAATACTTTATCTACAAGTGTAAATTCTCCAAGGCCAGTCCATCACTCACAGTCTTCAAAGCTAAGTTAAAAGCAACTTATAAATTGGAATTATATATAGCAAAAAAGAACGGAATTCTAATTAATCATTACAAAAAGTGGGATCACCTTCTCTCTTGGCTTTCTTGATAACTTCTTTATAACCAATATATGGTTAATGATAATTAAGTAGGCCTAACTTTGTACTTTCTGTTTCTGAATTTTCGACCTTAGATAAAAAAGTTTTTCTTTTTTTTATGCAGTTTTATTATTAGTTTTGTGTAAGTAGTGTGGCATTTGTATTTGTATCGTACTTTAGAGTAAGGAACTGTAATGAATTGTAAAATAGTGTACCTGTATTTAATAGTCTTGTACGTAGTGTGTAAAAATTTCAAAAAAAAAAAATCTCTTCCCAAACATCCCCAAAAATCACCAAAAAATTTACAAAACACAGCTAAACATAGCTTTGCGAAATGAGCATAGAGTTTCTGGATTACTTTAAACGCGGACGAGATATTCGCACTAAACCAAGTTTAGCGGTGGAAAAGCAGGCTTCGTAAACGTGAACTGCTCGGGCAGCTTGGGTTACCTGTGCTCGTGAGGCCAAAGAAGACTGTGGCTCTCAACATGGCGGCAGTGAGTAGCTCCTGTTCGTGGCCATTCAAATCCATTTTCATAACGGGCTGCAACCGAGGAATCGGTTTAGAATTTGTTAAGCAATTTCTAAGCCTCCCTAATCCTCCAGAGTGTATCTTTGCCACCTGCAGATCGCTGGAGCGGGCTTCAGAGCTGAAATCACTCTCCGAACGCAGCAAGAATCTTCACGTGATGGAAATGGATGTGAATGATTATGAAAGATTCAGTCAAGTTGTATCCGAGTTGGATAGAAAGCTGGAAGGCCGCGGATTGGATCTTTTATTAAACAATGCTGGAATCATGGATAGATCTACACTCGATGAAGTCACCGCAGAAGGCATGATCAGTGTTTTCAAAACAAACACTGTAGCTCCTTTGATGTTGACCAAAGCGTTCTTGCCACTCCTTCGCCGTGCATCGTCTCAAAAGCACAACGAAGATTCTGCTAAAACTTTCGTTGTCAATATTTCAACCATTCTTGGCTCAATAGCTGGGAACACTTCAAGCAGATTGTATCCTTATCGAACGAGCAAAGCGGCGCTCAATATGATCACCAAATCACTGAGCGTTGACCTTTCAAGTGAAGGAATCATGGCGGTTGCGTTACATCCAGGCTGGGTGAAAACAGACATGGGGGGAGAAAAGGGACAGCTAACTATCAGCGAATCAGTTCAAGGATTGGTAGCAGTCATTGGCTCGTTGGATGAATCAAAAAATGGAGGATTCTTTGACTTCAATGGAAAGGCTCTTCCTTGGTAGAATGGGTATGTACAGTTAGTCGGTGTTCACACTCAGGCTGTCACACTTAGTGCCTGTGCACTGTAATGGATATATACAGCTTATTAGATGGTTTAGCATTTAATACACGCGGATAGTTTGCAAGTTGCGTAGTATTTTTCTGAGCCCCAAAGGGGACGAGGAAAAATACAAGCAATGAGCAAAATGTCCGCTCGTATTTTATTATATGTTAAACAATCGAATAAGGGATTTATTATATTTCCACTAAAAATTAAAGTTTAGTTCGGCCATTTTGTCACTCCACTTTCAGTCCGTATTTTTGCCCTGTTGTACAGTGTAATAACGTGGCATATTTTGCGCGTTCTTTTGCCCTAATATGGTTAAATGGTGCAATAGTGGAATAATAAGTACAGTTAGAGGCCGATTACATGGTGAATTTCAGCCGGGGCTGAAATCTCAGCCTGGTTAACCAGGCTGAGATTTTAGCTCGGTTTCCAGGACAAATATTCATAAAAAAGCCATTTGACACTACGTGAAAGTTTCTACACACCAGGCTGGCAAATGGCAGAAAAACCTGTCATGTAGTCGTATTGAAATTTCAGCCCAGGCTGAAAACTGAGCTTGGGGATGTGCAGTGATGGTGCTTTCAATGAAACAAAATGGTGGCCATGGGAAGGTTTCTGTCTCAACCCGGAATGAAATTCTCGATAAAATGTCGTCTGTCCCCTGCGAAGAAATTTCAGCCCGAGCTGGTAATCGGCCACTTATATACTACACTTATATACTACACACTCCTTCTTAACTACAGATCTAGAGAATGGGTATGTTGCTTAGGAATTATCATTTTGGTAGAGTTTGGTAATGCTAAGTAGGGATTTTTTTTAGGAGGAGAAAAACTACAACAACAAAAAATTAAACCGGGAGGAAAGCAAGTAGAGTTCCAATTTTTTAAAGAATCTGAGAGAGCATAGCCTTCTTTATAGGCCTAATATTCCTACTTGCGGATTTTCTGCTACTGAAGAAAGTCTGAAAATACAGATGTTTTTTTCTGTCAACTTTAATAATAAAAATTATGTGAAATATTTCATATAAATGTGAATGTTCTTTATTTATTGTTACTGATTTTAATTTTCAGATCAAATTTGTGCCCTTTCAGTTTTAGTTTTTTTGTTCTATTCATCAAATATGGCCGTGATTCAAAAGTCTTTAAGGACTCTTCAATGGAACAAATGTATGCAAAAAGCTTATCTGTAGGAGGTCTGGTTTCCAAAATATGACAGAACCTTCCTTAGCAACAAATTGGTAGTTGAGAAGAACCCCCTTAAAGTACCCATAATCCCCAAAGTATGAGTACCCAGTTGTAAACTTGTAAAATTTAAGACTTGGGATTTTAACTAAATCCAAAAATGTTTCTGCATTTTATTTGGTATAATAATAATAATCATTTATATAGCGCCATTTCCATAAGTTCAAAGGCGCTTGACAATTTTAAAAAGTAAAATATTAATTAAATAAATATTTACAATTTGCTTTGGATCAAAAATAAAATATTACAGTGCGGACACTTCAACCATGAACGCTATGGCTTTTTTTTCACTTTATTTGTACTTTTGTTCACGGTTACTTTGTAGTTATTTTTTGCATTTTCCCAGAACTAACCAATCACATCCGTGAACCAAAGCAATCGCACAGACATTTTTTCTCCTGTTTTCCGTGTTTTTATTGTCCCACGCAACGTTTGCCACGCTGTTCGGAGGAAAAAAGCCGGAAAAATGTGTCGGCCGTTGCATCGCCTCGCGGCTGTGATTGGCTAGTTCTAAAAAAAGTAATAAAATAAGTGATAAAAAAGTACAAATAAAGTGAAAATAAAGCCTTGGCGTTCATGGTTCGAGTGCCCGCACAGTAACATACAAATATAATAATAAATAAATATTAATTAAATAATTTACAATTTGACAATGAAAGTTGACAGTTACTTGTGAATAAATATTTCGTGGCTAGTCTGACGCGGCTAGTCTGACGAAGAGTCCCTTGGCTGGGACGAAACGCTGCGTTAGACTAGCCACGAAATATTTATTCACAATTTACAATTTACTTCCGGTTAAAAAATAAAATATGATTAAGATGAAAAGGCCTCTCTAAAAAGCAATGTTTTAAGTTCTTTTTTAAAAACGTTAAGTGATTTAATAGATTTAAGTTTGTTTGGAAGCGCATTCCATAGTCTGGGAGCGGCAACTTGAAAAGATCTTTCTCCATAAGACTTGAGGTTTGATTTCGGTATAACCAACAATACAAAGATTTAATCCAGCTAAAAAATGTTTGGGGGATATAGGTACTTTGAGCTTACATACTACCCGCAGTTTTTGTTTGTGTGTTAGCAGTGAAAAATATTATAATAGTAAGACCTCGTAACACGCTTTCTCCAATATGCCCTTAACACTGATTGGTTGTAAAATATTCAATAAAACTGAATAGGCCTTCCCTGGGGAGTACCTATATTGCAATGTTGCATACTCCTGAGGACTGAGGTCGCCTAACCAATGGCTGTAGATGTTCCTGCTGTTTAGACTCAAGATTTATTTGTTCTCCAAAAGAATTTTGACTGATAATGTAATGTAGGGTAATGAAAGTAAGCAACCGTAATGTGTTGTAAGTAACTACAAAATATATACATGGCTCCTTAGCTCACCGAAATATTGCAATTCCTCAAAATTCCTGAAATTAAGCAGTTTACACAATCTTGAACAAAACTAGTTGAAACATTTTTTCACAAATGCCCCGACTTGCAAGCGGGTTAAAATATCTTATCCCCCTCCCCCCCTACTCAATGTTGTTTCTTGAGGTTTGTGGTTCGACAGGCTTTGTTTTAAAAACAACAAAGCATTAACAACATTGAAATGGGGGGAGAGGGTTCCAAAACTGAACTCTGTTGGCTAAGTAAGTGGAAATTTGCTAAGTGTTTCAACAGTTTTGCCCAAGATTGTAGCAGTGTAAGGTGGATAAGTAATTAATGCACTGTAAGCAAGATTTAGTAAAATGAGTAAATAAATGAGAAAAAAAATGATGCACTGTGTAATATTGGAATGTTCTCTAGTGTAATTTTCTGTAGCCTGATAAGGGGGTGTTCACATGTGAAAATTTGTACTGATGCAAGTTCCGTCCCACCAGTTAGACTTACTGATGTCATATCTCATCAGGAGAGGAGGGGGGATGGGGAGTACAATCTGGTCTGAAAAGAGGGTATTGATATTGGGGTCAGGTCTGAAAAAGGGTAGGAAAATTGCATAATTTGGTCTGAAAGAGGGTAAGGGTTCTTGAAGCATGCTGTACACCCTCACCCAGATTTTTGGAGAGTACTAGGGCTCATCCCCAATATCTAGTTCAAATGTTTACTGAAATTCATGCATTTATACCGTAAAATTCCGGTTATAAGCCCCCCCCCCCCCATTATAGGCCCATCTAACTGGAAGCAAAAAATACATCCGGTTATAAGCCCCCCCCCCCCCCCCCCCAGATATAAGCCCGCCTCTGCTGGATGACAGTACTGAACAGGGCTAAATGTTGCTTTATTTTGACTTTTTTAATAACTTAAAAACGTATTTCGATCAACACTGCCGTGAATCGTTTCGAAACACCTTTTTTTATTCCGCTTATAAGCCCCCCCCCCCCCCCCCCGAATATAAGCCCACCCAAAACCCCTTACGAAGTTGTATAAGCCCCCCGGGGGGGGGGTACTCCCATATATGGGCTATACGGGTGTGTGCCGCTCAACAGGGTATGTTTTTGGCTTCTCTGACTCTGGAACAGGGTATAAAAATCGCCCTTTCTCTCTGGAACAGGGTATATTTTATTTCAGGTTTGACTCTGGAATAGTGTCGAATTTCCCCTAGAATCCTGATTAACCACGGTCTAGTATAGCTAACTCCGCTCCCGTCCGTCGCTTGCTTTGTGATATCTGCTGTTTCCCGTGGTATTCCACAATCAAAGATCTCTTCGAGATTCGACTATTTTGCATCGAGTATGCGTTGGGGAAATGTTAGTATTGAAAGCGATTTGCGATGCATTAAGCCATTGACTAGGCTCGATTTCCGCCGTCCTCTCGTGTTCGGTCTTTCCTCCCCGAGAAGAGGCGGCTGGACGCGTGAGTGGCCGATCGTGTCTGTGACGTAGATTCAAAATTTAATTTATGCGTCGTTACTGATCACCGGAAATGGCATCCAAAAGCACGTTTTCTCGTTCCAATACTGCAGACGAACTATACCTTTACGGCTTACCCGATAAGTTTATATTTTGGATTGCTAAAGGAGTATCTAGTGTCTAAAAAAATTCTGAGACAAAGCGAAGCAAATATTATTGAGAATCGTGACACGCCAACACAGACTCCCTTTTACTGCGGATTTGTCTTTATTTTGACATGTTACATGTTTGCTTGATGCTCTGCTCGAGCGGTTTGATTTGGCTCACTTCTAATTGCAAGATATTTTGACTTCGCAAAATGTTCGCTCTGAACGGACAAGATCTGAAAATCTTATCACGGATGAAATATTTATCTTTGTCCGGCTTCACCAGAGACTGCTGTAACTTAACCACGTAATAGCTATTGAGTTTCATCCCAAGCTCACGTTTGAAGAAAGGGAATAATTAATTATCTGTTCATTCATTCATTCGTAAGAGCGCCACGGTGAGCCGAAACGCGACCTTTCAGCTGACACGGTTTTAGGTTACACGAGAACCGTTGAGAATATGAGCGCCCTATAAGACGTTGTATGGGGAATAAAATAACGTTGATTTAGAACGCTAAATTCTTCAAAATTACTATATTTTTATGCTAGGTAAATTGAATGAACTCTCCTCTTGTGTCTCCGTTGCGCTTTATGGTTATTTTCGCCGTTTAAGTCTTTTATGCCACCGCTGTTATTCCTTTCTAGTCAAGGCTGCACACTCGGGTTTCGACCGTTTTCAACTCTGAGGCGGTTTGCGTCCAGAAAATCCATCCGATCAAAACTTTTTCGCCCACAGTTAATGCTCGATGATCCTTGCAAACGCACAAATGTCTCACTTTCAAAAATCATCGCGCATTACGTAGAAAATCAGCATTTTCCACAGCCGATTTCACGATCGCTGCTTTCTGCGACACCTTGTGATTTTGTGATCGGACACGGCTGCGGAAGAGGCTTGGATCCAAGGTGAAATTTCGCTCTACCCGGGGTGGTATAGTCATTCTTTATACATCAAAAACGGACGCGATTTAAATATTCTGCGGGGTTTTCTGCGAGCACTAACAGTGAATCGTGCTCGCAAGTGCTCACATAGCCTGCGACCAGGCTAGTGCTCGTAGAAAACCCCGCAGAAGGTTCAAATTGCGTCCGTTGTTGATGTATAAAGAATGACTATACCACCCCGGGAGCTCAGGAACGGACTTGAATGTCGCCGTCTTTTTCACGATGTCAATAACCACCGGTTCTGACTGTAGGTTAAATTACAAAATCATTTTCACCATTATCCAGCTCCTCTAATGCTTTCTTGTTGTAAATCTTCCAGGTTTAAAGTTTAAAGTGCTCCAAAACATGAACGCGTGCCTTGTCAAAGTATACTCTCGCATTTTTAGAAAGGAAAACAGTGTAGCCTCGTTTCCATGTCCAGTATTTGCTTCCGCTTTTATAAAGCCAGATTTCGAGACTTAAAGGGGCAGTCTCACCAAAATTTCGTGCTACTTGAAAATCCAATGAAGGTGTTGGTATCAATTGGGAATTGCCTAACCTTGTTAAAATGCATTGTACTAGTCACAAAAGTTGTTTAAAACCTGTGTGGCTACGGACGGGGAGGAAAGAAGTGGTCTAAAATTTGAAAACGTCGGGCCGACGTTTTCAAGTTTGACAGTGTTACATGGAGGAAAATCACTAAAAAACTATCGATTATGGTTTGTTCACATCCGAGAGAGTGAATTTATGCCTTTTTTGTCATTAAAAGGTTACTCTGTTGATCAGTGAGTGCACCTTTATAATTCTAGCATAGTTAACACAAAAACTTAGAAGACCTCTCGTGATACTGCCCCTTTAAGAGCCAATGTTACCAACGGTCAGACAAAAGACGGCAAGTGTCGAAAAATGGATTTCGCTTATATTCTTACCATAGGTAGGTCTTTGTGAGAAACAAATACCAGCATACTTAGTTTGGCTGAATATCGATTTGTTTTCCAGAAAATCGATAATCCTTGAAAACCGCCATATTGCCATTTTCGGAGCTCAAAATTTATGCCGAGTTTCGTAGCTTCGCGTGAAAAAATAAAGCACTCTGGAAGGAAAATACCGGCCAAATGTTGTAGAATGACATCAAATAAGTACGTGGAAAGTAATTTTAGTCCTTCGTGTCCTTTTATTTACAAAATATAATTAAATTTATTTGACACACTTTTAAAAAGAGATGTCACTTCAAGACAAGGAAATTAATGACACATGGCGTCGAGAAAATCGGTTAACTAACTTCACCGCGGGCTTGGGTTTTATCGTGAAGAACGAATACAACGCTTAAAATGCGTCAGCAACATCAAGGTAAGCATGTCTACGTTTTTATTAGACACAGTTAAGTTCGCGTCGGGAAGAATTCAACCTTTGCGTGAAATGTTTACATAAACGGCGGACATCCACGATTACTTTAATTCACGAATTTTAGGCAACTTCAAAATTCGAAAGCATCGCACGAAATCATTTCCCCAGCTAATCCTTCTAAAGTCGTAAAGAACAGTCCTTTGACTTGCAAATACCGAATTTTTGACCAATTATTTCGCTTCGCACATACTTAAATTAGACGATAAGTTTGACCAATTTTGAACCCTATTAAAAGTGTGTCAAATAAATTTAATTATATTTTGTAAATAAAAGGACACGAAGGACTAAAATTACTTTCCACGTACTTATTTGATGTCATTCTACAACATTTGGCCGGTATTTTCCTTCCAGAGTGCTTTATTTTTTCACGCGAAGCTACGAAACTCGGCATAAATTTTGAGCTCCGAAAATGGCAATATGGCGGTTTTCAAGGATTATCGATTTTCTCGAAAACAGATCGATATTCAGCCAAACTAAGTATACTGGTATTTGTTTCTCACAAAGACCTACCTGTGGTAAGAATATAAGCGAAATCCATTTTTCGGCACTTGCCAAGAATTTTCGATATTGTTTGATTCTTGTGAACATGTGCTCTTAAAACTCAAAATCAAGCTTGGTAAACAATTTGTTCGTGTTCAGCACGTAATTTTGACTTAGAAAAGTGTATTTACCAACTTTTCCTCGAGTTTGCCGACAGAAGTTTTAAAAGCAGCCTTTTTTCAGAATTTGTCCCAGTCTTTACCTCCCCGAAAAGACGGTTGGACGCGTGGATTGACCATTGTTGATTTCCACCAATCAGAACGTCGCCTGCTCAAATCGTGCAGGCAGAATAAATTAATTTTTCTGGAGCAGATTTCGAAAATTATGCGAGAGTGTTTTTTAATAACCTGTTTTACTTTTTTCAGCTCTTTACAAAGTATACTTTTTTTATTCAACATTTGGAACAAACCCATTCACATGATTACGGTCTGATTCTGGTCAGAAACATAACTTGCTGATGCGTGTCCGAATCGAATTGTTTTCGCAAAGGAATTGAACTCGAAAAAACAAATAAAGTTTAAAAAGATCTGCGCCTTTTTTTCCTTAAGCGAGTGTATTATTTGCCAGGAGTCAAAAAAGGATATCCTGTTCAGCGCAACAGTGCAAGGTGTGCGTTCACAAAAGAATCATCCGAGGAGCAACGAAAAGTAAGAGACACTGCCAACACAGAAACAATTAACAGGATATTGAATGCAGTTGACACGAAGAAAGGAGAGGAATTACATTGGCACAAGAGCTGCTAAGTAAAGTATACTGATAAGGGTAAGATAAGTAGATTAAGAAAATCGCTAGATTCTTCAAATGAGCTTTCTCCACCCGGACTGACCGTAAATACAGCACTTCGCAGCAGAACTCTCCCGACCGACTGGAAACTATGCATGTTTTGTCAAGATGGAGAAACACCTAAAAAGCAGACACTGTGTTCAGTATTAAACAACTTTTAAAATGAGTCAGCAGATCCTTGAGGGAGCGAAGTGCGAACACAACCTTTCTTTGCGTTTGGCAGGTGTAAATGACCTTATAGCGGCTGAGGGCAAATATCATCCAAACTGCTATAGAAAATTCATGGTAAATGTATCGCGGTCAAGTAATGTAGCAAAAGATGAAAGTGGAACAGTGCTGTTGTGGCTTGTCGATGAGTTAAAAAAGTCTGCAGAACAAGGTCATATTTCTCCGCTACTGCTCCCTAGCTGCTGAGCAAGCCATTGAAATCCCTCCATGAGCACATTCAAGGAATACATCGCAGCGCATGTTGAAGACTTTTATGATTTTGTTCTGCTTCGTGACCAAGCGATTTCTGAGCGCCAAACAGTGTTAGTGCCTATTAAATTCAGCCATATTCTTGTCTCGCAAGTTTTGAATCAACAAACCCAGTCAGAGCCTGCCATGCCCGTCTATCAACCTGATGAAAGAGATGATTTTTTCTCAATGGTGCACGTGGCATTGAAGCTTCGCTCTGATATAATAGCGCAGCCTTCCCACCAGGGGCTGAACGTCTGCAAGGAAGATGCTATCGCATACGTCCAAGATAGTTTGTATATGTACATAAGGTTTATGATGGGTGGACAGTCTCTCCTTGAGAAGGGGCTAAATGATTGTGATGACGATGACAAAGTAGACGACAGTGACATCACTGACCATGATGGTAGGGATAATGATGATGATGACAATGATAATGACGATGATGATGATGATGATGAGGCGGAGGGTGATCCAGATAGCGATAACATTGTTGAAGACGAAAAACTATAGTTCTTAGCATCGCACAGGATCTGGTGTACAATGTGAGTGGAGGCCGGAGGTGGACACCCAAACACGTTGGTCTTGGCAGTAGCCTTCAGCAGGCGACACGATCGAAGAAACTGGTAGACATGTTTCATAATGCCGATCATACAATCAGCTAATGGGACGTTCGTCGAGTCGATACTGCCCTCGCCAAGCACACACTTTCAACGATGAACGCAGAAATATCCTTCAGAAAAATACTTCAGCCCATCATTACAGCGTACGACGCTGGTAGAAGAGTAGATTTACCTCGAATCCTCAGCCATGAATTAATGGTAGTCCCTCTAGCTACTGCAGATACCAATGGTCAGCTGCGCACTGGAAATAGGTCGGTGATGATGGAGCTGCTGTCTAGTGGGACGGAACTTACCCGGGGTCACACCAGTCGTAGGACGATCGACATCAGTAGTAGATGGTCAAGCATTGGTCATGAGTCTAGGACGACCTTCAGAGTGCAACACTTTTGATGATCTCGCGGATAAATTTGTGAAAGCTGTGTTTGTCTCTGGAAAGGATTTTGATCGAATAAATGTAACATTTGACAGATACAGGGAGACATCGATCAAGTGCGCAACTAGAAAGAAGCGTTCCCGAGGCCACGCAGCCATTAGAAGATGGCTCCGTACCTCTGCTAAGTCCTGGTCTAACTTTCTGGCTCTTCATGAAAACAAGGTAGATCTAGCAAGCTTCCTGTTAGAAAAGCTAATTGCAGGAGCCCCAGCCAATAAAATCATCAATGTTGGCGGCGGATTCGAGGAGGAAGATACGGTCACGAACATCGACATCAGAGCCCTTAAAGGATTCCATGAAGAGGCGGACACTCGAATGATTCTTCATTGTTTACACTCAGATGCAGAGTTCCTTGTCGTTTCATGTCAAGACACGGATGTGTTTCTCCTTTTAGTTTCCCACTTTGACAAAATGAGCTGCAAGCAATTGTGGATGAAAGCCGGTACGTCTAAGATGCCTAAGTATCTGCCAATTCACATGATTCGGGCGAATCTAAAGCAAACAGTCCCTGGGGTGGAAACCATTCTCTCCTTTCATGCGATAACCGGCTGTGACACAGTGTCCTACTTTGCAGGCCACAGCAAGAAAACGTCACGGAAGACGTTCACAGAACACCACATGCTCCTGAGAAACCTAGGAAATGGTGATCTGGATGATTCGACAGTGAGATCCGTTGAGAAGTTCATTTGCAGAATCTATAGTGTAACTGATGCAGAGAACTGTGATGAAGCGCGCGCAACGTTGTTTTCTTGATTCCGGTCACAAGAAGCTCTTCCCCCAACGAGTGATGCAGCACGATGGCATATTCGATGGGCGCACTTATAAGCAATGGTATGAGCTTAAAATAATACAACTTTTTGCCACCACACTCTTTACTCTCTGGGTCATTGCAATCTGCAAAAGTGGTATGAATATTTTTCGGAAACTGAAAAAGAAAAAAATAATAACAGGGTTACGCTGCGGGTGGTGATGAAACACGAGCCTCCTTACCAGGCCGAGAGGGCTCCTGCTTGGGAACGAGGTGAATTTCCTCGTGGGCCCGGCTCTGTTTTAACATGGCGGGATCAGGAAACTACAGCGATCAGGAAAAGGCGTTAGAATACGTTAAATCGCTTATCAGACCTTTCCCCGATTTCCCTTTACCTGGAATTATTTTTAGGTGAGTATGTTCTCTAACATCTGTTACTCGGTGCGCGCAGGCGAACATGAAAATCTTGACAGTTATCCTGCAGTTATCCCGTACTCGAATGGTGCTTTTGGGTAAATTTTGCAGTTGTTAAAGGTTTGTTAGAGGTATAAGTGCAAAATTAAAACCGGGAGAGGAACGGTAAGCTATCAGCTTCAGTCATTCGGCCAAAAGGATATGAGCCGTTTTGTTTATAAATATTCTTATGAGGTAAGTTATAGGTTTTGTTTATTTCGTCTGAAGTAGAGTACAGTGTGTTGCCCAGTTTCCGGCTGCAGTACCAGTTTCCGGCCAAAAAAAAATTAAATCGGTTATTTACGTTGGGATTTTTAATTCTCGTCCACCGAAGCGTATTGAAGGAAATACGAACATTTCAGCTATAAATTGTTGGTTTTGGCGGGCTTTTTGGACAAGAAACGACCGAGCAACGATGAATTTTGTTCAGGCGAGTAAACGTTTAGTGGCTAATTTTTTGCGCTTTTCACTGCACACCAAAGCTACCGTATAAAAACAAATAGCTCGTTTCATCGGAAATATATCAAGGAGCTTCGAGATTTTTTGACAGACTTTAGATTAAAGATGAAATTGATTAGGGAAAGTGTCCTCACAAGCTAGAATTTAGCTGTTTCTGAATTTCAGCCGCCAAACTCTTAGCAAAGATTTGGGGCTACAGTGCCAGTTTCCGGCCACCTAGCGACAGATTATTCAAAACTTAGGTTTTTGTCAGTGAAATAACTAAAGTTTATAATCTACTGCTCGAAAAATTAATAACACATAAGCAATAAGTACAAAAGCGTACAGCTAGAGCAAGCATACAGTACATATTTATATTTGTTGTCAACAAAAATGTAATAAGCAGAAGATCCAGAAACGCGAACGGGTCATTGAGGTCGTACACAATTTTCGTAAAACAGACGAGAAATCATTGCTGAATAAACCAACATTCAGACATAACTGTTTCATATTGGGACTGACAAGTCGGTTCGAGTCGACTAAAGTCGAGCCGCTTCAAGGAAAATGTTCTTTATCTCGATGGCCAGAAACTGGACTAGCTGGCCGGAAACTGGGCAACTTACGAGCTTTGCTAAAAATGGCATAATTCCTTTAATACTCGAGGAAGGCAGCCAAGCTTTGTACATTTTTAAAGGTAAGTAAATGTACTTTATTTGATTGAAAACTGAAATAACATATTCAAGAAGTTATAGCGATTACAAACTTAAGTGGCTGGAAACTGGGCAACATACTGTATGCCTTTCAAAAAGAAACAATGCTGATACACCAAAATTTCCCTTCATTTAAATACAGTGCTGTAGCTAGCAAGAGGCAAGACAAGGCACTTCCCTCGTCAAGATTTTAACCCAAAATTTCAAAAGAAAACGCTAGTTGGAAAAATAATTACCAGTTATACGAGATTGATTTTTCTGAAAAAAGTTTTAAATTTGCCAAAAAATAGCGTTTCAGAGCTTCTAGATTTTTTTTTGGGGGGGGCATAACCCCCAGACCCCCCTGATGGCTGGAGCCTTCGATGACTTTGCCTTGTCTATGCCAAAATCAGATGACGTGACATAACATCTCTGGAGAATCAAAGTTTCTGTCCGATCCCTTCACCAAGATTTCTTTTATCTCAGCCAGGACTGCACATCTCCTTGAAGTGCATCACAAAAAGAGATTTGATCAAGTGATACAGACAAATGTACTACTGATGAAGGCAGCAATGCCGAAATGTTTAGTTTTTCACTGAATTGAACCTTACGGCATTGAACTTTACATTTTTCCTGCGCAGGGCACTTACCTATTTTTCTGAATTGAACAGTCCAAGTTAGAACCCTAATAGACTGTTTTCGTATTCCCTTTTTTTGACTGGAGCTAGTTTGCAATGGAGGCTAATGCAGGGGAATATCATTAAAGAGAGCTCCATGTTATTTGCATTTGAAAAGATTGCCCACATTAGCCTCAATTACAAGCTAGTTCCATTCCAATACTGAGAACACAAAAATATGGCTTACTGTGCAGTAAATCTCAGTGTATCAGGAAAAAAAGTTTCAAAAGTTATATAGGGGTTGTCAATCAAGTCACGAAAAAGGCTGAGGTACAAGGCTGAGGGGGGGGGGGGGTCAAAATGCAGAGTTTTTCAAGTCAATTTTGGTGCAAAAAAATTCACATTAATTGGACAAATATCAACCAAGTTGGCACTCCTAGGGGTTAAAGGGTTTTATTAACTTAACCTCTAATAAGTGCTTCCTTATAAATATCATATAAAAAATATAAAAATAGAACACACATCTGGCAATGAATGTCAGGAATAAATCTTTGAAGTATGAGAAGTAGGGAAATAATTTTGCTACTGCCAGGACAGTTTAAGCTGAAAATAATTGTTTCAGTTAAAAATGGAAGGTGATGACGAGGTGAAATTTCTTTTAAGCTTGCTCCAAGATATTTGGCACTAAAATCTAGGCATTCAGTTTTCCAATCCAAGTAACATCATTCACGTCCTCTCTCCTTCGCAGAGGCCTTTTTTTATTTTTTGTTTTGTTGGGAAATAGCTCACCCTTCCGGTCGTCCCCCATGCTCTCCCTATTTTTCATTCTTTTTTTTTTTTGGCCTTTTCCTCCTCCATTCAAGGAGCGTCTACATAGGAAAGAGGTTCGCGTCGTGTGTTGTAGGTGCCTCCATCTTTAAAAAGTGTTTTGACATACGAAGGGGAGCTAACTTGCCGTGAATTCTACATTGTGATAGACGAGTGCTGGTTAATCTGGGAGCAATCTAACAAAACACTGGTAGTATTAAACGTGTAAACTTCAAGGGATACTTTTTCCTGGTGTTTTAGGGCTGCAAAGAGTTTGAAAGTGAAATGTTACAGAGATGATCTTTGTCAATAATATTTGGTTGATTGGGTATCACATTTATAGATACAAACTTGTATCCCACTGTTATTGATAAATGTTTTTGTCCTTAGGGGCATTTCGTCATCACCATTGATCCCTTTTTTCCTCATGTAGAATGCGGCCATTAATCTTCCTCCTCCTCCATGCAGCCATGTCACGTCTTTGGGTCTACCTCTGCCTTCTTCTATGTCTTAAATCTGAGATGTTCCCTTTCTTTATTTATGGTTCTTTATCACCTCTAATTAGTATTAATAATATGATGATAATTGATAACTGTTTTTTGTCCTTAGGGACATTTGCCCAGTTTTAAAAGACTGTAATGCTTTGAGAACAGTGACAGACCTCCTAACAGATCATTTACGGAAAAACTTCCCAAAGATTGATGCTATTGTTGGTAAGTCTTAACCCCCCCTCTTTCAGTTTTCATTATTTTTTCAGTAAAATTATGTTCTTGTTTGCAGTTTCCGATCTGCAAACAGGGTGCCATAATCTTATTACTCATGTAGGCAAACCATTTTAAGTGTACATGGTTTTACCCATGGTCTAAACTTTGTGTAAATAATCAGCCCTCGATGTTTAATGTTTTTGTTTTTCACCTTGTATTTTGCAGGTCTTGATGCCAGAGGGTTTTTGTTTGGTCCTCTTGTGTCAATGAGTCTGAATGTGCCCTTTATTCCAGTACGCAAGTCAGGAAAATTACCTGGACCTACAATCAAGGTTTCATCTACTAAAGAATATGGGAAAGCAAGTATCTGTTTCGCAATTTTTTTTATTATATAATTGCATTATTACAGTATTGCAAATTAACATCCTTTAAAACTAGTGCAAGGTTTAAAAAATTATATTCCTTAAAGGATGTTCTTGAGATGCAAGCAGATGCCATCCAGACAGGACAGAAAGTTGTTGTACTTGATGACCTGCTTGCAACTGGAGGTAAGTCCAGATACTTAACTATGTGTAACATTTACATGCCCCTGTTGCATAGCCTGGGTAAACAGACATTCCTCTTCAGTCTTCATTCTTTATGTAAATACGACAATATATCATAAACTGCTGCATTAAAAAGAATGGCTGGTACCCTTGGTTTAATACCAAGAGGCCCCACTGGTATCCAAATGTTTAGTGCGTTTGACTCCAGGTCAAGTGGACTGGATTTCAGCTCTGGCCGGGGTCACCGTGTTGTGTTCTTGGGCAGGAAATTTTACACTCCTTGTGCCAGAAATGTAAACAATAGGCAGATGGTGGAAAAAATAACCACCTATTGTAAGAACTTGACTTTTCTTGATATTTCCAGCTGAAAAATCATGCCTTGTCAACTCTTCCACTTAATGTGACCCAATTTTTTGGCCTGTGATCAGCAAAAGTTTGCCTGTTGGGTATCTTGGCTATACCCCTGTGTGCCCATTCAGAGTTAAGTGCCAAGAGCTATGAACCACTTGGACTGAAAAGGCATTACGGTAACCTTGATTTTATGTAATTATAAGTTAAGCCTTTATCCCCAACTGCCTCACAACCTTGTGGTGCTTAACTCCCAGTTTCTGTAGCATGAAGCGGCAATGAGCCTTGCTACTCCCCCTGGATGGGATGCTAGTCCATTGCAGGTTACCCCCAGCATTTTGCCCCAATAATTTGCTAGTACCCATTTATGCCCCTGGGTTGGGACGCACTGTGACAGTTAAGAGTCTTGTCCAAGAATGCAACACAGTGACCACAGCCAGTGTTTGAACGTAGACTGTTCGATCCAGTGTCCAGCGCTCTAACAATTAGGTCACTGGACCTCCCTCCCCAGGCTCCTCAAAGCAAAAACTGTCATGTCAGTTTCTCATGGTCAATACATCTTGTGTTGCTTAGCAACGTACTGTGGCTTATTTATTTCCCTCAGAGGCACAGAATCCTGTCTGACAAGGTACTTTGAATGAGGAAGTAAAATTGAGCCGATCCTTAATTCTTCTTGACAGGCACTCTTCAAGCAGCATGTCAACTGGTGCGCGAGGCTGGTGCCGAGGTGCTGCAATGTGTCCTCATAGTTGAATTGCTGGAACTCAATGGAAGGAACAAAGTGCCTGCACCGTGCTTTTCCCTAGTGCAGTTTTAGACAGGGAGGTTGGAAACAGACTGAAACATAAAGATATGATTACACTTCACATTTTACAAAACAGAGATTCAAAAGATTACTTGAAATGATTGATGAGGCAGGTTATATTAAAGTGGAGAAAGTAAATGGGGTGAAATTACGAAAGCGACGAACAGAATCGCAAAATCAACAGCGACGTTGGCGCTTTTTTAATTAATTAGACAGCGGCTTGTAGGCAAAATAGCCTTTGCAAATTTACCCTGTTATGTTCCAGTCTTGCACTTTGTATGACCATTCTCATGCATTGAGCGTGAGATTCACGCAAACGAATGCAATTAAATCTTTCGCTCTTACGCTGAAACTATTTTGAAAACTATTGAAGTATTTCCATTTTGAGAAGTGAAGTAACTACATAATGATCCGTGATTCTAAAATTAATTCACTCCATGTTCCCTTTGTACCTGCTCAGAATAAAGGAAAACACGTCTTAGCTACTGCAATTTTTCAAAATTTTGTAAGGTGTCGCTTTCAAATGGCGTCTCACTTAACCGCTACGCTGTCCAAAATCTCACTCTCTGCCAACAAATCAACTTGAGGACTCAATTCATAATTATCCAAGGATAGAATATTTCTGCGACGCACGTGTCCGTTTCGTAAACGGTCGATGCCATTTTAGCGGCACTTGGAAACTTTTTCACTTTATCATTGAATTGTTTCTACTAAAAAGAAAAAGGAAAACTGCATGTCATCACCCAGAATAGAACTCGAAACCTCTGGCATGCTAGCATCACATTCTCACAAACTACACCACCACGTTGATTCGCCAAAGTCCCCAAAATTAGGTGACTTCCTTAACTGCTACATCTAGATAACCCTAGCTATCCCTAACCTAAGCGTGAATCTAACTTAGATTTAATAATTGCCTTATCTAGACCTAATTTTAACTAATAATCAGTGCATAGTTTTGACCTAATCCAGGCCTAGACTAAAGCAGATATAGCATCGTCCATTCTGAAAAGCTTCCGGTTGCCAATGATGGTAATGGTGTCATCGACCATTTACGAAAGGGAAAATCAGCTTCGGCGACAATTACGATAATGAATTTGTCATGTATCCGAACTTAAACATTTCCGATATTATCAGTGGCTATGGACAAATTCGAAATTCCGATAGCGACAAGTGAACCTTTTGAAATTGCGACATGAAACGGTTTGAAATTCAGGCTTGGGACATAACCCCCCCCCCCCCCCCCCCCCCTCTAACAGGGCCTCATAAATGAAAGAATGAAGGGCAAATCGTGTCTGTTTTTTGTTGTAGTACTTGTAGTGGTGGTGAGATGATGCAGTTAGTGCGAGTAGTAAAAAACGTTGCTGCATAGGAAATCAATGTTATTGTACATCAGTGTTGTACATGCAGTATGAAATTTTATATTATATATATTTTTAGTTCATACACATGTACAAACCAGTTTAAATAGCTTCAATAAAGTCGCAAACGCTTATTTTATCACATATTGTTTGCCTTTCTTTGCAATGTAATTTTGACGAGACAAAGCTGTAGCTTTATTGCAGTTCAAGTTCAGTCAACCGGTTAGCTCAGTTGGTAGAGCGCTGGACTACCGTGCAGGAGGTCTCGGGTTCGAGCCTCAGACTAGGCCATTTCCGAGTTACCCTTTGGCTCTGTTTCAAACCGAGTCTCCGTGCGAAACTAAACATATAAAAATGTCTTTCTCCTGCCCGGCCATTTTCATGCAAATCAAAGTCATTTTCATTTGAACGGTTTTGCATGAGGACTCGTTTTGAAACTGAGGCAAAAGGCAACTCGGAAATAGCCTAATAACTGGGGAGCATGTGCTGTCTTTGCAATGACAACTGCAAATGGTTAGATGTTCTAGTCTTCTCGGATAATGACAATCGTAGTCCCCGTCTCCTGCATCTTCACTGTTATGGTCAGTAGGGGATGCTAAAGAATCCACACACTCATCGTAAAGAGTAGGGCACGGAGTTTCCTCGTGTTGTGGTTTGGTCTTGTACTGTCAAGGTTGTGGTGAGAAATGCTCGGAAATGTTAGCTATATGAAAAAGCTACTTTTCAAATCTGAGGGTAAATAAAGTATATCCGTACTAAATTCTCTACAGGAGTTTCCATTGTTTACAAACCCCACCATTTTTCATTCTTTTTTAGAAAATACAGTGGACTGCCCCAAAGTGTCACGCATCATTGAATTTACTTCAACTGGCCCACAGGTAGCAGTTCTCTGCGCGTTTTTTAAAATTGCTTTTAGTCGTGAAACATGTTATAGCCAGTAAAAGTGATGGTATTTTCTCTACGAATAAGACGAGAAAAGCGAATTGCTTTAGCGCCTTTCGTTTTGAAGGAAAAATTCTCCAACTGTAGCTTTATAACGTAACTTTTTTGTAGACTTCAACCAAGAGGTTTCACGCACATGTAGTTTGATTGGCTGTATCAGCCAATCGAAACTTGCCAAAATGTAAATGAATTTGCATTTCCTAAAGCTGACGAGTAGAGCGGAGGCTGACTGGAGTCAGTGACCTGGGCTCTGCAATCGATCCTGCAATCTAGTTTCCAGGTCCTTCGCTTCTGAATGTATCTGGAAGATGCCGCAGTACCCTCGTTTATCTTAGTCCGTCGAGCGCGAAGAAAATAAACGGCACGCAATGCATGCAGAAGCGATGACGTTTCACAAGGGGTCTTTAAGAATTTTCAGGAAATTTGACAGAAAATTTCAAGAAAATTAATAAAAATAGCTGACAACTTCTGTGTTGAATGATTGTTCGACAAAAGTTGCGTTATGTTGCAGGGAGATATCTGATACTGACGACATATGATACAAGGTCAAACGCTGTCTTGAAATTGTTGAGCCCTTTTGTTTTAAAAAAAATTAAAGATTTCTGTTTACTAAATCTTATAAAACACATCAAATATAATTAGTCTCTTTCACTTATACTTAGAATTAGTCCTTTCTAACTGCCCGGGAGTATTTTGCTTTAAGTTCTACGCAGTGCTTTCTTGTTGAGTTAAACTTGATTTCTTTTCTACTGACGTTTATTCCTGAACAACTTCTGTGTTGAATGACTGTTTGACAAAAGCTGTGTTATCTTGTAGCGCGACATCCGATACTGACGACATACGATACAAGGTCAAACGCTGTCTTGAAAATGTTTAGCCCTTTTCTTTTAAAAAATGTAAAGATTTCTGTTTACTAAACCTAATAAAACACATCAAATATAATTTATGTCTTTCGTTTATACATAGAATCAGTCCTTTCTAACTGCCCGGGAGTATTTTGCTTTGAGTTCTACGCCGTGGTTTCTTGTTGAGTTTACTTGAATTCTTTTCTACTGACGTTTATCCCTGAAGTTAGTTCCAAATTTTATTCGGTTCTAGAAAGATCGGTCGATTGCAACAGGCAACAGATCCCGTCCGTCCACTCGCACGACGACAAGAACAAGAACACAAACCATGCACCTAGTTCCCAATGCTCTTCGGTTCAATTCAGGGAGTAATCGCGCTCACACCGTAACACCAAAAATTCCATAAATTCCATCGCTTTTTCGCTTTACAGCATTAACCGATGACGTCATTATATGACGTCATCGCTTAAAAAACGCTAGGTGCAAAAATGTCCGTGGGAAATCGAGAGGTTCCCAAGACCATTTTTGCACTTGCGTTTTTTTTGTGTGTTTCGCGATCCACGGATTAAACAAAAAAGATGGCTACCCCTAGTCTTAGCATAGTTAAGGCGGGGGTACACCTGAAGCCCGTTTTTCCACCGCTAAACTTGGTTTAATGCGAATATCTCGTCTGCGTTTCAAGCAATCCAGAAACTCTATGCTCATTTCACAAAGCTATGATAAGCGGTGTTTTGTAAATTTTTTGGTGATTTTTGGGGATGTTTGGAAAGAGATAGTTTTTCTCAAAGGATTAGTAAAATTTGGAGAAATAAGAAATATTAGAGATTTAATGTGATTTTAAAATTAGAATTTGAAGTTAAAAATTAGTATATGGACACCCAAACAGTTCCCTGACAACCTGGGGTGCTCTTGCGTGGGGGTCAACTGTCTGTCAGTGTTTCAAAAATAATTTTCTTTCTTCTATCCCTTCCTTAAAACTCTTAAAATTTCACTCAAAATCGGGTGTACCCCCACCTTAATGCCTATCTACTTTGTCGCCATTCTTTGGCCTTAATTTTATTTTGCTCTCTAGTTTTCATGCCAAAGAATTCGCAATTTTAAATACTAAAGCCTATTCGTCAACTCCACATAAGAACAGGCGGCAACAACTCAAAGCGAAGCCTGTTTTGCAGGTTTAATCAAAAATTGTACGGAAATTAAAAGAGAAATCTGTAATTATGCTCGATGTCAGAACAAAAGAATGAAGTAATAAAATTCAAATTAGAGTCGGCTTTCAAAACCAAGGCCGACACCAATTGACGGCCATAAGAGAATTTCTCACGCTCACTTTTAAAGCAATAAAAACACTTTTTGAAGTTTGTAGAGTATTACGTTAAAGGAAATCTCGAATAAACTGTACATGAAGTGTTGTAGTTTGTGTAAGAAGTCTTATCACGGAATTTAGTTTGGGCGGGTAACAATCTTGGCATTTTCTGTCAACCGTGTTTGTTCAGTTAACAAACAACTCTTTTGATTTTTGTTTAAGGCTTTGTCAGTCAATCAAAAGCGAACATTTACGTGCACAAAAGATCGACGTGTTAATATATTCTAGCATTGCAAGAACAGAGTAAACTTTGGCTTCGATCCGCTTCCGAGACATTCTTGAAGCATTAATCACTAAATGTGAGAAGTTGGCGATTTCTGAATTGCGCGCGAACAAGGAGAAACTTCAGCGCATATTTGAATTTCTTCCCGCTAGCTATACAAACGCGTAAACCCTTTTGTCAGCGTAGTGGAAAGGTTAATTGCCTCAGGCCGAACTAACCATGAAATTCGAAGACGTTTACGAGATAAAGGAACTCATCGGCAAAGGATCGTTCGCTGAAGTTAAGAAGTGTGTTAATCGCAAGACGTCACAGTTATTTGCGGTCAAGGAAATTCACTACGAAGATGCAGAGCATAGGGAGAAAGTAGAGAATGAATCAGAAGTAAGTACACTTTTAGTCATTCGTTCCCTATGGGGTTATAAGGTATCGAGTTAAGAGCTGGGATCAGAGGGACGCTTTGCGATTTTATGCTTGATCGCACGGTAAACATGATTAACTCTTGACTTGAAATGAAAACTATGTTGGAATGTAAAACATTTACAAAGTTTTCTTATTGTTTCTCTATATTTTCGAGACAATTTAAAGAGATTCTTTAGTCATCTAGTTTTTGTGTCTTGTTTCGAGGCGTTCCGCCCCGTAAACGGTCATCAGAGGTTGGACATTCCATTAAGCGCCCAGCCTTGCGTTTACCTTTACAAATCTTTCGATCCTTTGAAAATATGTAAGCCACTCAGATTATTTCGAAACAGCTAGTTGCTTGTGACAACAACAATATTTTACACGAGTTTTTAGCCAAACGGGGTCTCGAACCTTTTTCAGAGTGGCGACAGAAATGTCCATTTGAGGATTATAAAAACAAACGGAATATGAGAATATTATGACATCAACTGCAATTCTCTTCTTGCAGAATGTAATGAAACTTAATTGCGTTTTGAGGCATGTTCCGCATTTTTCTTTTGCGCATGAATGGCTCGAATTTAACGTGGTTCCGATCCAGTCGCCGCAACATCGTTCGGTCTGTTTAAATGCCGGTTTTTGTTTTTTCAGTTTTTCCCAAGTAAGTTTGTTTAATTGTAAAAGTTGTAGACAACAACTGTCGGAGGCACAAAAGCATAATTTCAAAAGCATATTTTATGGCATCGAGATTAAGCTAACTGCATATATACAAAGCACACTGATAGACATAACACGCAGATTGAAAAGTTAAAAAACGGCTCCGAGCTGGTCACTGCTCAGTAATGCAAAAGGAAAATGGTTTGTTCAAAAAGTCACGTAGAAATAACTTATTGATACTGGCTTTTGTTTCTAAGTTGTTTTTTTGCAGGAATCATTTACCGCGACTCGTTACGTTCTGGGTCGTATTTTCAGTATCTTTTATAAGCAAACTTTAACAGGCAAAACCGTTAGTCTCAATTTCGATGTTACCTGCGAGTTCATTCAGTCCCGCTTGGTATAATACCCAAAGAAGTATTCAAGCAATTTTTACCTAATTAACGCGCCTTAATAGCTCCCAAATTAGCAATCGTCTTTAGACGTTTTTATCTGCCGACTTTCAATACTTGGTGTGATACTATAACTATTGTTTCAAAATTATCACCCGATAAAGAACAATTCTGTTACTCGCACAGGTCTGTTACAAAGAGATCATCAAATGTGTCTATTCAATTCAAATCGGTCTGTAGTCTTTTTTCCCATTTAAATTGCGATCAAAAGAAACTTGCTTCTACCGTTTTTTTTTGCGAGGTAGTGTTAATAGTCTATTTTGCGCCAGTGTAATTGGAATGATTATTTCACTAAAATGGCGAGAGTAATTAAAATTCAATTTAAAATGGTCTATATAGAGCTTGAAAAGTGCTTGGAAGCTGAGAACAAATCGTTGTCAGAATTAATATTGGACTTAATTTTCTTATATTGAACAGCTGCCAGTATTTGAAGCTCACGATCAGTGGTGTTAAAGGCTTTTTTTTTGTATACAGTGGTACCCCCGATATTAACTACGTCCCCGAGGCTTCAGTCGGGCCAACGTTATATGTATGGACAGAACCCCGAAACAAATCCCCGTTTTAACGAACTCATTCATCGACATTTAGTCCCATGCAATTATTTTAACTTTTACGTATATGAACAATTAATGCGTTTCTTTCCTAACTTTGGTTGAGAAACTCAAGATGGTCTATTTGCTTATCTAATCAGATTTGATTTTTCGAGGGCTGTTTGTTAATTCGGTCAAGGTCTCAGTTTTTTTCTTTAGGAGATAGAAAATTCCCGATATTATCAATCTGTGTTCAATTCCAATTCAAACTCTTCCTTTCCAGTTATTAGAGCAACTTGATCACGTGAGTATAGTTCGCCTTGAGGAAGTATTTTACGCAGAAGGGAAAGTCCTTATGGTTCTTGAATACCTTCCTGGCGGGGACCTCTTCGATGGCCTGGTGTCAAGACCTTTCTACAGTGAAAAGGACGCATGCGCGTGTGCACATCAGATTATCACTGCATTGAATTATCTCTCAGAGAAAGGAATCATACACAGGGTAAGAAACTATTCCCGTGGGGGAGGGGACTCCAGTGTGTGTCGGTGGGTGGGAATCGATGGAAATTTTGAAAGGAATTGGGTATGCAGTAATTTTACGCTTAAATTGATCCTTTATGCATGGGTATACTTAAAGTATACTGTGTTTTCCCAAATTTTGGTATTTTGCATGATTTTGAGGGTGAATTTTGGGTATACTAGGTACATGTTTTCAGGTATATTGGTATACCACTTACCCCCCTGGCCGACCCTGATCTAGTGAAAATCAAACCAACAGTGTAACAGTAAAGACTTTCCGTGGCCTTTATGACTCCGTCTCCGTCGCTTATGGTATTGTGAAAACTAGATTGTCGGCCTGAGAATTAGCATTGTGATTGGTTCGTTCTTCTGCTTGGGTCTCCAGCAATCTAGCTCTCTCGCTGGATCAAAAGCGACGGACGTTAATCATAAACCAAATTGATCGAAAATTAAAACTTTCTGTTTCTCAGTTCCGACTCCGATTGCGTCGATTTCATGACGTCGCGTACGATTCCGGCTCTGAATTTTTTATTTGAAGTCTAGCAATCACCTGTTTATGAAATGAAAATATTGCCCACTTTCTATTGCAGAAGAACAAATAATCACTGGAAACGCTAATACTCATGCACCTAAAACTAATCGTTGTGGCCTAGAAAAAGGGCGTGGCTCGACAATATATACATTATCGCAATTACTAGCCGTGGCTCATTTTATCCTATAACTCTTCCATTTTCAGTCAAATAGTGTGTATAAAGCCCTAGTGCATGCTAGTCTGTGTCCGGTACTACTGAATATTGAACAAATTGTCTTGTTTTATTTCTTGTAGGATTTAAAACCTGAGAATCTTTTGTTGGCAGAAAAACCGACAGTTGACCGTCCACCAATCATTAAACTCACAGATTTTGGAATCGCAAAGTCGATCGAAGGTAAAATATATAATCTATAAAGTAATGGTATTCAAGGAAACGGAGACTTCTATTTAAGTTTCTTCATTTGGTTACGCGGTTTAAGCAAAGAGTGTTTTAGTATGGTTGTTTTGCGACTTAAATTTGACTACAGAAGCAAAATAAATCATTTTAATTTCACACCGTAGACGGAAGGCTAGTAGTCGAGTGCCATGGCAGTGGCTCACCAATGTACTTGGCACCAGAAACAGTATTAGAGAGGCCAGTCAGCTGCGCCGTGGACATGTGGGCTTGCGGTGTTATTCTTTATCTCTTACTTGTAAGTATGATGAAATGTACGTTGCCCAAATTTATGAAATCCTCTACTTTCAAGGCAAATTTATTCGAAATTTTATCTAACCAGTTTGTGTCCTTGTAGTTTGTCTTGTCGCTGTGTATTTTCGATTCTTTTAGAAGCTTCTTGTACATTACATTGGCCTGCATTCAGGCAATTACCATGCAAATTCGAGTCAATGAAAACCGGTACTGAGTTGAATAGTTGTGTAAGTCCGCTGTGGACATTAGACTGTTCACAGCCTCTCTGTTTTTCGACGCCAAAAAACGCGAGAAAGTCTGCGAGTCAAGCGAGCGCGAAGCGTGAAACATTCTTTCCCCGCGTTCAACGATCGAAGAAAAACACGAAAAAAATAGAGGGCTGTAAACAGTCTAGTGGAAATTGGAACTGCAGAGAAGGCGAAGTCATGGTGTTAATATCGAAGGACTTTTTATTGGCAGATTTGTTTAATTCTGTCATCTTCAAGACCAAACAGTGGCAGTGAATTTGGCACACCTACCCAACAAGATCGCCGGGTGAATGTTCTGCTGAAATTGATTGTAACAACAACTGCAACAACAACAACACAACTGCTACTACTACCACCACCACCACCACTACAAATAACAACAACAACAACAACAACACAACCACTACTACTTCTACCAGCACCACCAGCACTACCACCAATAACAACAACAACAATAGCAACAAAAACAGTACTGCGGTACTTATACACACAAGGAACAACTCCTTTTGAATTTGGTTCACTGCTGTTCCACTTGTAACTGAGTAATTATCTCATATCATGTGAAATTTTTGTTTATTTCCAAGTGTGTTTGATTCAAGATGTTCTTCTTTGTCTTGTTAGGTCGGTTACCCACCATTCTGGAACCAGAGGGTGGAGATTCTACTTTTAAGCATTCTACAAGGAAACTACACCTTTCCTTCTCCATACTGGGATTCGGTGTCCGATTCAGCCAAAGATCTCATCAAGAAAATGGTGAGGATTCAACTTCAAACTTTATACCACTTGGCGAACGTTTATATCTGGAAATATGCTAGTTCCAATATCATGTTCTTTTCCGTCTTAAAAGGCGAAATCTGCACTGCTCCATAACCCAATTTTGTTTTAGCCGGCTTATGCGGGACTGATGCTTTGTTTGAGAATTCCGGCTTTAAATAATTGTGCAGAACAGTTCAGACAGCTGGTTTTAGGCAATCACATAACATCTCAGTAGAAAAAAATGTATCTGGCGGTAACTTAAGCATGAGAAAAGACGTAACTGGTACCAAGCGCGGGAAAACATGTAACTGGTGCCAAGCGCGGGAAAACATGTAACTGGTATCAAACGCTGGTAAATACGTATACGTAACAGGTGCCAAGCGCGGGAAAACATGTTAATAGAGAGCTTAGGCACAGGCGTTTTTGAGCCATGGACGGCAGCCGGAAATTGAACCTTCTCGTCTTTAGCGCTTATTGTCAGCTTTTTGACCATAAATTCAAGTTGTAAGCGCTATAATGAAAGCTTTCTTACTTATTTTTGGAGGTAAAAGTTCGTTAAAACCTTAAACATTCGACTTCCGGTTGCCTTCCGTGGCTCAAAAACGTCGGTGCTTAAGCTCTCTAATAATGTTGCCAAGCGCGGG
The DNA here is from genome assembly GCA_963693305.1 of Meandrina meandrites. NCBI lineage: Eukaryota > Metazoa > Cnidaria > Anthozoa > Scleractinia > Meandrinidae > Meandrina > Meandrina meandrites. Next base: position 12,335,442 of record OY855903.1, on the reverse strand, counting down.
AAAACACCTTACTGGTACCAAGCGCGCGCAAACATGTTACTCGTGCCAGGAGCCAAGTGCAGGTAAACATGTTACCTGATGCGCAAAAAGCACACTGAGGATAATATGCATGTAACCGCGGTACCTAACTACTGAGTCGGAATTGGTATTGGTTTTCTCCTGGGCTCGGTTGCATAAAGCAACTTAAGATTACGTGGAATTTTGTGCAACTGTTCTCTGTGTCCTAGACATTTTTTCACACCGGCATTGTGCTTGCCTTACTCTTTTATCCAGCTTCGGCTGATTTATCAATAATAGCGCGCAAGGAGAACTTTCAGGACGCAGGTAATAGTTGAAGAAAATCTCACGTAATCTTAAGTTGCTTTATGCAACCGGGCCCTGAGCGCTAGGATACAGTATAGCACTCACAGTGACAGCGTGTTTGCTTTGTTTCGTTAGAGAACAGCGCACGATAGGAAACATCAATTACTTTTACAGTTCATTATGATTTTGCTATTTTGCAGTTGACAGTCAATCCTGATCACAGAATAACGGCTTCCCAAGCTATGGGGCACGAATGGATATCGACAGGGGACATCATCCCCTCCCTCCACAGGCAAACGACGTTCGTTCGACTCACAGCCTTTAACGCCAGAAGAAAACTTAAGGGAGTAGTGTTGGGTCTTATCGCTCGGAAAAGGTATGGTGGCTAGGTTACTTGCCTCTTCTTCATGGCGAGGACAAAGCGTGAGAGATTGCCTTATCAAAACTGTTTGCTCTGATTCGGTTGTGCCTCCCCTTTTGAGGCCATGTTGATGTGCCATTGAAAACTGTCATTTTTTATGACGCATCTAGATGTGCATTTTGAATTATAAAATTGACTTCTCGTCGGGGCTTTTCAAGATCATTATATATCGGATATACAACAGGTCCTTCGACATTTCATGGAAATTTAAGAACATTAATTGGTAACCTGAATACTGACTTATTTAGGGCGCGTTTCTTTGGCGTTAATCCTTGCCCAGAGCGAGCGGAATCATCAGCTCCTAGGCATGATCCGAGCGATCTGATCCGGATTATTTTATAGGAACGCACCCGTCTACTTGCAAATTGTTTATTTTGTACACACTCTTTGCAGGCTTACCTTCACGCCCAGCCAGAACGTAGTTCGCTTGACGCGGAAAGACTCCTACACGCCTGACCCCGAACTGGAACATGACGTGCAAGAAATTTTGTCAAACAAAGAACAAGAAGAAGAAAAAAGACTTCAAAAAATCGATGAAGATATCAATGAACACGACAACGATTTAGCCAAATCACCGAAGGAATATCATCTCAATGACTTGTTAAAACCGAGATCTCGAGCTTTCAGGAGTTCAGTGCATATTAAAGTGAAAGCTGGAGAAGGAAGGGCTAGAGACAGAGTGGGCAGAAAAATGCCTGACCAAGATAACTAGTTCTTATATCCGATAAAAGCTAAAGTATTTTTATTATTGTAAAAATACCGGTGTTGGCCGGCAGTTTCTGGGAACTGGAACAAAGCATTATACACGAGTTTTACTAGCGTCATAAATTGCTGCCTTATAAGTCAATAACTGATATCAGAAGTCCATAACTAGAAGTCTACATCTGGTATTGGGGCGCGTGCTATGTCTTTCGCGTGTAGGCTATTTTAGAAACTGATGTCTCGCGAGAAAATGACGTAACCCACTATTTCGACACGATTGGAGTTCTAAGTTGCGGCCGAATATTTTGGAAAGTGGCAGGTGAAATAAATCAAATCACATCAAAACACTTGACAGGCCATTCTCTTTAATTCTCACATTTCGACAGAAGTAGTATCGTAGATAGTGATTTCAAACGTCTGTTCAGTGGCATTTGAAGGCGAGTGAAAAAGCAACCCATCGCCGGGTTTCCGTAGACAAACTCACAAAACAAACAGGTCGACTTTTTATAATTTACGAGAGAATTTATGAACAGAAGTTCCCCAAACTTTTAGTAGTTAAGTGTGTCTTTATTTTGTACAGCACATCCTCGTGTTAAAATACTGAACAACATACACAATACAATAGCTGCACACTGCGAAGTGCCCGAGAAGCACAACTTGAATTAAACTTTTGACGGATGTGAATGAAATCATCATTGTTCGATGAATTAAACTCGTATTTCTATTCATATTAAAACAAGTACATTACCTTAGTCAGTCTTTTGTTCTCATGCCGTCCTTACAATTCCAAAAACATGCGAAACTCGCCAAACTTGTCGTTTTCTTTGAATGTTGTTCTCAAACGAATCAAACTTCATTCTGTTCATTCCGCGCTCGATGTTGAGCGCTTCAGGGACCACGGTTTTGTTTTTCAAAATAGCAACGAACCTGTGCCAAAATGCACTTGCTCTCTTAATGCCTATCTTCATCTTGAGAGTACCATTAATCTTAATTTAGAGTCTTCGCATTTTGAATTTGACTCTCCAAAACACTGAGGTCCTCTCGCTTATTTGGATGCTCCGAATTTTTACAACTTCGATGCTATCGTCATCGATGAAAGATGGCCTGATGATTCTTGTCCGGACGATTTAATCCTCACAAAACGGAAATTACGACGACCAACAAACAGAAATTTCGTAATGCCGTTCGCTCGAGTTCACTCGTCCTCTGCAGTTCTGCTTTTCTTCAAAAATTTGTTCAACCAATCAAAGGCGCGAATTAAAAAATACTTCAATGTGATTGGCTACTTGTTCGCGGCAAAGCTGTTCTAAAAATAGCCTACACGCGAGGAGCGCGAGGTACACGCGAAAGACATATCTCAACGCCTATTACCAGAGATGTAGACTTCTAGTTATGGACTTCTGCTGATATCTTGACTTGGAAATACTAGCAATGCCATGCTTTGGAGCGGCCGTGTACCGTGAAAAATTGCAGTAGAATATCCACCGTATACCACGAGAAAGGATTGCACAGCGATTTTATCCCATCCATCTTTCATTGTTGTCGTGTACTCGAGGTTTCTATCGACGGATAGTTAGCGAGGAGTGCGAGGTCCCGAGTCAGCTGTCAAAGTCCATAGAAAACGACAGCCAGCAGTCTAATTCTTATAGTATAACCCAATGGCTCTCTTTTAAACACGCAATACTTGCTCGATTCAGCTATACTACAGACGGATGATCCGTCTGGACGAGCTAGCATTTTAAACGAGGCAAGCATTTTATAATTCGTCCGATAATTCGTCTGCGTATAAATACGGGCAAACAGACGGATCATTCGTCTCTAGTATAAATTGAGTGACCGATAGAACGGTTTGGTTTGATACTTTTGGCCATGATGCACGAAAAATCACGCGCGCGCTCTTCAAGGGCTTTTTTTTCGGTCGGTAAGGAATGCCTATGTAGCCAATCAGATTTCAAGACTTCCTGAGTGAGACACTGCTTTATGCGAAATATCGATAACGGAAGAAACAGGTGGGATAGTGTTGTCTCTTGCATGGATAACAGACCCGGCGAGTGCAGCACCCGGAACAAAATGTCTTCCAGTTCCACCTTTTGAAGGCTACCATACCATCCTCTTGATAAGGGAAGGCTGCAACATGAATGTTGTTGTATGTTTTGCAGCGACAAAAAACGAGTTATAAAAAATCACATTTCAGTATTTCAATTGTTTCCCTCGCTTTCAGGTTTATTCCAAATCAACTTTATGGGAAGCTTTAAGTCAAAGTCAAAGGTTTAGTATTTTGGGATTCGAAAATTTTATATAGAGGATATAAATGTCTTGCGGTCTAGTTGCTGGGAGGAGTTAAACGCAGTCAATAGCTACAAATTTGCTTTATGGGAATGTGTTTATGATAAGGGTTACCAAAGTCAGCTTCCTTTTTATGGCCAGGGAGCAGTACAAAAGCCGAGCATCAGGCCAGTAGTTAAGGTCTATTTCTTTGAAGAAGATTAAAGAATATTTGACGCAAATGTTTGACAGAGTATGCAGTTTTCAAAACAAAACGGCTAGTTGGTTTAACTTACAAATTTGAGGGACACCCTTTTGCCACTGGGAACGAGACACTGTACCTTCCCATAGACTCAGGAGTCCCGCTAAATCCTTCTTAGAAGAGTTTATGCCCAATAGACTCTTAAAACGTATTCCAGTTAACGGTAGAGTCAAAAGAGTAGCCGTTAATTCCCTTTACTTGACAGCCCCACCAACCCACTCCCCTGAACATCCCTAGTGTCTGGGGCTTAAACTTAGCCGTCTCCTTGTCGGGGGGTTTAGACAGGAGGGACGGGAGCACAGCACGAAAACATAACTTTACTGTGGTGCAAAGCTTAAGTAAAGCTGACGTAAATTTCGACTTTAATCAGCTTTACGCTATCTTTACATTTTTTAAAGCTGACCTTTATGCCAGCTTTACACTCAAGTGTAAAGGCATGTAAAGAAACACCTTTACACCAACTTTAAATCACATTTACACACAGTAGCGTAAAGGTCGGTTTAAGCACCTTTAACAACATTTAAATCTTGTGTAAAGTTGGTTATCCAACTTTACACCAGATTTAACCACCTTTAATTTCACGTAAATCCCAATTTTCATGCTGTGGAGGGTAACTGGGTTTGACTACCCATCCAAAGTATCACGCGAAGTTACAGCTGATGAGAGAAGCCTTACAACCTCGTCCTCCCCCCCCCCCCCCCCCCCCACACACACACACACCTCAGGGTGTTCCCGAGCATCTTCCGGCCTGGGGCCAGGGATGAGGAAAAAAACTGGGAGCAAGCGTGCTGCCATTATAGTAGAGACTTACGTCACACTGTACAACACAAAGTATTAACACATGCATGATATTCGTGCGGACATTTTCTAGTGCAGTCTATATTTGCATGATGCTGACGTCACAACGGAAATAGGAAAACTTGAATTGTTGCCTTTATGACCGTCCAAACGTTCCAGCTCTCTTGCTCTTGCTTGATGGTTCACTTTTAAAAAAATATCCATCGCATCAATTGAAGCACCACCATCATTACGGACCCCAGTAAAAACCACTCATCGCCATGATCGCTTTGCCACGAGATGTTTATGCTAAGTTAGCACTGTCATTGTGTTTGATCAGCGAAGTAAATCAAACACCACTTAATATCCCAATGTGATGTGCGGTTTGACACATGCTTACCGATTTAGCTTGCTTTGACTACTGCACGATCAAACAAAGCTCAAACGATTGCACAGCTTGAAGCAACTAAAACAATTAGCAATCCAAAACGGCAAGGTGTCTTCAGCCGTCCAATAACGGGAAGAGTACTATATCTTTAATCAATTTGTTCTTAACACTGTTTACTTTTACGAGCCTAAAACCTCTTCTGACAATTTCAATCAGCGTCTCGATCGGTTTGTGAAGATCATTGAGACCGGTAACAGACTATGCCGTACTGACTTTAACGTGAAGTAAAAAATATAACTCAGGAAGGCGGCAAGTTATGGAATTTGTGTGCCAGTATGATGTCAGGGAAATTTTGGGTCAAGGTTCTTTCAGCGAGGTCAAGAGATGTATCGATAAAAGGACAAGGCAAGCGTTCGCCGTAAAGGAACTGAATTATGGTACAGACGAACAGAGAGAAAGAATTGACCAAGAGATAGAGGTGAGTCCGATACTCTGAGATACAGTTTATGTGGTGCCTGAAGCAACATCATTGGTCGTGTTTTTGAAGAGAAAAGACATACTGTCAGAAATAGCCGGTTTCAAACCTGACCGATCATAAGGCGAAGGAAGCCTCTATCATTTATGGCGTATCGGAGAAAGCAAGATAGATTGAAACAAAGAACCAAAGTTTTTGTGAGCCTTTCTATATTCATGGTCTTCATCTTGTTATAAATCAAAATTGGCAGATTTTTTTCTCGTGTCCATAATTTATAGTGTTAGTATTTATTGACACTTCACTGAAGTTTTATTTATTCATATCGACTCCAGTTCGTTGATATTATGGATAGGCAGTTTATACAATGTATAGTTCCGCATTACTACAGTAAAAATTGTGAAGTCTGGCTCAGGAACGCATAGATTATTCAATGGCCGCTAAAACCTTTGAATTGTGTACACCATTTTAAGAAGTTAATGATTTAATAAACCGACTTGAAACAAAAGAATTCGACAAAGACGCGCTTATGACGACAACTAATACTTTGAGAACAATAGTACCGGGCAGTTAATGCATAGCGCCGCTAAACAACGGCACAGAACTTGAAAGACTTCACGTCAGAACATGCATTTCTGCATAAACTATGTTTATAATTCACAAGTTAAGTCTCAAATATGAATAATTCTTACAACGTATTCACTCAGTGAAATCACAAAAGTGCATATACCGAAACATTTAGCGCAACGAGGAAGTGACGCAAAGAAGTTTGTTTAATTTAGTTGTTATTAACTTAAGATTACACAAAGCTAAGATGTGACTAGTGGACCGTTGTTAATTAAAAGTCATTTTAATTATTACAAACAAGTTTTGGGCACGGAACGTGACGAGAATTCAAATGGTTGCATAAAGTTTTGGACGATTGGCACGATTTTGATTCATGGGGTGTTGACAATCGACAACAAAAGGAACGTTCAGTAAAAACTGCTTCTCGCTTGGTGTGTCATTTTTTAGCGTATAAACTTACTAGCTGAGAAGATTAACCAGGATTAAAGATAATCTGTGTTCGACTGACAGAGCACTAAAACCAGAGTAAATAAATATAGATCGAATTGATGACCTTGAAGGCAAATATAAAAGGAAAACATTCGGAACTTAGTGGGAAAGGAACATGTTACTATGGGAAGTGCTTGAAAGATTGTATTAAAAAGACTGATGTTTTCAAACAGGAATGTTGCAAGTCTCTTTTCACAACCAGATACAAAATGAAGACCAAAGCAAACGTGTTGACTTTCAAAACTCACTGGAAAATCTGTCTATTTAGCCTATTGTCAACACTCACGCAATTCAATTTTTCACTTTTCAGTGATTTTGCATCGAATATGCTCTCCTCAGCCTGCAATTCAAACTTCAAACGGGGAACATTTTAACAAAAGTGTATTTTATTTTTAATTGTTTTATCTTGCTTTCTATGCCCGTCAGGATCAAGTTCAGTTTGCTTTCAGAACCATAAAGAAAACAGGCACAGCACTGGTTTTAAGTTGCTGTGGTTTAAATTTACTGATTAACTTAATTTTAACATCTTTTCGTGCTATTTTTAGTGTGTTGATTACTTTGGCAATTTACTTTTATTCAGAGAAACTGTAACTGTAGTTAATACTATATTTAAATTACTTTTTTAAACTATTATTTATTCTAATGGCAAGCCTTCGAATTAGCTGGTGCTAAGATGCACTGTAAACTCTAAAAACCACTTAAAATAAATAATGTATTTTTTTATCTTACTTATTTCCATGCCTCAATGTCAACTGATTAGCAAATTTTGTAATCATTTTTATTTTTATTTAACTGCAAAATTAAATTCTATTTCAGATTCTACAAGAAATCAACCATCACAACATTCTTAAGCTTCATCATTCCTATCCTGCTTTTGATAAGTATTACCTCGTTATGGAGCTGGCGTGCGGCGGAGAGCTGTTCGAGGACCTGGTATCTAGAAATTCCTTCTCGGAGAGCACAGCACGCGAGGTGATGCTGCAGTTATTTAGCGCTGTGCAGTATATACACGGGCTCAGGATTGTGCACAGGGTGAGTTCATTATGTCGCATTCAATAAGGTAGACACACGTAGAGGCATGTCGCAGGGAAATGTCGCAACAACACTGATGTAACAGCGATAAAATCAGCGACTGTTCGCGCGAGGCTTGGGGACACTGTAGCATGAGCAGGTTGCAGCGACACGCCCCCTCGTGTGTGCTGATACTTTTCAGCTCGTGCAACACGAGTTGCCGCTTCAACATGTTCCATGTTGCATGCTACGTGTCCTCTCGCGTGAACAGTACATAACTTTTCCTCTGCTACATGCATGACACTGCAAGTTAGGTTAAGTCTGCATACGATCCTAGTGGCTCATCTGGTCGGAGCTTATCCGGGTTTCCGTAGCATGAAGTTACTAGGAGTATTTCTACTCCCCCCTGGATGGGATGCTAGTCCATCGCAGGGTTACCCCCAGCAGCAAATTCGCCGGTACCCATTTATGCGCCTGGGTGGAGAGAGGCACTATGAGAGTAAAGTGTCTTGCCCAAGAACACGACGCACTGCCCCGGCCAGGGCTCGAACCCGGACCGCCAGATCCGGAGTCCAGCGCACTAACCATTAGTGCGCTGCAAAGTGTCTCTAAATTTTTGTGTACCGGCCTTTAAAGGAATTTTCTTCGTAAAGACCACAATAGATCTACAGTATGAATGACAAGTAATTTTTTTTCCATTTTCAGAACATCAGACCTGAAAAGCTCATTCTTGCCTGGAAGTCAGTAGAGAATAACCACCACTTTCCACCATTGAAACTCAGCGGATTTGGTTTGGCCAAAAAATTACCAGGTACTGTGAAAACTATACGTGAAGGCCAAGCATTGTTAATAACAAAAGAGACACGTTTATAAAGATCGATCGCCGAGGCAAACGGTAGGACCAAGCAATTGGGTTGCAGTGCTCGCCTGGTGAAGAACTCAAGTGATTTTATACGTCCACTTTTTTTCTCCTTTATTCATGCATGTTTAGCTCACAGGCTAAGTTGCCAACATAAAGGGCGCTCTATGCGATTTCTGTAACATGAGCAATGATTTAGCATGATTTAGCTATCCTTAGCTGTACTCCGACACTTAAATAAAGTTTATGTATGCTTATGCAGACGAGAATATCTCATGCCCATTAATTAATACACTAGGTGTAGAGAAATACTCCGATATGGTGGACGGGGTGGTGCTCCCAGCCTGAAATAGGCACTGTTTTCTATTCAGACAGATCCTCTTCATTTAGACCATCGTAGGGAATATCCCCCGCCCCGGCCCACCGGTTTTGATAATCCATGTTAGATCAACACACGAGGACACTGCCTGTTCTCGTTTCCACTCAATGACCGTGCTTACCAGAGCTGACTCGACTGTTTTTAGTATACATTTCGCGGATTTCATTTTGGTATATAAATGTTTTCCTTTCAGAACATTCTGATATAATTTCTTGTCCAATTGAGGGATCTCCGCTCTATCTTGCTCCTGAAACTGTCACAAGACAACCTATTGGCAGAGAAGTGGACATCTGGGCGTGCGCTGTAATATTCTATACGTTGTTGGTAGGTTTTCAAATCCACAGTATTTTATAATAAAGCCTACAACAGCGCAAGTCTGACAGTACACTATTCCAAGGCAATAGATACTGATCGTATGTTACACCCAAGTTCTTCAGGTTTTTGGCTCATCCTCGGTGTAAGAACCTGTGAAACTCACCGTTGACGTAAAACAAAGAACGAACAATACAACAAAGAGCTGGCAAAACAAAGATAGAGAAGGAAAACAATAGCTCCAAAGCAAAGAAAAATATCACAGGTTCTTACACCGAGGTAAACCCAGGTTTTTTTATGCAATAAAACACAGAATAAATAATTCTGCGTGCGGCAACGTTTAGAATGCCAGTCCATTCTGATGTATTGAACACTTAGTTTTGGCCACTATACACTTGGACCAAAACTTATATTATATCGTCCTTTTGTAAGAAAACGCGCGCAATCGCATGCCACACACAGTAGTAAACTACTGGGCTACAGGAATTGTGTTTTACCCAATAATTTTCTTTTTTAAAATTTATTAATAGCCTCCAAAAATGCCAAATAGGCAGGGAGCGATGAGTAGCGGCTGTATTCGTAAGATAAAAATCCTATTACTTTTCACAGTGTTATAATAACGAGGTTTATATTAGCTCTCTTGTATTAATATATTGTGTCATGCATAAATTAGAATAAAATAGTAAAATCATCAAGGACATGCTGTGTTTATCGTACCATGGCGCTGAATGCTGACGTGGAATTCAGCTGTCCCAATTACGTAATTATCTCTATAATGGTTTTCTTCTGCAGGCCGGCTATCCTCCCTTCTGGAGCACGAATCGAGAGGAACTTTTCGGACTCATTGCACGTGGAAAATACAGATTTGCAGATGAAGAATGGAAATCTATATCTGAAGGAGCTAAACGACTGATAAAATGCATGGTAAGGGATTACAGGAAAGATGGTATTCAGCGGGTTTGCCGATATCTTTCCTTGTATTTCGTCTCTGGGATCCGAGAAAAGTGCCGGCTACCATTTCCTTCTACATTTTCTGTTCTGCATTCATATTCCAAGTGTCTTAGTCCAGTCTTAATATCCATTCACCTTGCCTTAGACTAACCAAGGAAGAGGGAAAGCGTACAACCAAGCACGGAAGGGTGGGGAGGGATAGTTAAGGGGGGAGGGGGGAGGGGGGATTTGAAGATGCGAACTACTGCTATGGCTCCCATGGAATCCATGAACGCTTTTCATTCAACCGATCTATTGATTCGTGTATTCTACTGAGCCTGGTTTGGGCTTGTCCCAGGCCAGTGCGATCCTCACACCTTATGTACATTTTCTCTTGCCAGGGCAGAATATTACACTATGTTGCCTCCAAAACCGGATCTTTTTATATACCACAGCTAGAACGATGAAGTCTGTTAAAACGCAAATTCTATTCGGCGGCTCATTTTTTCTTTGCCAAATTCAAGTACAGGGACGTAGCGTGCATTTTTTTGTGAAGTACGCACCGAAGCCTGAAAAAGTGAAAAGAGCTGCTATGGAAATACCCCCCAAATGGTCCCAAGAAATTTGTATTTTGGGGAGATCGGCCCGGAAATGCCATTTCCCATGTTTCTACAGGAAGGACAGTTTCATAAATTACAGCATGGAAAATTTTTAGTATTGAGTAACTTATCTTCTTTACATGTCATCCTTTGGGACTCACAATTGGAGGCGTAATGGGAAAAACTCTGTCAAACCAGCCGATTTAGTTATAGAAGACGCTTTTATCCAGTAAATGGAGTATAAAGATATATTTTTCTAGATTTTCCTTAGTTACGCATGCACGTGCATACGTGCGTGCATGGTAGCTACGCCCTTGTTGTTAAAGAGTTTTTGTTGATGTTCTTTTTACTGAAGCGTTTGATTTGGCCGCCGGTGTGGGGCAACAATTTCTCTAGAACCTAAGTCGTTTAAGTATCCCGCAATGCTGACTTTTAAATCTTTGCACTTTATGTTGTGTTGCAGTTCATGGTCGATAGAAATGAACGAGTAACAGCGATGGAACTTGTTAAAGATCCGTGGACCCAGAACAGAAAGTTATCCACCGCACACCGGAAGGGAACTTTGGATCATCTGAATGCTTTTAACGCTAAAAGAAAACTTCGAGGAGCGGTTTACACGATTTTTGCTATGAAGCGAATGATGGAAAACCCAGAACCTTTGGCTCTGATGAACGGTGTAAAATCATAAAAATAAATCACTCAGTGGATTAGTATTAATTAACTTAGTCACTATAAAATTGTATATTTCATCTTTTGTATATTCGTAATTCTTTAAAATCGATATAACGATGTCAGTTTCTGATCCGCGATTATAAGAACATTAGTTTTATTTATCGGTACAATTAAATTTTAATGATCCCTTCACAGGAAATAGATCACCAGTCCGTTTAAACATTGGTTTATTACCAAGTCGCGAATGTAATTAAAGTCCCAGAATACTTAGTAAAATAGCTTTCAATCAGCGCAATGCTCATTCAAATAGTAAAGAAGGACATGTTGGTTCCAGGGTGGCATTGGAAATGAATTTAAGTAACATCATTCGATTAAATGCAATGTATAAATTGAGCCAAAATTAACTTTCTGATCAGCTGATCAGCTTTAGAATTCTAAGCAGCCTCATTTTTTCTTGTCCATATTTTTCTCGCCCACTGAATTTACTTGGAATCATATATAGCTTTTAACTATAAATACGTTAAGTGTGAATACTTTAGATACTTTTAGAAAGAGAGGAAGTGTACTAAAAGAAGATTGAAACAAATAATTTGAAATAATTGGCCGTCACGCTTGAAGCCTTAGGACAAGTAATACCTTTGCTTGTCGGGGTTCAGGAAACTCTTATCACAGACAGATATCGATCATTAGATGATTCATATTTCGCTATACGCTGAGCGATGTCCAGTTTTTGGTTTTGCCAGCCCTTACCTGCGGGTCTCACTAAAAGTAGGCTATTAAAACTCTCGCATGGTTATAAAAAAGAAAAACAACTAAGGATTTTACTAGAGTAAGAAAAAGTACAGTATATGATATATATGGCATACAAAATAAAAACAAAATAAAAAAGTATCAGTCAGATTTCAGTTCGCGTCTTTTTACTCGCTCTGGCATGAGTTCCGAATGAATAAATGAGTTCCGGGCCGGTAAACATGAGTTCCGAATGAATGAGTTCCGGGCGGTATTGTCACGAGCCGATGGAGTCTGGGAAAGAGTTTTTTGTCCGTCAACATTGCATTGTGGGTAATTAGTTAATCAACATGGCGGTAATGGCGAGCAAAACAATTTTTACAAATTGTTGTTTTTTATGAGGTCATAATCGGGCATAATGGGTTAATTTTAAGTGATTTGCTTAAATGAAACGGGGGTACTCTACAACGTGGATCGTGTGAGACGAAAATAACGTGTGATCAGCGTCTTCAAAAGCAGGAAAGCTGTGCGATATCGATATCATTGCCATTAGAAATATTTGAGTTTAAGCTTCTGGGATATTGGAGATAAATTAGCTTGGTTCTGACAATCATCCAGTGAGTGTAATGGCAAAGTGGATCAAGTCATTCCTAAAGGACTTGGCTAAGATGATAACTGTAAAGATGCCTGGTTCATCGAGTGCTGGAATGCCTAAAACACAACAACAGTGCTTAAACAAGTCAACACTTGTTCAACGTGGCTTGCCGGATAAGTTCTCGTACTTGAAGGAGTCATTTTCCAGACGCCGTTATACGGAAGGCAGAAAAAGGAAGTTAAATGGTTTTCGGAATCAGAGAATTCTAACCTTTATTGGTTATCGTGGAATGGCAAATGTCGGTAATTTGGCGGTGTTACAGCAATTTTCGTCGACAAGAGCGCGCGCTCGTTCGAGCTTATTCGGAATAAACTATCGTAGCAGCTACAAGGAACCTTGGATGATGTCAGATGAGGAAGTTATGGACATCATTACGAAAAATGAATGTGTAGGAAGGCTTCAGCACGGAATAGTAAGCACATTTGAGTCCAACCTGTTACCTTCTAACGACCCAACTGAGGATCGAAGGTTTGTGAGCAGATTGTTACATGACCGGGAAGCCTTGTTATTTGGAGTTTTGGATGGTCATGGAGGAGACTATTGTGCACATAATGTTTCTCAACGTCTTTCAGACTATATAGGAGCAGCACTGCTTCCAAATGAAATTCTTTTAGGATCAACATTGAAGAACTACCTCTGTGCTAAACACTTTCTTGTTACTAATGCACCTAATAAATACAACTACCGTGAGGATCCTATCTGCTATGAAAATCTAAAGGGGTACTTTATGGAGCTGCGAAGGGTGCAGAAGAGACTTCATGGCAGTGATTCAGTGGCGCCTACACTTGCACACCTTCAGGAGACTCACGGTCACCAAGCTGCTGCAGCAGAGGCAAAGGAAGAACAGGTTTTTCACACAATGGCAGCCATGTCCAAAGCTTTTCTTAGACTAGATAACGATTTAAGTCATGAAGCACTAGCTCAAGGAGAGAACACAGTGGCAAATGAACAGAAATTTAAATCAGCTTTGTCTGGGGCTTGTGCTTTGGTTGTGTACATAAAGGGCACTGAGCTAACTGTGGCAAACTGTGGAGACTGCCGTGCTGTGCTTGGTGTGCAGAGTGAAGATGGGCAGTGGTCAGCGCTGCAGTTATCTACTGATCATACAGCTCGTAAGTATGCTGTGGTAATCGCCTTCCTACTGCAGTCAGTGGTCATCAAGTACTGTGACATGTATAATTTTTATTATGTAATTATGTGCATGTACATGGATTAGTCAAATCCACGAGTGCCTATCTCCCCCTCCAGCATACCCTGGTAGCTCCATATAGTGGGAAGTTCGATGTAAACCCATTGAAGAAGTGACTGAAACCATTGATTGACTATTGAAGAAATGTTAGTCACAGTGTCAAGCTAAAGGATTTTTTATATAATCCATTCATTCACTACGGATGTTCACATGACTTGTATCATCCCACAATTCCACCTCTGTTTTTGGTCAGATATCCCGTTGCCTTTATAGAAACACATTTAAGTGTCAATTTACTGTCAGAAGAGTGTGAAACCTTTTGCAGAGCTAGAATGAGCAATTTTAAGCTACACACAGAAAAAGTACACATCTCAGGGTTTCTTCATTTTATTGTAATTTTTCCTCGTTTTCTTTATAAGAGTGGGGAATTTGATTCCACAACCAGTGGGTCATTTGACCATGTAAACTGCCAAGTTGAACATAGTGGCGAATTTGAGCAACATTTTTCAAAAAAGTAAAATGCCCGGGTGTTTGCCCAGGGGGTCAATGGGTACTCCTGGATTTGATCAAGCCTGCTGTTTACATTTAGTGGAAGGAATGGCAATCTAATGGTCAGTGTGTTAGACTCTGGCATGGGGTTAGCATCACTGGTGTACATGTACTTAACTCACACAGTTCCTCTCTCCACCCAGGAGTATTCATGGTAAAATATGAAGTCTGTCTTGAAGCATTGGTGTCCTTTTAACTCCTGTGTTTTTTGTGCTATGAAGTGACTGGGAGTATTTTAACTCCTGGATGTGCTGATAGTCCTGCAGGGTTACACCCAACACATTAATACATTTACACCCAGTACCCATTAATTATTATTCCACTATTGCACCATTCTACCATATTAGGGCAAAAGAACGCGCAAAATATACCACGTTATTACACTGTAGAACAGGGCAAAAATACGGACTGAAAGCGGAGCGACAAATGGCCAACCAAATGTTATTTTATTAGTGGAATAATAAATCCCTTATTCGATGGTTTAACATATAATACGAGCGGACATTTTGCTCATTGCTCGTTTTTTACCTCGCCCCTTCGGGGCTTGGAAAAATGCTATGCAACTCGCAAAATATCTGCGCGTATTATATGTTAAACCATCGAATAAGGTGTATTTAATACACTTCAATGGAGAGAGGCACTGTGAGAGTAAAGTGCCTCCAAGAATAAAAAAGTCTGCATACAAGCCAAGTGGCCCATCACGCCAGAGCTTATCCTGGTTTCTGTAGCATGAAGTGACTAAGAGTATTTCTATTCCCCCTGGATGGGATGCTAGTCCATGGCAGGGTTACCCCCAACAGTAAATTTGCTAGTACCTATTTATATACCTGGGTGGAGAGAGGCACTATGAGAGTGAAGTGTCTTTCCCAAGAATACAACACAGTGCGGTGGCCAGGGCTCGAACCCGGACTGTTCGATCCAAAGTCCAGTGCACTAACCATTAGGCCACTATGCCTCCCATGCCTCAAAAGAAAAAAACCCAGTATAATAATCCTGGCTGAGGCTTGACTTGGGAACACTTGATCTTTAGTCCAGTGCATCCTGGCAGTAACCAATAGGTCACTGCACCTCCAAACACATGGTCCTTCTTTTGCTGAACTTAATACAATGTATATATATATTTTAAAAAGTTTGCTGTTTTTAGAACAGAAAACAAGGTAATTATTGCCTGATGGTCTTGCAGACCTGTAGATTTCAGGTTGTTAGTTGCCCAATCACCGTGAATTTTCCTAAAATAAATGTTTGCCACACTGTTCTCATTGAAACATGGCTCCTTGTTACTTGGTTTAGGAGTTGTTTTAATATGGTCCTTGAAAATTTCTCCTCAAACTGTTTGTACAAACTTAAGGCAAAATTACTTACCTACATGTGCTGATCTGAGTGAAGTATGATTCACATTTGGGTTACAAATGGCAATGATCTCCAAGTGCCTCTCTCCACCCAGGTGTATAAATGGGTACCAGCGAAATAATGCTGGGGGATAACCCTGCGATGGACTAGCATCCTATCCAAATACTCCTACTCAATTTGTGCTACGGCTTGACCAGAATAGTATTATTAATAGTATGGATGCTTGCACATTTATCATTAATAGTATGGATGCTTGCATATTTGTCTGATAGCAAGGAGTTGCTTGTTTCTTATTGCAGGAAACCCCAGTGAAGTCCAACGAGTATTGAGTGAGCACCCAGATGAAGAGGCATCTACTTGCCTTAAGGGTGAAAGACTTCTAGGCCGCCTAGCACCCTTAAGAGCATTTGGTGACGCTAAATTCAAATGGAGCAAAAAGAAACAAGAAAAATTGCTTCCTGAAAGAGGGCTTAAACCATTGTCTGGTGCTAAAGAATTTCTTACCCCTCCCTACCTCACTGCTGAACCCGAAGTGACATCATACCAGCTGCAGCGTTCAGACAAATTTTTAATTCTAGCCACTGATGGGTTATGGGATATGCTAAGCAATGAGGAAGCTGTCGATTTTGTGAGAGATAATTTACAGAGACATAATCCAGGCTACAGTATCACATACCAAGAGCAGAAATCTACGAGTAATTTGGAGAACTCTGCCTCTCGTCTCATCAAGGAGGCTCTTGGTGGTGAAGATCATGTGGTTGTTAGTACAAGCTTAAGTATTCCTTATCCTGACGTGCGCATGTATCGTGATGACATCACAGTTACGGTGGTGCACTTTGACTGGAGCAATGTGTCAGTGGAGTAGGTGGATGTGAGGGGACTGGCAACTGTAATTTCATTGGATATTCGTAACTAAGCAACTTTCTAGACTTAACAATGCACAGAGCAACAAAATATCATAAAATTTTGCACTTTGATTGCAGCAATGTACCAGTGGAGTAGGTGGATGTGAGGAGACTGGCACCTGTAATTTCATTGGACTATCATAACTTACTTACTTACTTAATCCTCTTCGTTCCTAAGTGGAACATAGGTCCTCAACTAGCCCGCGCCACCTAACCCTATTTTGTGCAGTGCCTTTTGCCTCATTCCACGTAAGATGTTTCGCCGCCAACTCTGCCATTCTCTTGCGTCTCCAGCTGTGCTTGGGCCTCCCTCTCTTTCGCTTCTCCTGTGGGTTCCACTCTAGTGCTCACGACTACGTGTCTATCTGGACTATAACTAAGCAACAAAAAAGCCATAAAATTCTGATAATATGGCCCCCTGAAAAAGAACGCCTTACGCCAAAAATAAGCCCATTCCCTGAAACTAAGCCTGTAAAATTCTGATATTGACCCCACCCCCAGCTGACAAAAAAGGCCCCCCAAATAACCCTCATTCCAAAAACAACCCCCTCCTCAGAGGCAAGCCCCCAGAAAAGAAGTCTCTCCCCCAGAAATCATTTGCCCTTAAAAATTCCAATATTATTCCCTCCCCCCCCCTATGAAGATAAGAAACACCCCAAAATACAGTGCAAGTCCTTCACCTCCTCCCCCAATAATACCCCCCCCCCCAGAAAATAAGTCCCTGAACTCCTTCCTGTTAGAAACTTGTAATCAGAAGGACTTTCAAGGCTGCTGCTTAACGGGCGCCCGGTAGCCTGGGGCGCCTAAGTTACGAGTGTGGGCGACTAAATTTTTGTTCAAGGAGCCCGCATGGACGCCTAAGCATCTATTTTCCATTCTCATCTAATGACTTCCATTTCCTTGTAACTTTGTTCCACTCGTAAGATATATCCCGTTCAAAACAATAAGTGCTTCATTTCAAAACGGAAATACTAAAATTTTCCACAATCAAGATAATTTTAGCGTATCAAATACCTAATGAAACCATTTATTTTCAAGTGTTTAGGACTGGGACTGACCCCCAAATATGGAATAAAGAATGAATGGTATTATTACTACTACCCCACCCCCTCCCCCTTGATCGACCATGGCAATTTTTAGGCTGGGCTCCTAAAGTAATGGCTTGGGCTCCTAACTTTTGATGTTAGGAGCCCGAAGGGCTCCTTAGAAATTTCCTTAGGCAGCAGCCTTGACTTTTTCATTTTAGATTTGGGGGTAATACGTGGTCTAAAATGGTAATAATTCTCCCTTCTCTAAGCCTTCCCTCAAAATAAAGCATTACTCGTCCCTGGGCCTATGGCTTATTCAGAGATTCCAACCCTGTTAACTTAAAAAAAGCGAGGTTTTAGCTGCAGGCCCTTGCCTCTAGTGTGGTCCGGGGGAGCTTTTGAGCTATTTTCATTCGTCCGCTGTAAACACTACCTCTATTGGTATTCAGGGCTATGTCCTGTTATCTATTGCTTTGAGAACCAATGAAGTAACTCGTTCCGGGAGGTAGTGGGCGCCGAGACATTACTGCACCCAAAATTACCGTGGGCTCTTGCTAGGATGCCCAACAGGTAAAAAAATGCTGAGAAACCACAGGAAAATGACAAAGAATCGTGCTAAAAGGACTGGCTAAACAGAGAAAATATTATCTTTCTTTGCCTAGGAAGAGTTTCAAAAACCGGGAGAACTTTAAGCGAAAACAGGAGGCCGGAAATATTCACCGAAAACGGGAGGTTTCTTGCCAGAACGAGATGGGTTGGAATCTCTGCTTATTATTGGAATTTTATGGTGTTCGGAATTGATCCTGTTGCAACAATCCATTGGATGGAGAGGATGGGGGAAGTCTTGCATGCGCAATTCTTTCAAAGAAGAAACACTGGTCTGAAATTGCTGACACATGAGATTTTATGTGTGAAATCATATTTAATTTGTAGCCTATATTTCCATTTATGCATTCACTGAATGTATAGATGAAAATATAGGCTAGATATTAAATTTGACTGACAACTTTATTTCTTGATGTGTACATACAAGTGTGTTCGATTCTAAAGCTAATTACCATAATTTATGATACTCGTTTTAGAGCCTTTCATTTAACAAAAGTGTACCAAAACTAAACTAAACCTTCCGTAATAGAAAGGTCTAGTCAAAGACAATAACTGAAATATTAGTAATTAAATAAGTCAGTAAACGAAGTGAAAGTGTTGCGAGTATCAAGTCTTGTAAAATGAACTTAATCATATCTTTCTCCCAAGAATTCGACACTGGCATAGACTCGCCAAGGACAATATTTTTACTTGTGACTTGATAATGGTAGTGTTAACTGTTTCACTTCTTATCACACTTTCTCTTCACTCTACAGGTGCTCAATAATAACATTATTAACACTTCTTGATGTAAAGAAGAAGTATATTATGTCATGTCTACTCTGTTTTGTACAAATGAATAAATAAGGGAACTTGTTCTATCTTCAAGTAATAAAACAACATGAAAACATCTTGTTTACAAACTAGCTGTGAGGAGACGTTTTTCATTGACTGTAGACAGTAATCTTAGTTTCCTGTGGCTTTTCTTTTGCCTGCTCTGTGATTGGCTCAAAATGCTTGTGAAGCATGGTTTAACCAATCAGAACACACTTTATTTTCTCAACCAATCAGATGCTAGTTGGGTTTTCAAGTTTTCCCGCGCTTTACACCGGTTGCAAGGTTTTATCACTGGTTGGTTCACTGCAAGGCCCGATACGATTACTTATTGGTTTTGTTTTCACGATAGTCGTAAGAAAGCCTTTGGCTAATACATAAGCCAGCTAAGTAAGATTTTGTGAGGAAGATCTCGCAAGCTAATTTGCAATGTGTATTTAAAGCGGTTTTCAATTGCGTGTCGTAAGTAATCCGGTTAGTTTTTCACTGATTCTTTACTAAATCTGTGATTGGCTTTAAAATTCGCCCCACTCACTTCAGTTCCAAGACACAAATCGGTTCCAAAGACAAACCAATCATGGCCTGGTCGCACGCATTTTCCGGCGTTTTGCGCTGGTCACGTGTACTGTCTTCTAGTTCTCATTGGTTCGCTCTGTTGTTTACGCATACAATGTGATTGCCCACTGTGTTTGCTTTGGTTTAGATATTAGCAGAAACTTTAAGGGTTTCTGATATTACGACACTCAGCTGCAAACTGCTATAACCGAGTATACTAATGACAATAAAGTTTATCAGAACAGGATGAAGAAAACGCAATATATTTATCTCCTTTGCTGGATAGCACCTAATTTCTCTATAAAATGTTACTACAAACTAAACTAAGCGAAAAATTGTATAGATTAACAATCAACTTCTCCCAATTAGTATTTTATGGAATATATACAACAATAGTAGTTTTAAAGTTAGTTTTCCCGTGACAATGGAAAGTGCTTTATATTTTCTGTGCTCTGTTTGCATTTTAACTTATATATTATGGCCGTACAAAATTTCCATTACATCGACGGCAACATCAAAGTAATAGTTCAAAATAATATTCTACTAAGATAGAAAAATACTAAAGAGTTTAGTTATTAATAATAAAAAAAATCAGGAATAATGATGGTTTAAGGGGCTTGGTCACGCTTTTTTATGTAGAATTAACTAAGTATCACAATAACGGTTTCAAACTGTAGAAGAACTCACAACAAAATCAGGAGAGCCGAGAAGGGGACGGGTGGACATAATTGGAGAAGAATAAACAGATTACACTTGGGTAACGTTGAAAAAATCCAGCCCAACGTTTTTCAAGTTTATCTCACTTTGTAGGAAGATGCCCTTTATAACGCTCAGAAGTCATCCTCGTTTCTTACGTGGCCGTGATTTTGCCACTAAAAGACTGTCGAAGTAAATGGTTTGAACCCAGGAGTCAGCAGTTTGTATAGTGTTATCGTCCGGGTGAGAACACTTCTGAAAAGAACTGTTGTTGGTGACTGGCCTCTCGACGACTTGAGCGGAAGTAATCTTCAAAGTCAAGTGAATTGCGCTCTCGCAATTTAAGTTTAGGGCTCAAAATCAACGAAAATAAACAAAATTACCTAAAATAACTTGACCAAGCCCCTTTAAGATTGGGCGATCGAGATGGATTACGAACCGCGCGAACGTGAAAAAGTTAGGCTAAATGTTTCAACATGTGTCAACCTTGGCGAGGCTAATTTACAACCGAAATTGCATTTTCCTTTGGAACTTGGAGAAACGTCAAACCTATGAAAAACAGCTACTAACAAAACTGCACCTCAGCCACAACGCGTGCACTTTATACCCAGGGGTCAAATCTTACAACTTTGTATCCAGCGTCATTGTGTCCTAAAAAATAACAGGGGAAAGAATCCTGGTTACAAGGCTGTATGCATTTGTCTCCTGAGTAATCACGTGTGCTAATATTCTTTATAAATTTTCTTAGAAACACAAAAAACTCACTTAAAAAAGTGATATTTTGTTAGGGTTTAAAAGTGTCTATAACGTATGCAGAAAGTAGGAAAGAGTTCGTTAGCACCAAGTGTCTATGGTCTTGTTTCAACCATTATGGTAGAGCCAGATTGCACTTCATCCTGAAAAAAAGGTAAATCCTTTTATTTTTACACGGTTGCGGATTCAAAAAGTCACGTGCATAGGCTGGAATTGGTAGATTTCGATCCATTTTGTGTTTTCTTTTTTTCAACGGTCGTTGATTGTGGTCGTAAATATAAAATTATAGTGATTGACGGTAGTGAAAAACGCAATCGCCAACTGAGTTTTGAACCTCTGAGTGTAACTGAAAGGCGCAGTAAGGCTAGAAGCTTGTATTGCCCGATATATGAAACAGATATTAAACAAATATAACATAGTTAAGAAGAACTTTTGACTATCAGTTGGCTGTCGACAGAGCGTGGACTGAGGAGCTGAATTCGAGACCACCGAGTTCAAATCCATCTAGTGACAGGGAGGTGGATTTGAACCCGAGACCTCCGGATTACAAGTCCAGCGCCCTGACCAGTAGGTCACGCTGCCTCCTGTTAGTCAAGGAGTTTTCAGTCACCTCGTCATCTTGTATTTTGTCAATGATGTCGTATAACATCTGATCACTGGTGGCTTCCTGTACGTCATTCTTCTCGACAAACGTCGTCAACTCATCTATTCGCTTGTTTAACGCCGACAGCATGCGGAGGACGTTATGCCCAGTGGCTGGTGGTGGTTTGTCCTCAAGCTGACTGCATTCCGAGAGATCATCTCCCTCCCGGTGCTTGTAGTCGGACGGCAAGAACGGTGGAGATGATGGGAATCCCGACGAAGAATTCTTAAACGGGCTTTTGCTTGTTCCGACACGATTACGATTCAGGCCCAGGTTTTCTTTAAATCTGGACAGAATGAACTCCACCATTTCGTACTCGTTCTGTTGCTTGTCGTTCGAGGATTTGACATCTGCGAAGGTGTCGTTTATGATAGCCATGAACATGTTCAACAGGTAGAACACGCTGAAGTACATGAAAGTGAAGAAGTAGATTGGACCCAGCAGGCGATTTGTGCGCTGGAGCTCCTCGTAGTCGAAATCTCCCAGAAGGATGCTTGTCTGAGTTTCAAACGTGCCGACAAAATTTTTATATTTGTCGTTATCGAGCCCGAAGACCATCATTGCTAGAATGGCGTACGCCAAAAACACGATCATGAAACAGATGAAGAACGACCCAAGGGGTTTTGCGCATTCTCGGATCGTCGATCCCAGCAGGGACATGCGCTTGTTGAACCTGAACAGCTTTAGGAAGCGTAGAGTTACAAGGAACACGAGAATCCCCATGATAAAACTCAAAGATTCATCAGCGGCTCCAGCATACTGGAAGCTAACAAAGTCCTTAGGATTGTAACGCAATTCCATCAAGTTCTTGTCTACTTCCCAGAGTCGCCCAAGGAACAGAACTACCATGGCAAACTCGCATACGATCATAACGATCTCCATCCAGTTGAAGAAGCCGTTAAAGTAGGCCTTGCGTTGCTTATAGATGGCCTTTCCTTCGCGATACATGAAGTAGAGCATAAATAAGATCAGAAACACTTGGCAAGCCAAGATGAAGTTGGCGAAAGGCCCGACATAGCTGTACAGCCTAGACACGACGAAATGGGCATAGGGGAAAGCTCCACCCGTTGGCAAGAATTCTACGAACAGAAACGCGATACCAAATAAGTTAGTGTTGGCATTGTACACCGTGAATTCGACGAACACTGCGCGCGTTTGCGGGTCAACCCAGTTATGAGAATGAAGATCAGCGATGACTGTAAGCGCCGTGGGGTAGTCGTAGCCCAAATCCGCCGGATAACCACCTCCGCTGTAAAGGGTCATTTTCCCCCAGAAGGGGTACCCTCTGAGCTTTAGTGCATCGTTATGCAGCCACCGGGAGGGACAGGACACGATCGACCCATCGGGGAGAATGGCGGAGTTTAGCACATAGTAATTTTTAGCTGTGTTACCAGGTCGCTTCTTTCTCCTTTGCTGACGTCCGGAAGTAGAGGTGTACACGGGTTCGATTGCACGACGGGAACGAATCCGGAAGGGATCGCCGAAGTCTTTGAGGTTTTCGTCTCTTTTACGGAAGGCAAACTGTTCTTCAACACTTCTTCTGCGACGAGAGGTTGTTTCGCTTTTGTTCAGGAATTTCCATCCTATGTCGTAGTCTCCCGTTTCTTCGTTCATAAGGGAATATTCAGCATAGCAATCGTTGAAGTAGCGTTGGAATTCTCCGGTAATCTCACAAGAATCTGTGAAAGGAAAGAAAAACATGACAGAGTGAAACCTTAATTTTCTACTAATTTATTACGAAAATAACTGCTAATCGCCTTGTATTGATCACCAGAGTTTAGCAGGAACCAGGACGCTGCGAGCAAGTTGTCATCAAATCCTTCGATGAAATCGAAAAAAAGAAACACAGTTTCAAGAAGTCTGCAGCGTTGCTGCACCAACGCCATCAGTCAGGGCCGTAGGTAGTATGGGTTCGTCCGCACGACCCCTCCCCACTTAAACGGGCCTTAAAGGTCCACCTAATCGGGGATTGAGGGTTCAAAGACCTCTATAAGTGACTTTCCGAGTACATAAAAGGTGGACTTAAGCAACTTGATTTTTTCAAAATTTCCCCGGAGGATAATACGCCTTCGGCACCCGCACCCACCTATGCAAGATCCTACCTACTGCCCTGCATCTTACCACTGTAATGGTGATGGATTTTTAGAAAACTCTTAAAAAATTCGGAATGCTTTCACACCATCCACCTATATACCAGAAGAGTTAACAGTACCATCCATTTGATTATTAAATGCCACTTAATCACAACTTGAAACTGTTTCTTTCTCTATCTACAATACAGTGGCGCCATACCCCTTCACGGAACTCCGATGAGGAAAGTTTGTTGGCAAGATAATCAGAATAAACTAACTGGAAAAATAAATGTCCCACCTTTTTCTACGCGCGCCTGTCTTAGCCTGGAAATCCCTACAAGATAGTTGTATCTGTCAGAGATGAACCCGGTGTATTTGTCCGATTTGTTGTTGTACAACACCCCTGGATATAAGTTCGGTACAAGTGTCTCTCGTCCCCAGTGCCAAAATAGGTCCAAATCGGTCGCCTAAAAAATATCAAGTTATAAACCAGCAACTATAAGTTTATTTTACTTCTTTGCCCGGCGATAATAGCTTCATTTCCCATTAACTCGTTGATTCCTTAATTGTGGGTTGAGTTTGTTGTTGGTTCTCGTTCTTGCTCATAGGGGTTTTCCCCGGGTTCTCCGGTTTTCCTCCCTCGTCCACAAAAACCAACACTTCCAAATTCCAATTCGATCTGGGATACACGGCTCCGCAAGCTTAAAGCTTTAAATACTACCATGCCTAAGTAAAGGTAATTTATTTTTCTATTTAATCGTAGTTGTATTTAATAGCGATGACATAATATACGTACATCACCAAGATCCACACTGAGCTGGTCCAGGTCTACAAATGTTTCGTGGAGTGTCTTCCTCAAGAGGTACATGTTTGGGTCCCTGTTGCCATAGGCAACCAGTAGGAGCAGCATGAGGAATAAAAAATACGCGGCAATTTCTTTCAGGATTTCGGACATGCGCACTTCCTTCAGTCGCTGTGTACGAGCGCTTTTCAGGAAATCCTCATCTGGGGGCCTGGAAACAATAAACAATGTACCGTCACAGATAATGGCAGATAAACATGATAAAGTTAGGACAGACCGTGCATGAAGAAAATATATTCTCGTCCCTAGGGCCCGCCATTAAATCAGCACCAAGTATAACAACCTCTGGTCTATTCCAATGTTTCAAGCATGCGCAGAATGCACCTGATTTTCGATACCCAATCAGATTTGTGCGCATGTTTGTGAATCGTGGCCCTGCTAGGGCTGACCAGAGGGAAAAGAATCGCGGCTTCTGGTACGAAAAATAAAAAAAAACTACATAATACGCAAAAATTTGCGAAAAACAAATCACGATAAACAACGGAAACAAAAATGGCAACAAACACAAGGTAAACAGTAAACATTATTCGATTAAAGAAATGGCAACACAAACGCTCAAACAAATTAACGACTCCTATGCTCATCTTAGTCTTAACCATTTTGGGGTACGCAAATTAACCCCGCCATTTTACGCAAAAATCAGGCATTTGTTTTTGTGGAAAAGTTTTAATCTAACCTGTATCTTTCGTCATTCTCATCATAATCAAGAATAATATCGTCCCCAGTCTCTCTATCGTCAGGGCTTGTTTTGAGTTCTTTCTTATCCGAAGTTTCGTCACCGGCGTCCATCGGCTTTTTGATAATTATCGCAAACAGCAGAGCAGCTATTACCACCTTCAGGGGCTGAATTATCAGTATTGACTGAAAGAATGACGTCACAAAAGCGATAAGCCATTTATTTGCGATCTCGGGACCCCATTGTAAGCTATAGAAGACAGTGAAGGCTGCTGAAGTAACAGAAGCCAGGAAACAGAGAACCCAAGCTACGTAAACCAAGCCATGTGGGAGACCTTTCTTTTTCTTTTGCTTGATGCTAGATGCTTTCTTGCTGTTGGTCTCTTCCCTTTTTTCGATTATCTGTGCCTCGCTGGAAGCATTCTGAAGCGTCTCAACGGAAGAACATCTGCTAATGTCTGCGAAATGTTCTTCTTGCTTCTCATTTGTCTCTATGTCTCGCTCTCGTTTGACTTCTTTCGGCCGCACGTTTCGAAAAATCTGAACTATTGCAAAGTTTACCGGGAATACAATGAGACTCGATTGGATTCCAATGATAAATACTCTCAGATCAAATTCATAAGACCCAATTTGAATAATGGTTGACTTTTCACCTTCCCCTCCCAAATTATAAAACATGGCGTTTGTGATCATGGTGCAGCACAGCAGTGATAGACAACACGAGACACGTTGAACTCGAGTGAACGGACTGGTAGCGGGACGTGTAACAACCGAAAACCACAAATGACCATCTCCCAGTTCCCGCACGGTCTTGCTCACGAACAAATGCTGGAAATGCGTCAACTCTTGCTCGCTCGCAACCGGAAGTATTCTCTCCACTCTCCCATCATCCTCTTCAACAGCCAACCAGCGCTCACAAATGAAATACCAGCGCTCCTCTGTGCGTAGATCGTCAACGGAAACGCGGCTAAGGTACCAAGATGCGTTGCTTCCTGAAAATGATAGAACAATAACTGAGCCTAAGCTTTTTAGTAGGCTGTGTAGCAAGCGTTCCTATACGAATGAAGCGTTTTCCTCATTTTTACCGCGCATCTTTTTGCCCTTTCTAAATCCCGCGCGTCCAAAATGCTACACAGGTTCCATTTTCAGAAGAAAAATTGCCTTTGTGCTAGTGCCCAGTTGTTCACGCCTGTTCCGATGACCGCGTAAAGCGATAAAGTCCAGACGTCTTTGATACCATAACGACTAGGAACTAGACTCTTTGGGCACTAAACATAACGAAAAGGACGCTTATTAAAAGGAGAGCGCTTAATCGGTTCATTACGGTCCAAACATTTAACCATTCTATGAGCTAGAATTTTAGCAGGAGCAGAACAACACAATATCGTACCATAATTGTCATGCCAAATCCTTATATGGGTTAGGTTGCCAAGTGGTCTGGGAAGTGTAATCACAAAATTGTTTTCCTGGCCTCTCTGGAACACTTTCCGGTCATGGTCCACCAGGGGCATCGGGGTGCTTTCCCACTCGTCACCAGAGATCACTATATACACGCTGCTAGTAGTCCCTGCGTTTTGCCTCACACCAGTGTGGATACTTATCAAATACGAGAAGGTGGCTTCAGCCCTGTTTCGCACTGCCGTAGCTCCAAGCTGCAAAGTTGATAAAAAATTGCAATGGTCTCTTTTTCAGTAAGCAATTTAAACGTAGAACAGTGATGTTTACGACAGAAATAGAATATAAACTGACTACATTAAAGGAGAGTTACTCAACTGCAAAGGATCGACTTTTGCCGTTGCGATCACTCGGCAAAAGTGTGATTGACTACAGTCGTCTGAAAATTGATTGGAGGAGAGTGTCAAAAGGGTCTCATATGACTTATAACTTAACTCAAGAAAATTCGTCTGCTTTCGTAATGGTAATTCCGGCACGACAGTCGGCTGAAAATGTTTCGTTGCCGAGTTTCACGAATGTCACAAGTTTGGCCTGTCTTTTGTCCTGATAACATAGATAAGAACTATAAAGAAAATTATAGCTGATTTTTTGATTAAATAGACGTTTTGCGGTAAATATTCACCACTTTCACCGACACTGAGGTGAATCATTGTTTTAGTATATACTACACAAGCTGAATAACTTGCGGACCAAATCATTACTTTCGGTCTTGTTTCTCTTAGGCTGCTCGGAGGTGAATAGTACTTTGCTAATCACCCGCCAAGTTAACCAATCAGAACGCGCAAAAAGCACTATTCGGTTGTGTGGTATATGCTAATCTTTTCCGTAAATGACATCAAGTGACAAGCGTATTTCTGTATGGACCTAAGATTTCTCACCTTATCAAGGTCTTTATTGTCATATCGCCGAGCAATTACAACGAGGAGCAAGTACAATCCAAATATAAGGCACACCACTATAAGGACTGCTGGGTTCTTGCTGAGGTCAGCGGAAAACACTTTGTCAAAGTCGATAGGATTCGGCGCCACTAGAAAGTCACTCGCAAATGATGTTAGATGATTGCATTTGCAGTGAATTAGATCAGGATTGGTGTTCTCTCCCACCTTCGGATAAAAAATACATAATCGGAATCATCTCCCTGGGAAACATAACTTTTACAATTTGTAAACGCTAACAAGCAATTTAAAAATTAACGAAAGAAGGAAATCAACTACTTTGGGCCATGAAAGTGAACTATTGCAAAACATCAGAGAAAAACATATAATAATTATCAGTTTACCTGGATAAGGGAGCAATTCTCCTAACTTTGTAAGGTACAATGATTTATTTAAAAAGACACTCTCCCTTTCAACATTACGTATCAGCACACTTACCTTGCAACCCTTGTTAATCCAGTTTTCGTTTTTCTCATCCCAGAACAAGCAGTTTGACGAGAACACACGCATCATGTAGTGTTCTGTATCATTGGAGTTGAAAGTATTGCCTTGGAAGTCAACATTGGAAGGTTTAGTACCATACTGTTGTTTTGATGGGGTTGTCGGCTTTGGTGGAGGAGGGGGAATAATGACACATGATCTCTTCATTCGTCCGTTTCCTGCTCTGCAATCCGCGGGAATATCGATTGTATCTCTGCGCTTGCGCGCTTCATTTGAAGAGCTTGTCGGTGACTCTTCTTCCGTTTCCGGTTCGGGGTCTTCGTGATAAACGGCTGGAAACAAGAAAGATGGCTGATTAAATTTTGGCCGCATTCTCGTCTCGTCTATTAAAACATGAGTACTTCGTGCGACATAGGAAAGATTAAAATAGGCTTTACAGATTGGAAGGGGGGGGGGGGGGGGAGGGGGTGGAGCAAACATTTAGCCTTGATGAGCATTTGACCTCTTTTCACCATCTATTAAAACACATTGGCAAGTAGAAAGGTAAAGAAAATAAAGCATACAGTAACTATATAAGAAGAGAGTTTGTTGTTGTATCACCTAAATTTCATGACGGAAATTGGACAAACATAAATAACAATTCTCGATTTCGAGCTTGAAACTAAAATACAAAACCACCTACCTAAATAATAAGTCCCTTTCTCAGTCACCATGCTGTTGCTAACAGAAACGATGTACGGGTCTTTTATGCAGTCCCTCTTCACGTCAATCACCACCACCTCGGGCTCAGCCTCCGTGGAGTTCGTCGTGGACGAATTTGCCGCGTTGCTTGCCCCACCTCTCGCGGAGGAATTGGAAACTACTCTGGACACCTTACTAAACGAACAACCGCTGAAGTCCGGAACTGTCCAGTTGTAGTCAAACTTGTCCGGACTTGGTCTCTCCGTTTTTGACAGTAAGACTGTTAGGTTTCCTATGGAAGCATTCTTTGGTCTTATCTGACAGTGGACGGAGTAGTTTGAAGAGTTCACTTCGATAGTGTGGTACTGTATGTACTTTCCTTCCCCCATAGGTACGACGTAGAACTCTTCCTCGTCAGGCAGCTGGCTGGCGTTGCGTGGAATGTAGATATCGGCGTCGCTACTGAAGTTGGACGTGTCGAGGTGATGTTGGTGTTTGTCTTTCAGAGCCAGACCAGCAGAGTACGAATTGACCTGTTTGCTCGTGTTTGACCATGTATGCAAGTTGGTGGGGACGGCAGTCAGCTATGGGAGTCAAAAGAGTTGAGCTAACAATGAAACTTGAGCCTCAGGGACAAATAGTAAGCGCGAGATAGTTATAACTATTAAGCAGTTGAAAGCTGAGCGGAGCAATGTATGCACCTACTCCGTCGTCCCAGTTGTCGGCCAATGACTGGCAGGAATAACAACATAACCACGAATTGAAATGATACAAACAAATAAATAAGAAAGGAAGCAAGCAAGGAAAGTAGGGGAGGAGACGGAGAGTGGTGTGAGACTAAATTCTGGAAGAAATGAAGATCAAACAAAACGAAACAAGGACCTTATCACGGTGCGTATTTAACGATGAACTAAAAGGTAGTTTAAATGAATCAATATTGACGAACAACTCTGAAATTACTACAACGATATTATCGCATAATCAAGGGGTAAGAACAGCTTCAACAAAATATGTATAAATTAAATTTCAGGGATGAAACAAAAGATAAGTAAAACCAATCACTTAAAAACAAGTTTTTCCTGTGAATTGAAAGTGCATGAACGATTTCTTTGCCAAATTGATAATGACTAGCTAAATATTGTTTTCTAGCCTACAATAGCTTACCTGTATTTCAACAGATGAATACTTTTGTGTTCCGTTGTCGTCAAATACCATCCCCATGTCTTTAAGCGATGGTAAAACAAACTTAGTGTGTTCATCTGAAATCGAGGAGTTGCCAAGGTTCGTCAAAAGTGTTTTCTGTACAGTGAGGTTGAATTCACGTGTTTGTATCACCACAGAGGGCTCTCCAGCAACAACGTTCTCCAAAACAATGTGCCCTAAATCGTCGACTATATTCAAAAGTTTCAGTGTTCGATTTCGCGCCTGCAATAGAAAACAAGTCTCATTTATACAGCTGGGTACAGAGAAGTACTGAGAGTACTATACAGCGTCTTGCCAAAGAACACAGCACATGTAACGACCCAGGACAGGGCTCGAACCCGGGCCCCTCGATCCGGAGTACAGCGCACTGACCACCGCACTTCCCGAGAGAAATCGCAAAAAGATAGAAAAAAAATTGTTACTTACTCTTTCCTTGACCGAAACGACTCCTCCAGTTGATGAATTACCGGTGTAACCGGTGATATTTTCCTTCGAGTCAGTAGTTTCAACTGCTGCCAAAGAAGCTGAAGATTGAACTACATTTGAAATTCCGCCAAGAACCGAAGAAACAGTGTCCTTGACACCCGAAAAGCCAACGTTATTCTGCGATTCTGCTTTTAATACTGTGGCCATTTCTTGGAAAGAGTGAAAAGCCAATTCCTAAAGAAAGAAAGATACAAAACGTTTATAGTGTATTATAAAAGAGGTGAGATCCTCGCGGGTACGGTTATCTTAGAAAATAATATTTATCAGAGTATAACGGAGATAAGTAGAAACTAATTTGTGTTCTATTGGAAATCAACGAATCTCATTGGTTCTCCCACTGTTTTCTATTTAACAATTAGACTATGATCCCAACGATGGCGATTAGTCTAAGTAGAAACTCTGAATGATTGTGGTCGAAAACCTACAATTTTATGTACTTTTAAGCTAAAAATCAAGAGAAAGTTAGTTATGACAATACCTCATTTGCGGCTCCGGTTTACATATACGTTCTCTGTGCTTGCGCGAGCCTCTTTGAACACGCCCTTCACTTGCTATTGTCCACTAAAACCGAGCGAGTAGTGGCACCGGCCAAAAACTTACGAAACCCCCGTTACGGCCCCACGTGTCAGTTCAAAAACACGCAAAATAAGCGTGACTTATACCTTGTCAGAAACTTCGCACTGATTCATTCGCATTTTGTAAAACTCCGGTTTTGGGTCTGGATATGTTTGTACTTTCGAAGTGTTTACAAACGGCGATAAACTACGGTGGTTTCAAAGGGACATAGATCTTCCCACTTCATTTCTTTCCCTTGCGACTTGCGACTTACTTGCGAGTTACCTGCGACTTACTTGCGACTTACTTGCGACTTACTTGCGACTCACTTGCTACTTACTTGCGACGTACTTGCGACTTAGCTGCCCGGTTACCCAGCTAAGCCATGCGAGTCGACAGGCCAGGTTGCATTGCTGAGAAACAGCATGGACTCTCAGCTATGAAGTTTCTAAGTATTTTTTACTTTCATTTTGGTGTGCTCTACGTCGGAGGCAGTGCTTCCAGTTTACTCCCCTGCAATGGGAGACAATGCACGAATGCGCGATAAAATAATCGAAAATTACTTTAACCTTGGGCTTACTGCACCAGAGATCGCATTATTTCTCATAAGTGTAAATGGTATTGGTATATCAGTAAGGCATTTGAAAAGAATACTCCGACGGCTAGGATGTGCAAGACGCCAGCATCAAAGTGATTTGGTCGAGGCCGACCTCCGGTTATTCCTCCTGAGAGTACATGTTGTTTACGTTTCTCAGCAATGCAGCCTGACTCACATGGCTTAGATGGGTAGCCGGGCAGCTAAATCACAAGTAACTGGCAAGTAAGTCGCAAGTGAAGTGGGAAAATCTATGTCCCTTTGAAACCACCGTAATAAACAGCACACAAGCAAGTAAATACTTGTTTCTATTGGTTTTACGGAAAGCTGAAGGGGCCGGGGGGGGGGGGGGGGGGGGAGGATTGCGACGGTAATATTAATTTATTGGTTTTACCTGAGCTTTAGTTTCCACTTCAGAATGAACTTCAGTCGTGACATCAATGGCAGATGCTAACAGTTTGATGTGCCCCACGTCTGACATATGAAACTCGGACAGATCTTTGATAATCTCAGTACGAAGCTACAAACAAGGAAGGAAAATAAAAAAAAATAATAATAATAATTTTAGTCCTTGCTACAAACAACAGTTTTCGAAATCTTAATATTTACTTCAGTCTTCCATTTGCGTCGTAAATGATATGGATTAAGTTACACAATCTCCTAAAGCAAATAAGATCATTAATAAGTCTTCCTTCACTTAATACAGAGTCGTCTTACATCTTTTATGCTTTTTATTTTTTACTTAACCTTACTTTTCCTTCTTCGTATTGTATTCTCGGTTCTATTCGTTTCGATTCGATCTGGATACGTATGCACGAAACCCAGCCAGAGTTGATGTGGTTTTCTCTCTAAATATTGTAATTCATTTTTATAAGTTCATTCTGTTAATATTCTTTAGCATGGCCCTTCTGTGAATCACTTTAAAGACGACGTCTGATCTTCTCAATGATGATGATGACGAGGATGATGATGACGATGAAATCAATCGAGAGTTGATTGACTCGTAAATAAACGCAGCGCTCGAGGGAAAGACTCTTTCGCAAGCGAACGTTGCGTTACCAAGAGAAAGAGAGGGCCAGAAGTCTGTAGCGGTAAAAGGTGAACGCAGTCACATTGCATGTGGCTTTGGTCGTGTATATATGCACTAACATAACTTAAGACTGAACTAAGTTATCTTTGTAAGTTTCTCAAACCTCTATTCTTGTGTCTTTAGCTATTTTTGCCTCGGTTGCTTCAGCTTCGGTCACGTTTCCTTGATCAGGTGAGTCATCTCGCCGTCCATTAAAGTTCATAATCGAGCCAACGGAGTTGATAATTTCTACCATTCCTTGCAGATCTCCTTTTTTCAATGCTTCCTTTAACAAACCGTCTTCGCCGGTGATAAAACCCTTGAGCTGTTCATTGCTAAAATCTGTGGGTTTTACCTTTTGTAACGAGAACAAAGAGTTACATTAAGAGCTACTTTAGCTAAGCTACACGACTACTTTTATCAATTGGTTATTTAAAGGGGCTTGGTGACGGATTTCGACAGATTTTTGAACAGCCAAAATATATATTTGTGTCGTAGGAAACCTTCAAATAACGGTCCATTTTTATTGACAATTGCTATTTTAAAGCACTGAAATTGTTAACAAGCGTGTTTGGCTGCGGATGGCTAGGATGGAAATGGATTACAACTTGAAAAATTGAGGCGAAGCTTTTCAAGTTGTTTCCGCGCGTCTTTCAAAAATTGATACTTATAGCCGTGGTTTGATTTCTCTCCGTAAAATAAGGTTATAACCTCCTATAACATGTTGTTAACATGTTGTTAATTGGTCAAGTTGCCTACCACTAATTTCAGAACGGTTTAGTCCAAAAATCCGCAAAACCCCCGAGACGAAACTTCTTTAAGTATTGGAAAAAAAAACGAAACTTGCACCACTCAAAGACCAATTTATAAAACATGTAAGGAAGGTTTTTATTGTGGCCCTTAGTGTGTGTCAAATTCTTCTAACTCCTCGCCATATATTCTTATATTACTCGTTGGGAAAATTTCAATAATATCTATCAAGACGTTATTACAGTCCTATACCAAGGAAAATATTATCAAAAAGGGTTCAACCGAGCAACGTAGTTTTCAAATATCGCGGCCCCTTTTCACTCGCGAGTCTTGATTGTCGCAAATTTTTTACAATGGCAAAATTAATTGACAAGAAATGTACTTAAGGAGATGCAAACGAAACGTGACTGTTATTCTCAAAGAATGTTTCCCCATAATCAATCAATCAATCAATCAATCAATCAATCAATCAATCAATCAATCAATCAATCAATCAATCAATCAATCAATCGATCGATCGATCGATCGATCGATCGGCGAACAATTAAATTTTAAAATGTCGGTTTTTGTGGAGGGAGAAAAATTCTCGGAGCAAGGCTGAAAAATAGCAAAAAAACTCAAACCACATATTATGAAGAAGCCTTTTCCACCGTGATCAAACTACGAACTCAACAAACTTTTGTTTCACTTAGTACCTGGACTACAATCGTTTCTATGGTAGCAGCACCCAAGTGATCAATAATCCGCATCTTCAAAGTCAAGTTGAAGTCGTTGGATTCGTGTCCCATCGGAAGAACCACCGACGCTGAAGAATCACGGGACACAAAGAACACGGATTCCTGGAAGTAGTTGATGTATAAAAACTCGTATGTCAGAGGTGGGTCGGGGTCAGCCCATCCGGTGCAGTTTATCGAAAATGACGTATTCATGGCGCTTCCCACCCTGGGTTGCACGTCACAAGTCCCTGAAGAATAAATTCGCAAACAATCAGCATGGGGTTTTGTATATTCCTCTTATGCTAACAAGAGATACTCTCTTGATGCTAATTAATGCTTACTGCTCAAATTTCCCTACAAAAAGTTGCCTTTTAAAGCTGGCTTGTAAACTGAATAACAGAATTTTAAGAATCTCAGCTTAAACCGTTTGACAGAACCGGGATAAACCACGAACCATTGCCAGTGCCGGCACTAAATTCACCCAAGATCATTTATCATGCAAAATTTTGCTCGCTTCAGATTGCTTTAATTTTGCTCCATAAATCAGATTTACATGACAAGAAGGAAGTTGTGCGCCGACTTTATCCTTTCAGGTTCTGAATTGCGGATACACAAAGGAACATGGTGCAGGTACATGTCAGCCGCGGCATGTGCCTGCAACGATCCTTCGTGTATATTCACAGATTCTTTTAGATGTTTGCTACAACAGATGCGCAATTTGCATTTACTTGAAGTAGCTTTATTTCTTGTACTACTGAAATGTTAAATTCAATCATTTTCATTTCGGTATCCAATAGGCCGTTTGCAGAACTGGGTCACGTGACCTTGTCAATCATAAAAAATAACTATTTTATAGTGGTTTGAAATTTAGAGGATTTGTATGGGATAAAGTTGCTGTATGGCAAGTCTTGCCCTCCAGCATACAAACACTCTACATTGTTAAAACTTTTAAGCCAACATAAAATCTCACGCTTAGGCATCAGCAGTCTCAGAATTGGCAACCTTGCTAATTTCATCACGCTCTTTTCATTTCTGGCAACTATTTTGCCTACAACCTATTTTCATTATTGATAAGGTCACGTGTCCAAGGCCTGTTAGTGTTGGGAATGAAAACCTTAACAATGATCTTCGTTCAGGCGGAAACGACACCTGTCCTACCTCATTACTTAAACCAGTCGTCTACTTTCTGTTGCTTTTTTACGCAGTCGAACGGTTCAAGTTCAAAAAAGCATCTATAGATTGTAGCCAAGACAAACAAAATGATTTGTTTACCGTTTTCAGGTGGCGAGTTTGTAACAAACGTGTGGACATATTCCCCATACTGTCCATTTCGTCGTTTAGCCCTGAAGAAGGCAGTATAGCCAGTTTCTCTTTTTAACGAATCTTGTTGTATTGCCAGATTCAGGGAGTTGATTGGTGTGGTTGATATTTCTGCGAGGTTTTTTACTTGCGCCAATTTTGAAGACTCGAGTGGATTTATCAGGTTCTCTTCCCGGTGTCGGTACAGCTCCCATTCGAAAGTGAGTTCCCCGAAGCAGACTTTACAAGTTCCTTCCAAAGGAAGCTTCTGGTCGATATTCACCTTTGGCGGGCAGGAAGGGCTACAGCTGAAAATTTAGGAAACAGAATAATTTATTAATAATGGCAAATAGTGCCTTAGCCCGTTGTACTCCGGCTCGCAGACAGCATGTCCAAGCTTATCCCCATTTCCGTAGCATGAAAGGAGTATGTAACTCCATCACAGATTACCTCCGCATTTTGCCATGTTTTCCTAAAACAG
The DNA here is from genome assembly GCA_963693305.1 of Meandrina meandrites. Taxonomy (NCBI): domain Eukaryota; kingdom Metazoa; phylum Cnidaria; class Anthozoa; order Scleractinia; family Meandrinidae; genus Meandrina; species Meandrina meandrites. The sequence continues at coordinate 12,299,288 of OY855903.1, read as the reverse complement.
ACAGCCGGTATCCATTTATACTCTTGGGTGAAGAAAGGCACTTTGAGAACTAACTTTCTCTTCCAAAAACACCATACAAGGACCCCGAGCAATTCTCGAATCCGGCCGGGCCGCTCGATCTAGAGTATAGCGCACTAACCATAAGGCCTCCATGTTTCTCATAAATAACAGAAAGCTACCTTACATCACAACGGAAAGACCCTGGACTAGAAAAACTACATGAATTAAGAAAGAATCTCGAACGCTCCCGCCATCATAGATACTTCTTTATAACTTAACGTAACCTTTATAGCCTAATCCTTCGTTTTGCTACTAAATTTTAATTTCATGCAGTAATTATGTCTTTATTGTAATATGTAAACACTTATAGTAAATATGATAATAATTAAAGCATGTAAGACGTTGGGGTTATCAAGAACGACGAACGTTGTCGCCTAAGTACGGGAGATCGGAAACCGTTTGAAATGCCTACATTGGTACTTACGTCACTTCCACCTCAGGGGGGTCCCCAAAGGTAATTTCCAACTGCTGACTATAAACAGCTCTTTTACTCCAGAATGGATTTTGGGTGACGAGGACAACTGTGAGGACGTACCTGACGACAGAATAATTATTTAACAATTAGATTACGAGCCCGAGTTTTCTATGAGCGAAAAGTCGGCGAAGCGCAGCCAAAAATACCATCGTAGGCGAGTTGTCTAATTGTTTCAGTAGAGACTATAAAGTGAAACCAATGATTGTAAGTATTTATAAGTCAAAAATCAAGTCAGAGTAGTTTTCCTTTCAACAGCAACTTTCAAGGGCAACGCACACGCCATCGTTAGAGCACCAATCAGATTCCATGCAATAGAACTACTAACGCCAGCATAACCCAACTACTGATTGTTGGCAGGCTCGCAATTTGACAGGCAGGTATGTTGACTGGAGCGAGCGCGCGGTTCTACATCCATCAGTGCTAAAAACCTTTCAACAAAAACGTCATTTATTTCCACACTATTCAAACGTTGTGGAATTAAGCCGAAGGAAACAGAAGAAGATCTCTAACTAAATTGAAAATCAACCTTGTTTTTGGGCTCGCTGAATTCTCGAACACTTACACTCAATTGCTCATTTTTTTTTCAAAGCAGCGGAAGAAAAAATACGATGAAATCGAAATCCGTGAATTCGACAACTGGATGAGCCCCCGCCCGCGATGAGCACACGCCACGTGGCCACTCCCCTCAAGTTGACGCGAAGACCTTTGAAGTTCTCATGCTACGTTGGGCATGCGCAATAGCAAACGGAAAGCTTTTCCGACTTTAGACGACGATTCATCAGTAGTGCATACTTATAAGTAGTTGTACACATATATGAACCTAGGAAATTGGCCAAGCTCACCACGAGTCTCTCGTAGCTCAGTGGTTAGAGCGCCCAACCGATATCTGGGAGGCCATGGGATCGATTCCCGTCGGAGTCTCAGAATTTTTTCTTTGTCCCACGCTCGTAACCAATGAACATATCATCCATTTTCCATTATACTTACGAGGAATTTTCCGTCATGCCTCGCCTTGTATCAATATATCCTACAGATCGATTGATATTGAGGCGCCCCTTTCCTGTTTTAAAGCATCCGCCCAGGTTCTAAAAAGAATCACAGACATTCTGTAAGAATAATGGCTTTAATAACGTTTGTTGCGTTAAAAATAACGAGGCTTTTCAACCAGTGGCTTTCAACTGTCGTCAATCACGGCATGTTTTATTAGGTACGCTATTGAGTCATGATTCGCGCCAAACAACCGTATGTATTAAAGCTGTTAAAGGAGCGGTAATCAAAGAAACGGCAAGTAAAATCGTGAATAAAAACACAAAACTATGTCTTAAATAACTCTAAGAACAAAATGACTGCGAACGAAAAGAACAAGTGGGAGAAGAATCAATCTTTTATCTTACTTTTGGCAAAAATCAGTGTTAAATTGGTATCGGTTTGTCGTCGTAGCTAACTAACGAAGAAGGGAATCAGATTTACCTCAGATCTGTTTTGGATACCGTCACCATCAAGTTCTGGTATGGAAATAAGTGGAATAGCATCAAGATTTCCAGTTGTGTTAAATTCAGGTTCCGAAAAATTACGACAAAGCCAATAGAATGTCGGTTGAGCCTGGTGTAAGAATTCAAAGTCTGCATCCTTTGAGGTCGCGGCGCTCACGGTAATCTGGAAATTAAGAAAAACAGTGTTAAGTAAGATAAACAGAAGTAGAACAAAGTGTGGATAAGTTGACTTCAAACATTTAATTAGTTGCTCAGCTAAATGGATCCGGGGGCAGGGCTTTTGAGCCACCACTAATTTTACCGCCGAATTTGAATGAGACAAATTTAGCTCTAGACATTTCTTTTTTCCACCCCAGAGTACGAGAAATGCGTGGCCTTCGGGACCTCGCGAAGCTGGGGTAGGGATTTAAGACTGTCTGGGGTGGGGACAGTCCAGATCTGGCCTGTCGGGTCAGCTTCAGTCACGATCAATGAATACTGCCATGGATTAATTGGCATCCAATCTAGGCGGGGGGGGCAATACTAAACCAGAGTTACAGCCCGGGCTTTGAGTAACTAGCCACTTGATGTTGGTAACTGATAAGCCGATGGCGTATCTGCAAATATTATTCCTAGTGAAATAATTTTTCGAAAGATCTCAAAGTTCCAAACTGTTGCGAGCACCTTTGAAGAGCAGGTCTGTTGTTCTCAGACAGAACTCAAGAACCCTGCTAACAGCACAACAAATTGGTTTATTCCACGATGTTGACTTACACTTCCATAGACTTTTATTCACTCGTATAAAAATCCGTACGTCGCACTGTCTTTAAAGTAACCTATCTATCCATCATGACATAACTCTTGTCTTTGCGGCTTATTCAACTTACGTTTTTACCAAACTTGTAACGTTTCCGCGGGCCACCATCCAGAAACGCCTGCAGAGAGTTATTGGTTGGTACCACGTGAACATAACCGACCGCTTCTCCGGAAACTCCCTCTATACCTTCCATCGAGATGGTGAACACGAACTTGTAAAAACCGAAATCCAATCCAGTTGCTCGTATAAACAATTCTGGCTGATCCCTTATATCTTTCGCCAATGGCACTGGAATCTCGTCAGCAAGGGCTTTGAAAGAGACTGGATCACTTGATACTTTAAATATTTCCCACAGAAAAACAGTACTTTTAGAAGCCTCACAGTCAACCTCTAAATCGGTCTTTATGGTTATTTTCTCCGAGCGTTTCTTCTGTGTTGCCGTGGTCACATTTTGACCCACACCTAAGAAGAAGCGATCGATTTAATTTTTGGCTGATTAAAAATTCAGAAAATTAAACTGTGTCCTGGAAATCATACATGTACTTCCATGTGTCAGGGATGTTTCACGGGTTTAATATCATCAAACCAATTAGAGAGAAATTGTTCTATTGCTTGGCCAATCAATCCTGCCATTTTCGCCAATCACATGTAAGTTTTATACCGAGTTATCATTATTGACTATATATTGACTATTGTAGCAACAATAATTATAAGTCAGATTGTACTGGAAAACTTCTCTATCTAATGAACTGCTCCAACAGAATGCTTTCCAGTTACTTTTGAGTTGAGGAGTAATTTTTCGATGCCGGGGTTTAAACAGGAAGTTCCCGTACACTGGTACACTCTCTTTTTATATGAGAACGTCTAATTTCCGGCCGAGGCTGAACGTTCTTAAGATTTTCGAAGATTTGAGCCAAAAATGTTCTTTTCATATATATATAAAAAAAATAAAAACAAAGTGGTATTGCAGTAAACCCACTCCTAACCGATATGCACATATTCATGTCTCTAATGGGTGGTGACAAAGTTGGTTCCAGGTTGGATTAAAACAAAGATTGATTCGTCCAGTACACATATTTGTCACTCACAACAAATAGGAAGGAACAAAATCCGTTCTTACCCAAATTTCAGTCTTGTGTAGGTTCTTAGGATATTTTTTTTGGTTTCCTGAGTTTTTAAGACGTGTTCAATTTGCAGGACGCTTGACTCTGCAATAGATTGTGCTCGGCAACATTTTGGCAAGTTTAGAGTTTTGGGCAACTTTTTGTTGCTTTTTTGCCTGTCAGAGCAACTTTTGGGCAACAAATAAGTCAGCTGAGGTATAAACACATAAATGAAGTAAAATTTTGCAGTTGTTTTGGCCGAGAACAAAAATTCCGTAGGTAGGCAAACTCAATATGAATTGATGTGCGCCCACAAACAGGTTAGCAGTTATTAATTTAATATCGCCAGCGAACAAAGCACCAAATTCAAAATCCCAGCGGTAAAGATGTTATTCAGAATAAAATAGTTCATTTTGGCAAGCAACTTTTTAAATTCTGAGGGCAACTTTTAAGCAACTTTTGTCCATTTTTGTTGAGAAACTTTGACTCGATCGATTTACTGGCACAATCTATAAAGGCCTAATCTGCAATATGCTATAAATGCAAGGGTACACATTTGCAATTCGCGCCAGAAATAAAAGGTGAAATTTGAGAGGTACCACCGTTTTACACTGGAACGACTTGTTAAAGGGCTCACGAGGAAAGCAAGGAAATAAATGGAGCAAAGAACAAGAATAACAACAACGTTACTTGAAACTCACCCAACATGGTGGCGTTAGGATAGAAGCACGACAGTGCTACCGTGACAGATTTGAACTCGAGTGGAAGGCGTGACACAGTGTTGGTGGCGTTGACTGTTACCAAGAATTCGTCAATAGTGGAATACGTGTACCAGTGAGGTATGCTTGTGATGCCATCAGCAGCCGATTTGTGCGTATAACCTGGTGCATGGGACAGACAGTGGTTCCCTCCAAAGACAAACAAACCCTTTCCATCACCCATGTCCATCTTGACGCAAGTTCGTGTGCCAAATCTTGACAAACCAAGCTGGAAAGTGGTAGTCCGGTTCACCTTCACGGGACTGTTGTCAGAAATAGTGAGGCCTAGGACACTTTTTTCTGTCTTAAGTCGAAACAACTTTGTCACGCTACTTACGAGGTTGAATACTGTCACGTTGGTCCAGTGCTCGTCTTCAATTTCTGCGTATTTGTGGGTGATGGTTGACTCACTGGTATTTTTTTCGTCGCCATCGTCAAACTTCCACCAGTAGGTTAGATTTGTTCCTTTATCGGGTGTAGCAGTAAAGTTTACTGGATATTCAGAGGGAAAGATGTTATTATAAGTTCCAAATCCGGGAATATTCGACCCGAAGTCGCTGGTGGTTGTCCAAGTCTTGAATGACACTTGGGTGACGTCATCCTGTATTATGAGGATAATTGAACGATTAGCCTCAGAAACTTCATTCTGGGCTCGAAGCTTGACAAGATAAACACCGTGCGAGACGATGTTATTACGATTGGTGATGAAAACATCTCCAGTGTCTGTTTTAATTGAAGAATAACTGATCATTGTTCCTTCGACCTCCAGATTAAACGTGACATTAGTACCATTTGCCATTGTCCAGCTGATCGAATTATTCTTCCCAAGGATTTTAGGAGGTATGTTTGGCAAATGAAGATCTTCTATCGGTTTCTGTGAAACTGCGATCGAGGTAACGTTTATTGTGCTCATTCTGTTTGAACAGTTAACGTAGACTCCATAGCGTCCGACGTTAGAGTAATTATGATGCACCTTGAACTCCAGATTTATGAAACGGGTCTTGTCCGTTGTGACACCATCTGCAAAGTACGTCAGATTGTAACAGTTCCTTCCGAAGAAATCGAAGTTGCCATCTCCATAACTAAAAAGACATTCAAAATCAGAACCTTCAGCTAAAGTCATCGTGAACTCGACAGGGTCACTAAGATTCGTGGGCGAAGCGGTCACGTGGAGCCCGACGAGTGGAATAACAGGTTTGCATACCGTTACCTTGCTGTTCTTTACTACGCTGCTGACCTTATTAAACGCAGTAATGTTCAACACATGTTCTCCATTAGTTATGTAAGAGTGGTTGCCGATGGACGCATTTAACGTCAAGTTTGTTTGGTCGCCAAAATCGTAGAAAAATTGCGGGTCTGTCCCGTTGACGGTCAGATGAACGCTGAGTGTCCCGTTTACTTCCAAGCATTTGGTATCATAGTTTTGCTATGGAGAAAAAGGAACAAACTCAATGTCAATGTCCTTAGTTTATAGTCAAACCTCCCGTAAACGACCAGCCAAAACGTTAAGTCTACCGGTATATGCTCGCTTATGGGAGGTGGTCGCTTGCCTGGCTTCAGATCGCTAGCACAATGTGTCTAAATTTTTGGTCATGGCCTGCCGTCATTTCACAGGCTAAATCCATGTTCAAAACACGCTTTATTCAAGAACACTTCTAGTAATTCGAAGATAATTCAGTTTAGTGCGTCCAGTGAAATTTCCAACTAGCACTCGCGGTTACGCGCGAATATCAAATATTGTACGGTCAAGCCAAAATAAACGTGGTAAGTTCTTGACATCGTATATGCCTTTATACTTTTCTGTGTTGCATTAGATAATAATTATGTCAGGCTTAATAAAGTGTGCTGGATACGTGAAGAAACTTATCGATGTTATTGTGTTGGGTTTATTTTGTTCACCTGAATGGTTAGGTTCCAGACTGGATTCTGTACTTCCGCTATTTTACTGGCTGTCTTTGTGTTCAACTGATTCCACGCCTTGATAGTAACATTATACTGACCGGCTGTGCTGTAGTTATGCCACAGAGAAATGACAAAAATGTCCAGCACATCGTCTACATTCACAACCCACACAGGCTCGGAACCGTCACCAAAGTTAACAGAAACATCAACATTGCTTCCGTTCATGATTTCGATGCCTATGTTAGTCGGAAAACCTGTTTCCACGGGAATAATGTCCTTGACAAATCCAAAGCCATCGATAGGTGTAACCACCGAGATCTTGAAGCTGAGGATGGCCTCGGAGAAGGGGTTTCTTGCCATCAGGAGGACACAGTACTCGCCATTGGATGAATACATGTGGGTGATAGTGCGGTTGGTGGTGTTTTGGGCCGTGGAGTTGTCACCAAAATCCCACTCATATCTGAAACATAAGGAGATCAGTGTCAATGCAATGAATGTTTCATAATAAGTGGCATGATTTATTACCAAATTCTCAATACCAATATTGAAAGAAAAGCATAACCATCAGTAGGGAGAGTTTTGAAGACTGGAGGAGAATACTTCCCAGTATCGTTCCAAAATGTGCCGCGACAACATCCAGCCTCAGTAACAACTGACGGACAGTTAATATTTTACAACTGACAACCAGTAGACAACAAGTGGTGGAAGATTTACTCCTTCCTGCCTTCAACTTACAAAAGGGTACAACATTTTGACATCACTATACCTCCTACACAGACTTGGTTTCATCACGCAATCTTCCTTCCGTCACGCGGAGGGAAAGGTTGCGTGACGAGCTAGCCCAGTGAGCGTCTGTATAGGAGATTAGCTCTCGCTTCTTCTTTCTCCTTCACAGCTCAGTGAGAGGTCCAAACGTTCCCATACTCGGTGATGCAGCAGGACCGTAGCCAGACATTTCTGATAACCAGGCAATTGCGAAGCGCCGAAGGCGAGAGCCGCTTGGGGGTCAAATTTTGAAATCTAGAAGCCCGGAAATGCCATTTCTAGGCAATATCAGAAAAAAGAAATACTTCTTTCGTATTTACATACTTACTATTTTAAACAGGAACATGAAAAAAATATTTAATTCCAGATTTTTACTGAGGCAAATGCCTTGGTTCAGGTGTTGCTAGCTACGGTCCTGTCCAGAGGGGAAACTAGGCACGACAAAAGTTTAAAATTTCGCCCGTTTTAAGACCGTTTCGTCTCGATTTTCTGCGTTGGAGTTTCGTGGATGGAAATCTCCCGTAATCCAATAATCCGATACATTTTTAAGAGTATGTAACTTACACCACACCATGCCCTTTGTGAGGCGCCACAACAAACTCGGTCAGACCATGCTTTTGGGTGAGGTTCGGGTAAGATACATGGATTGGTGGCTCGACAGCTTCATAAATCTTGATGTACTTTTCTTTATAGGCTGCATCACCCTCCTGGTTGTACACCGAAAGTTTCACGAGATGGCCTGGGTCCGGATTGGATGTGTTGTAAAACTTTGTCACCGTTTTGTTGGCGCAGTTGATGGTCTCGTCTCCGTTGAATTCCCAGATATACCTAATCAATCAAAAGGAAAAAAAATATTGTTTAAATCTCGATTCATTGAAAATGTAATTGATAGAACATTTTTCATTTCACTGTCGAAATCCCAAAGCAATGTAATCCTATGTAAATATGTAATAGATTTATGGTGTATAAGTAATAAATTTATATTTGTAAGTAACGTCCTGTTCATAATATACATGTAAGTAGTATAGATGTAGATATATAAGTGAAGTAAGATTTTATTCTTTTCCTTTTACCCGTTAGGTCCCAACAGTGATCAACACCAAATTTCTCTTCACAATATCGATACTTCATCAAGAAAAATGGTTTCGAGATTTAATAAAATGATCATCAAAGGTAAATTGCTTAGATCTTTTAACAAATTCCCCCAACCAATACTATTATAATAAATGTACGGAGAACACTCCTCCAAATTAGAGAAAATAATGAAAATACACAATTTTTTGATTAGCTGATAGAAAGTATCCAGATTTCTCTCAAATTGGACAGTTTTCTCAAGAAGTATCCAATTTATCCTAAATTTGGATATTTAGCAAAAATTAAGAAAAAAATGTATCTGTTGACAATGTTGGATTACCAAAAACAGCTATACAATTTTAAAAAAAGGAACTACAAAAGCCAATCACAAAAAACGCAAACAACACAATGTATGTCAGGTCTTCGGTCTGATTGGTTAAGAAAGTGGCGCGAGTGGTGGAATGAGAGAGAGAGAGAGACCGTTCCTTAATCCTTTGGGTATTTCGACAGAAAAAAACACAGAGGTACAGTGAGAACATGTAAAAACACATAATAAAAGCCCGTAGCCAAATTTTTCTGATAACCGAGGGAATTGCGAGGCGCCGAAGCTGGGGGGTCAAATGTTGAAGTCTAGAAGCCCGGAAATGCCATTTTTAGGTGATAGCAGAAACACTTCTTTCATGCTTATTTCTTACAGGAACATGAAAAAATAACAGAGGCATGTTACGTATATGCCAGCTTACGTATATGTGTCGTTGCCTCCTGTTACATCAGTTCTCGTGAATTCCACTGGACTGTTGACAGCTCCAATTTCAGGATTGGAAGTGAAATCAAAATCAACAACTGAAATGCGAAAATTAAAAGAAATAATCCTACGCTTAACAAACAAACAAACAAACAAACAAACAAACAAACAAACAAAACAGTGAAAGGTAATTGTGACTGAAAACATTTGGGAACTTCCTAACGTTTTTTCCACTCAACAAATAAAACAAACATTCCCGATCTTATGCCAAGAGATGCACGTCGGCTGTTTGACGTTTAAATCCCAGCCTCGTTCGCATGGAATTTCTTTCAAGTCTTTGCACCTTCCCTTTGTTTTTGCATGGTTATTCATCAGTTTTAAGGCGATCAGACTGCTCACTCAATTCAACTGCCGAAATCTTTATAAAAACAAACATTTTTACGTTAATAATGTGTACTTATTAAATAGGTTACCTAAAATCTCGTCGTAACATTCGCTTGAAAGAACACTGATGCCATTTTCAACCATTACATACACGTCATTTTTTCCGATTTCTTTACACTCGACAGGGCCTAGGGTCCAATTGGTCGTTCTGTTGAAACGCCAGTAGACAGTGACAGGAGTGTCTGCAGGAATGACTTGTACACTGATATTCAGGGTCTGACCAACTCTACAAAGCTTGCTGCTGACAAAGCTTGTCTAGAAAGAAATCAACCATTTTAGAGTTGGGCTCCCAAGCTTGGAATCTTAAATTCTTCTCGACAAAGGTTTCGTTATAATATTGTTGGCCAGCTCTTTGGTTCCGCTTGAAGGTGCATTCATAACTTAGTACCTATTTCTTTTTGTTTTATCATTTAATGTACAGAGCAAGGTGCTCAAAGGGCCGGGAGGAGGACGAGGAAGACTGGGGACCGTTGTTGTGGATGGCAACTATTTCCCACAGGAGCCCGTACTTCCAATCACCTCTGGTACAGTTAGAGGGACTGTGTCCAGTTGATTTAAGTTGATTTTATTAATTTTTGTCAAATACTCGCTGTGAAACTTAATGTTTGCAAAGAAATTACTTCTATGGGAGTAAATGACAACACCATAGCTTCATTGCAACCAAATGTGTCTTCCAGGCATTATAATTTAAAGTTACAAGCAAATGAGATTAACTTTGAAAACTGTTCAGCCCAACAGTATTTCAAAAACCGATATCGCAATCTGTTTCAATCTTCTTCACTTTTGGCCTTCTTTTGTATTCGCTGTGTTATTGAGCCATATGGCCCTTCACTGCTTTAACTGGTTATTTCACTGGTTATTTCACCAAATTTAATGGCCATTTCCCATGCCTAAATTTGGCTAAAATCCCTGACACAGCTCCTTTAAGTTATGGGAACGAGGCGAATCCTACAGTGGCCACTCACGTGCAGCCCCAAGATAAAAAAGGACGATGCCTTGGCATAATAAATGTGTCGAAAGAAAAACGGCGTGAATGTCATCGCTGCGGGGAGGTGGAAGGAATACCAGCAATACCCGCAGCGGCATGGCATGCGGTCCCACAAAGCAACTGGGCCCGTGGAATAGATCATGAGGGTGATTGTTCGCGCGGGCCTCGGTGAGAATAGTTTGCCTTAAATGCCTTCAATTTCAGTGTCCAGTAATTTTTTTTAACTCTCACCAAGTTCTGGATTGGGTCTCTCACTTCCACAGACTTCGTGGCACTCTTGCATCCAGCTGGCGCGCTTCCAGACTGGACTATGATGTCGTACTTTCCCCGACTGGTATAAGAGTGCGGCACAACCTTCTGTGAAATCGTCAGATTTTCAGATGTTCCGTCTCCAAAATCAACTGTGTAGGCAGCATTACAAGAATCCTCCACTGTTAAATTAAAAGTCTGGTTCGTCCTCAGGATATTGGAAGTTATGTTAAAAAATGCTGCAAATCAATAGAAAAGCAGGGGTCATATGATGCCTTTAATGATTTACTAGCAAGATCGTTTTTGCCAACCTTTTCTACTAGAAGAGAAACACTTAAAGTGGCACAGTCGGACACCAACCCACGGCCTGGCCAGTTCCTTGCGCGCATGCGCACAGCCACATTACCCGGGCAGTGGCAGCCATATGGCCAGACTTGTTAGGCTTCATCAGCATGACATAGCCGTTTTATTCTATGAGGTGATAGTTGATGATGTCGAAGGCCGAATCAACTATCTCCTCATAGAAATCGAGAGAACGAATAATCGAATTGTTTTAGTAGAATTTTTACTCATTTTCCTTCAATTAGTAATTTCTAATCTTTTTCCTGCAATGTAAACTTGGTTAAACTTTACACTTAAGCGAAATCGCGCGCGCAGACTAAATTGTCATTTAAAACTTTCAGTTCTTGACGCACAATCATCAGTTCATTCAGTAATATTGACGTTTCAAATTCGTATAACGGTGAATTCCAATATTTTTTAGTCTTTTCGGGAATTGAATTATCCAATAATATTTCTGAACTGCCCCCGGAATTTCGGAGAAACGAGGAAGCGTCGCCATTCTGTGGACGACCTTCAGCCACTGCACACTAATTAAACAATTGAGTGTCTCTGTCGAGGAACTACCGTCACATTTCCAACTATTAGACACGGGCGGATCCAGGAATTTCTGAAAGGGGGGGGGGGGGGGGGGTTGTAAACTATTGTAGTAACCTTTAACGCCAATTGTGTGGAAGTTGAGTTACGGCCCCGTGCCTCTGGTTCGAGCTCTTAAGGGGTCCAGAGGCCATGCCCCTCCCCCCCAAAAAATAATGTTTCAATATTATTTCTTATTTTAACATATAAATAACAAAAAAAAAATGCTGCTCAAAGGGGGAGTTGCAAACGCCTCAACCCATCCCCTGGATCCGCCTCTGTATTAGACAGATATTTCCGATACAGAAACACTCTGTCGTAACGTCTTCATTGTTCACCACTAAATATTCTTCCACGCGCCCATTCAAAAGCGAACATCTTGAATTATATTTAACTTTTTAGTAATCAAGAATTGAAAGCCGAAATGTAAAAAAAACGAAACAAATCCAGACAAGAAAGCCACTAAATACAGATCAATTAAATGATTATTGAACTATTTTGTCTGTTGGTCGGGTTGTTTACAAAACATTTTCACGGACGAGGTACTATTTATCCGGGTATTTTCCTCGGACGGGCGCTATGAACTGATTGTGTCTCTCATCAGATGAACACTATCGCGTCACGTGACCAATTTAAACCAATCAGAATCGGAGAAAATTTAGTGGTGAACTTAAGTGGCTGATAGTGTGCAATAGCTCAGCCAATCAGATTGCAGCATTTGCATTAGTATACTAGTAGAATTCTACTACATTTACTTAGTAAGAAAAAAAAAACAAACAAGATAAAAGAAATAAAACTTTAGCACCAAATTGAGCACAGCGCAACTAGACAACCTTCACCTATTTCGAGAAAGGTTGTCGGAAAAAATTCACAAGTGCACGCGACAAGATCGAATGGTAGTATGGGTAGAAGTAGGGAGCCACTGCACGTGCTGAATACTAATGAGATAAATGACAAACGCGAATTTGCACGTTTTCGTTCTCTTCAGGCTTGTGGAAACAAGGTACGTTTAGCCGCGCTGAATTTTAGAAGAATTTTCCTAGCTCGAAGAAATGCGACAGTAAATTAAGGCCCCGTCCACACTAATCCGGATAAATTTGAAAACGGAGTTTTCGCCCCGAAAACGGATAAAATGTTTTCCGTCCACACAATCGTATTCATATCGTTTTCAATATTTTCACCGTCCACACTAATCCGGATAAATTTGAAAACGAAACGTGGCATTGGCCCTAGATGAATGGCAGAGCATACGTACATTACTACCAGAGCCCGCACTAAATTCAAATTAAGGAATTTATTATGTTTTTGTCGACGCCGAGGATAACGTCGATCAAAAAGACTACTTATTTCCATTTCATTTTTAAGGACTTCGCGATAATCCATAGATTTCAGACCAATCCTCAGCTGAATATTTAAAGAAGAAAGTCGAAATTTCACAGAATGCCGAGAGAACCGCGAAATGGAATTTCTGGCGTTTGAGTGAACACGAATTAGCCGGAAATTGAATATTTCTGCGGCACTAGAGCAGTGGGGACTGGCGCTAGCCCAGTCGAAGTGAGCATGTGCATGAGGGAGGGCTATATAAGAGATGATTATCACGTGGGAAATCATTCTAGGCCGACACCTCGTTAGCCCAGTTCGTTATTTATTGAGTCTATTCTTTTCACAAATTTGTCCGTTGGTCATGCAGGAGGCCGATGTTACTAGAATTGTCGAGTCGACAATTGCCGACTAAAACCTTGGTTTATTAGCTTCGATGAAGTCGTTGCTAGATACTTCTTTGACGGATCTCAAGCGTTCTCACGTGGACACGGCCGATTCTCAGCTCAAAGAAATCAGTAAAAAGCTCAAGTTTGACGTGCCGCATCGTTTCAAGAAGAAAGGGAACGAGGATCAATACAAGTTTAATCTCAAAGTTACCGACGCCATTGTTGAAGCTAAAGAAGCCTGTTCGTCCCAACAGCTCGACAAAGTCCACGCTTCCCTCGAGAAAGGTGAGAAGCTTTTGTCAGAGAGACAGAAACATATTCTGCTGGCCGATAAGTCCGACTTTGGATGGTCGTTAATACAGGAGTACAAGCGAAATGATCTTGCGGACGATTCTGACGATGAGAAAAAGATAATTCGAGCAGAAGCCAGAGCGCGTACCCAAGCCAAACAGAACTTGGCTCGAAACAAGATAAACTTAGCGAGCAGTAGAAAGGAGCCTTCCGCTTTCACGCCAGTCGCAGCAACCACTTCCAGCCATTTTTACAGCAACAGTGCAAGACCCATACTAACAGTCCAGACAAGGCTGCAAACCAAACCGGGTTCCTGTTTTGCCTGTAATAAGCCAGGACATTGGAGGGCTCAGTGTCCTCTCAATTCTACCAAGTTCCAGTCTGGTCAATGACTAGCCGACCATCAAGGTGTTGTCAATTCTATTTTTGTTTCTAATCTTAGTGACACTTGCGATGATGAAATTTCAGATTTAAGTCATTTAGATACCGCAGTTGAAATTAAGTCACTGTTAAATTATGAGTTTACTTCAGGTCAATCTAATATTCCTTCGGTTCGCGGTCGTTTGGCTCTTTGTTATGATGAATGGCTTAATTTAGGTGCTTCGGGGTTTATTTTAAGCGTGGTGCGCGATGGTTATAATATCCCATTTGTGGCTCTCCCGCCTCCCAAAGTTAGTTCTAACAACACCTCTGCGCTTAAGGATAGTCTTTTTGTTTCAGAGGCTATTTCCGATTTGTTAAGAACCAAGTGTGTTGAGATTCTTGATCATCAGCCTGACATACTTAATCCACTTTCTGTTTCTATACATCCTTCAGGCAAGAAAAGATTGATTCTTGATTTGAGGCATGTCAATTTGTATGTCTTTAAGCGTAAATTTAGATGTGAAGACATTTCCGTAGCTCTTCAAATTTTCGCTAAGGGGTTTTATCTTTTCAAGTTTGATCTAAAGTCTGGGTACCATCACGTAGAAATTTTTCCGGAGCACCGGAAATATTTAACTTTCTCCTGGGATTTTGGTGACGGTGTGGTTAAATATTTTCAGTTCACAGTTTTGCCCTTTGGCTTGTCATCCGCACCTTATCTATTCACCAAATTATTCAAGCCCATTTTGACTTCATGGAGGTGTAAGGGAATTCCCATGGCAATTTTTCTTGACGATGGTTTGGGTGGTGGTGTCAATACTATCAAGGCTAAAATTAACAGCTTTACAGTTCGCGCAGATTTGACAAGGTATGGCTTTCTTATTAACGAACAGAAGTCCCTTTGGGAACCTGTTCAAGTTATTACCTGGCTTGGCACTGTTTTTGATACTTTTCAAGGTGTTATTTCTGTTACTGAACGCAGGATTTCTAAGTTAAAGAGTAGCATTAGTTTTATTCGTAAGGTTGATTGTAAGAGTGTCAAAGTTAGAGATCTTGCTTCTGTGGTAGGCCAAGTCACTTCGCTCACTTCTTGTGTAGGAAGTGTGGCTAGGATAATGACACGTTCTTTGTATGCTGATGTTAATCAGAAACTGCGGTGGAATTCTGAGGTTGAATTAACTAAGGAAGCTTGCGCTGAATTAGCATTTTGGAGTGAGAATGTAGAATCCCTTAATTTTCATTGCCCCTGGGTGCCTTTGCAACCGCCTGTTAAGTTTGTTTATTCTGACGCGTCTGATCACGCATGTAGTTCTTTCATTGACAATGAGCACAAGGTTTTTCATCAAAATTGGAGTCCCGAAGAAAGTTCTAAGAGTTCCACGTGGAGGGAACTTAGGACCGTAGATCTAGCGCTGTCAGCTTTTGCCCCCGATCTTCAGAGCAAAAAAGTTGCTTGGTTTACTGACAACACCAGCGTGGTCAGTATTGTTTACAATGGCAGTAAAGTTACAGAACTTCAGTCCCTAGCGCTTTCTATTTTTAATGTTTGTGCCCGTACTGGCATTTCTATTTAAATGAAGTGGATCCCATGGTCTTTGAATTGCCAGGCTGATGATTTGAGTAGAACCATCGATTTTGATGATTATACCATAAACGACGACATTTTTCACATGCTTGATTGTAAATGGGAAAAAAAAAAAGGATAGGTTTGCCTGTAGTTATAACGCGAAGCTTTCGCGTTACAATTCTAGATTTTACCAGCCGGGCGCCGAAGCAGTAGACGCCTTCACCCAAAACTGGGATTGCGAAAATAATTGGATTCTTCCTCCGGTTTCGTAAATAAGTAGAGTTATTTCTCATGCTAGAGCTTGTAAGGCTGTAGGAACACTTGTCATTCCAATGTGGAAGTCATCATATTTTTGGGTTTTGTTGTTTGACGATGGCAAACACTGGGATGCGTTTGTTGACACTTCCTAGGTTTAAGCATCTTTTTACAAGAGGTAAAGCCAAGAACCACGTTTTCGGTTCAAGGGATTTGTCTTTCAGTGTAGTAGCTTTGCGTCTTAATTTTAAGCGACCTAGAACGCAGTCTTTTTTGGGCTTTTGCACCGTGGATGGTGGCAGTAATGCACAATGCTACAACTGTTAGGGTCTTCGGAACCCATATTTGAAAAGTTTCTTTTTGATACTTCTATCTGTTGTCTATATGAAGACATTTGTGAGCCAGATTATGGCCTTTGTTTTTCTAGTGTTTTCTAGTGTTTCCGTATTTATTAAAGACTAGATATTTTTAATGAAGGTATCTGGAAAGAGGCAGCAGCTCTTGAAGACCAAGGTTTACAGGGTCTTGCCTCAAGGCTTCAGAGGTCCGTTTTGCAGGCGAGGGCGCCAGCCACTACTATGACACTACTACCATGTACTACCGGGCGTTCAAGAAATGGAAGGACTTTGCTTTCAGCAATTTGAAGAAGACTTCTTTTCTCCCCATAAGTCCTATTCATGTAGCGCTTTATTTACAACATGTATTGGAATCCACTAGGTCGTGTAGTTCCGTTGATACTGCTTTTTATGCCATTAAGTGGGCCCATGAGATGGCCGGTATGGTCTCTCCTACGGATAATCAGTTAGTCTCTAGAGTTCGGGAAGCTGCCAAGAGAATTTTGGGCGCCGCGAGACCCAATAGGAAGGAACCTATAACAATAGAAGTCCTTAATGATTTGGTGGGTCGGGCTGATCTGTCTAACATTCTGCAGCTTAGAAATGTGTGCTTATATGCATTATCTTATGCAGGGTTTTTCAGATCGGAGGAGGTTCTTAATATAAGAATGTATCATATTTATTTCCACGAGGGGTATATGCTTATCAAAGTGGAAAAGAGCAAGACCGACCAGCTCAGACAAGGTGATGAGGTTGTGATTGCCCAATCAGGGGGGAGGGTCTGCCCCGTTTCCTTGCTTAAAACCTACTTAAGTAAATTAGATATCGACCCCCTCTCTAGTGAGTTTATTTTCCGACCTTTAGTTAAAACTAAGTCGTCTTACAAGTTGGTCCAAAAGGATAAGCCTATTTCTTATACAACGTTCAGGGATCAGTTAGCCAAAAGTCTACAGAATGTTGTTCCAGATCCCTCTGTTTATGGGACTCACTCATTTCGTTCGGGAGGAGCCTCTAGTGCTGCTAATAGTGGAGTTAGTGACAGAGTTTTCCAGAGGCACGGCCGATGGAAAAGCGTTGCAGCTAAGGATGGTTATGTCAAGGATGACATTTCTTCACGTCTTCAAGTTTCAAAGTCTTTAGGACTTTAGTTCTTTTCCCGTTTTGTCAAGCCCTATACTTTTTCTTCTAGGTTGTAGTATAACGTATTGTTATAGTCCCGGTGCTCGGCCGAAACCTCCAAAATAAACCTAATGGTTTTGTACATGTTGTCTACTACGTGGTGGAGCTGAAATATGGAATTTCTGGCGTTTGAGTGAACACGAATTAGCCGGAAATTGAATATTTCTGCGGCACTAGAGCAGTGGGGACTGGCGCTAGCCCAGTCGAAGTGAGCATGTGCATGAGGGAGGGCTATATAAGAGATGATTATCACGTGGGAAATCATTCTAGGCCGACACCTCGTTAGCCCAGTTCGTTATTTATTTATTTATTTATTTATTTATTTATTTATTTTATTATTATTATTATTATTATTATTATTATTATTATTATTATTTTATTTTTTTTTAATTTTAATCATTTACTTTTAAGTATGTCATTCTTGGTAGTCATACATTTAGTAGCTCCGTAGGATGGGCTATTTGAGCTTGAGCCATGGTTCCTACCCAGATTTCCTGCCGTGTTTTTTCCCTCCGGGGTTTTTCTGGCAGGTTTTTTTCTGGCCTCCGTCTGACAGTAGCTTTTATATACTGTCGCTCAGCTCTGTTACATGTTATATAATATGGATGTAATTGTTGTAGTATAACGTATTGTTATAGTCCCGGTGCTCGACCGAAACCTCCAAAATAAACCTAATGGTTTTGTACATGTTGTCTGCTGCGTGGTGGAGCTGAAATAGAAATGTGTCAAGATTCACGTGCAGTGCTATAATTGTACTGCTAATCAAACCGATAAGGGAGATCACATGGCCATGCATTTGACGTCAGCGTTTTTGAAAACTCTGTTTTCAGCCGTCCACACTACACCACCTAACGGGCGTTTTCAAATTTCTCCACTTTAAAGACCGTTTTCGAAAAGCTCCGTTTTTGCTGACCGAAAACGCCATTTTAGTACGGATGGTTGGCCAAACCGGAGAAAAAAAACTTTCTGAGAGGAAAAACAAATTCTTGTCGCGTGCACTTTGAGCTTTTTTCTGACAACCTTTCTCGAAATAGCTGTATACAACGAGCCGCAAAGTTAAATTTAGCTGGAATTCTCCAGTTTTCTTGCATCTCACAACAGAACACTTTTGAATGAGAAAACAATTTAGTTTTCTTGTGTTTGATTTGAAAGCTTATACCCAACAAGCAGCAGTATTTCATTGCCATGCAAAATACCTCTGTTCGTTAGCCAATCAGAATGCGAGAATTAAGCTATGTTAGTTTGTTTTCTAAGCATATTGAAGAGGAACAAGTCGAAGCAATGGGGGAGCATGCAAGTACGGTGGGGCTTTGGTTCGCTTTAATTCCCTTCGACTGATAATCTCCAGACACAATGAAATGTAGCGATCGGCGCACGTCATGTAATCTCCGCACTGTAAGCTTTTTTTAGCGCAATGAATTAAAGACTCTATGTTAATAATAATCCACCTTTTGGGACATTAACATTACAAAGTCGAACCAGTCAGTTTACAATACATTATTAATGTAGTGACTTTCGCATGATAATGGTTTTTCAACTTGTTAAAATTTATATGTTATTCAACCGTTTGAGGAATTATTCTTCTTAACTTTAAAATTCAAAGTTGGTTTTGCGATTCCTTTTTTCTTCAGTCCAAAGGTGAAAACATTAATTCGCAAGTTACCGTTTTCAATACATCTCTCAAATATCAGTTCAAATAATCGGTAAAAAAACTCCCGAAATGACCAGAAGGAGAACTTAGATTTTGGTCACTCTTGGAAAATCATGGGTAGAACGCGCCTTCAATTTTACAACAAAACCATTCCACAAGAATCGATACTTGAGCACAACATCCACTGTTTCGAGTCTTAAATTTTTACAATCGAAGTTCTGCACGGGCACAATTATTTTTTATATATAAATTTTTTTTGCTTCTCCCGAAAGCTTTTCCATTATTTATGACATATTCTCCGAAACGATCATCTCTCAAATAATTTCTGCATTACCCTTGAAGTGCACCAGAAAGTTCTGATGCATGTTAGCGCACCACCTCTACGTTAAGTCTCTTTGCAAATGAAATAAGTAAATTCTGAAACCTGTTACCTTCAACGGGCACTGTCCACTGTAATGCCTGTGGGAAAGAAAAAAAGATTTTGCTGTGAGGATACGATGCATACTTAAATTTAGTATCTCCCTCTGAATGAAGAAGGATTATTTTTTAAAGTCACAGGGATTAAGTAGAAGTACAGAGAATTGTATAACTTTATCAATGGATCAAAATCGTCGAGGTCTGGCCAACAAATGTTATATATAATTATAAGTTTTGCTCTTAAATATATTTTCAATTACAAACATTTATATTTCTTTTACTCATTTGTTTTTAGAATGAAAAAAAAAAACTTTAAAAGATTTTGCTATTCAGATAATTATCAAACTGAATAGTTTAATACTCGCGGGAAAGAACTTCCCGTACCCAATAAATGAGGGTGCCTAAATTCATGTGAGACATTTTGTCAAAATTATATGTTTTTTTTCGTACAGATAGCACATAGTCAGTGTTTTTTTCTCCAAACGTTAAAAGCGCGAGCTGCTAAAAGCAATGCGTGATATACACAAATTTGTTTTAACGCCACAATGTTGAAAAACAAATTTAGCATTTTTTCAATAGACATATTGACATCATTCATCTCCCTGCGAGGTCGAACGTCTCCATATTCGACGGTGAGATCAACAAAGGTTTGTTTTTCGAGCGCAATAATATCAAAGGAAATAAAAATATTTTCTGCTATTAGAGAGCCACCCATACTGTGATCAGTCTTTTTTCAACACTAGCAGAAGGCAAACAGTTTGTGCCGTTTCCCAGTTTCACTAGTACCATTCACTCATAAACGGCAGCTGCTGAAGTTGTGAAAAGGGCGGCTAAGCTCGGGAAATTACCTTGTGACCTAGAATTATACTGAACAATTACTGTAAAGCCCAGACATGCCTTAAAAAGTCGAAGATAGAGTAGTTTAATAATTCCTAAACCAAACCCTCGAAGGAACTGGATGAAAGCTAATAAAACAACCCACACGACGAAATTCTCGATCAAAGTTTTCGAACCCCGGGGTGCGAGAGTCTCGCCACTCTTTTAAAATTCCTTAAATTTTAGACGTAGTATTTTAGCCTTTGCAAATTTACGAGAGGCAGAGAAGAGCTCTAATTATACGCAAACGGGCTTTCTTTTAATAACTGAAATAACCTCATGTTAATACCCTTCCAGTGCATTAAAATTCTTCCAAGGGCATGAATTTTAATGCACGTTTTAAATATGAATGCGGTAGGTTTGTTGAAAAACACTATTTTTCAGCTCAAAAACCGATTCGCTTTGAAACTGTCACCTAGAATAGATTTTCTGTCTCATTTGTAAGCTATGACAATTTTTAAAAGGCTCCGACAAAAGGTTAAAGCTAAACTTAAAGTAGTTGAAGCGTCATAGGGATTTAACTTTAAAAAATCGACATCAGTGCATTACGCAAAGAGGCCAGAACAGCTTCGTTTCGTCCGTAACTTAACGTTTCTCAACTTACCAATAAACAAGTTCCGAAGAATAAGCCGTTTGCGATCCTCATGTCCCTTGAATTTAAATCCAAAAAGTTTGCATTTCGTTAAATAACACCTGAAGATAAACAAAATGAGTGTAGTTTGAACTTATATTAGTCAATGTTGGCAAAAATAAAATGAATAAATAAATGCATAACTACATAAAAAAAAATAACTGAAGCTGTCTTAGTAAAACATTGCCAAACATTCTATAGAATTAAAATTTTCTTACCGCCTTCATCAACGGACTGAAAAGTTGATTTGTGTGCATGGAATATCAGTTGGCAATTGAACTGAAGAATTTAATGACTTTTTATTGTAATCCTTTAAATGACTTGGTACAGGTGGCATCGAGCTAAATTGGTTTGTAATTAAGCGGATGATGGCGCGCTCCACAGAAATATGCAAAAATACAACTTTAGTTTTGTTCAAACAAAATTACTGAGGTTTAACGTTTGAAAGCGAAGACGAACACGGATGTGACTCACATACAATTTTATAACAGTAATGCGAACAAGTGAGGCACTAAAATGTAATGCCTGAGGAACTTGTTTGACTTCATTTCCATGTGATTGTAATAATAATCAGGAGGGAAGTCTCATTATTGGGTGTGAAACAAGAATGAAGCTTTTTGAAAACTTGAGCTGTAACATGTCCTGAGAAATACAGATACAAAGTATTTCTACAATTTAACGCAGTTTAAATGCCAGCTTTAATTTTTTCCACATGAATTCCCCGGGTGTGGTCGGCCTGAAAATGTGTCCAAAATTACAACTCTATGATAATGTCGTCAGTAGTTTCCGATTAGTGTACGTCTAGCAAAAATGGTTGGCCATATGTCAATATTGTCATGACATGTCTTTCGCATTTGTATGACTGCTGGTTGTTCCCATCCAAACCTTGATGAGTATAGCCATACTGATTAGTAGTCACTTGCGTGACTAGCTGTTTAGCCTCTAGTCAAAACGTCTATACTATAGTTCTAAAATACGTATGGTTTACAGTATACATAAAAAGATACTTAACTTTGATTGGTCGAGAGAAGCTGTCACTTTCTTTTATTTTGACTAAATATACTATAAATATGTAAGAAATCCCATAAAATACCGTTATAAAATATAAGTGGTGGTGTGTTTTTGGAAAAAAAAGTTTTGTTTCTCAATGATCACTTTCATGAACCGAGTGTGAGAACAGCTTGTGGTATGATTAAATCATATCAATTCGCACCTCTTCCAGCACATCAAGGGGACAGAAACATGCAAAGCGTTTTGTTCAGACGATTGTTTCTCAAGTCTTGATATCACCTTCACGTCTTTCCAAGGATGCTTTGCACATTGGGTGGGAAAAGCTCTTGTTAAACATACATACATACACGAACTTTATTTCAACTCGAATTTGAGAGTAGCTATATTAAAAGCTCATGTCTTCGAGTAAAATAATCAAGTCAATCAATTTTCCTTGTTAATTTCACATTTTTCAATCTTTTTGCGTTTTCAGCACCATTGTATTTCAGTTATTCATATCCATGTTGTTATTTAGTATTCAATCTTCTCTGTACCTTGTATTTATATCACACCGACTAGCGGTCTAGTTTGTATTTAAACTGAAGATGGATGTAGATCATCCGAAACATGTGTTCCAAACTTAACTGAACCGAAGATTAATTCATATTAAGTTCCGAAATTGCAAATTCGTGCCTTAAGGTAGGGTGTTATTAAAAAATGTTTTATCATGAGCCGAATGTGAACTAAATATTTTAGTTCAATGGAAAATTATTATATGACGTCACGGCAGCCATACTGGTGTACCAAGCCATTCCTCCGGGAAATAAACTATATTTTTATACAAAAATCGTCTTTTGTTTTGGCCGCTGGTCACATGAGTGAAAACGCTCTATATATTATGAACATCTAAGCGAAAAAAGCAGACTGTATCTATACTGATCCATTAGTGTTGGTGCTTGTAAAGTTCTGAAATTGCACAATTAAAGGGGCACTATCACGGCTGATCATAGAAATTTCTATTTTCTAATTTCCTCAGTATATTTCCAAATGCCACCAAATACATGAATAAATTTGATAAATAGATCCCACAAAACAGGATAGAACAGTTATTTTGAGGAAGAAGTACAGGATTGCAAGGATGGAAGTGGATTGCGATTGATTTTTGGACAGGATGTCCAGAATTCAAAGCTGCCATTCTGGTGAAATTTTGAACATTTTGTTTTTCACTGTTTCCTCTTAGTTGATATTTCTTTGCATTTACCACTGTAAGCCTTTTTTTCTTCCTATTGCAAGACAATTAAGTACAATTTATAGCAAGCTACAGCCCATTCTTATAAAATATGATATTTCAGCCGTGATAGTGCCCCTTTAAGGCCCGGTAATGCGGGCAACATTTGTGTTCAACTCGTATCGCATCATTGTTGCACTGCAAGTTGTAAAGTGTTCTTGTGCGTTTTACCTCCTGTACAAAGTTGAACTCAAGCCAGCTTCGTGCAAAATGTTGCCGCAACTTGCAACCCGAGTGTGTAAAAGGAGGGTGCTATCGAAAAAAAAAACAATTGGGCCGAAGGGAAATAAACTGAATCCATTTTGTAATCAATCATTTATGACTAACCCATTCAAATTTAAACAATTCATGTATTTTTGCCAAGTTTATTGGACGGTTGAAGTTCTTTCTTGATCAAAAACGTTACGTAATAAAGTGGATTTTTGCCGGAGGACTGATCCAACACTGTAATGCAGAAATGCAGAATTCAAGAAAGGTCTATATATGGTGATATCAAAGTTGATTTTGCCAGCTGGCCGCTTAGCTAGTTCAAACTGACTTTCTACTTAATAAACAGGCAAGCCAGCGAAAATTTTAAAATATATTGCAAATGGACTGATAACCATTTTGAGACCTTGCTATGCATTGCTATTCTAGGATAAAAACTGCTATTTTTTAATAAAACTATGTAAAACAGTGGACCCTCGGCATACTTTGCGTCAGTCCAAGTGTCCAGTTGAATTCGACAACAGATCTTTTCTAGATGAGCTTTTTTGCGCCATATTTCGTCACTTCACTCTTTTTTTTAATAAGAATGTTGTTTTTCCAGCCCAGGCTGAGTATTCTTATTTTTCTGACGATTTTAGGCTGAAAAACTTCTTAAATGATAGCTTATGACATTTCCGTTTTAGAATGTATTGGTGGTATCAATTAAAAGTGTTCGGTGTCTGGATCTGTATCGCGTTCATTAGAGAAAGGAAACATAATTGTATTTCAACACACTAAATCATATCCTTTTCAAAATCTCAGCCTCGAGTTTATTCTCAAAATTTCGCAAATTTCAGCCTCAATATTCTTGTGAAATATATAAATGTCGTATCAGAACACATGTGTTCTGATATCGTATCAAACACATGTGTCCTGATATGACCTTTGGAATATTCACCTTTTGAAAGAATTGAGCTAAATTTATATAATAAATAGAATAATACATGGGAGCTTGGATGTATGAAATCGATCCTCTCGTGTTCAGCTCAATATCTCACTCGTTCGTTGCGCTCACTCGTGAGATATCGAATTGAACACTCGAAGATAAATTTCATATCTCCGCGCGCCCATGTATTTTTCTCTATATAAAATAAACTGTGTATGAAACAAAAATTGCAATTTTAAATGACAGGTATTGATGGTTCCAATGCATGAGACTGATGAAAACACCGAAAATACCGAGCTGCCAAGAGGTTTACGTATTTGTCAGTGTGATAGTTACCAGGGTGTAATGTAAGTTTGAAACAAAATTGCAAGGTTGAGCGTTCATTTATGGTTGACACATTGTGCTAAACGCTAGTGCGATTATGAGTTCGAGAGTATTCTCGATTTCTACTTTCATAATCGAATGGGTTATAATTATAAGTTGCGTACGTTCGGCTATACAGGTAATTGTCAAAGCGGGGCAGGTTTAAGTTGTTATGGGAAACCGAGAGTATAAACGATGTTATGACGAAGGGAATTGTTTACCTTGCCTATCAGCGAACTTTCCACTAACGAGAGTAATTGCAACGAAGGCAAACATGCCAATCACTTTCCTTAACGGCTTTGCGCGGGGATGTAAATTAATTAAATTTTCTCGTGAGTTCCTGCATTCTAAAAATAAGCTTTTTCGCGACTACAACTGAGTGAGATATGAAACACATTTCGGTCTGGCTCTCCAGGAAAGAAATGATCGTTTCGAAGACATGTTTATAGTTATTGGAGATCATCGGCACGTGCAGGGTTAATCGTCGTTTCTCAAACGCGCACTTCATTGAATTTTGTTCCTATTATAAACCTTAGTTACTGTTGTGAACTAGCTGATCGGCAGAGTGGAATTCTCCTTTGGTCATTTCAACGAAATTTTACACTTTTTTCCACAAAATAAGTATATTTAAACGGAAATGTTAAATTGTTTCGAACGGTAATGCAAATTATTCAATAAACAAATAAACACAGTGGGATGTGTATTGGTCGGTCATCGAAAAAACTTCCTCTCCTCGGATGATCAAGGGATGTTTCATGTAATGCTTCAAATAACTTTACATAGAATAAACCTAGTTCACTAACTTGGTATTTTTACAAAGAAAGAAATACATTTAAACGTTTTTGTCAGATTAACTGGAGAGGTTTTCTTTGTAATAAACGTGAAAATAAATGTTCCATACGATTAACTCGAGTTATGTTAAATGTACCACAAAGGGAGCATCAAGTGTTTAGGAAGACCGCCAAAAGGAGCTTTTACGAACAAATACATGATCATTTAATGTGCGCCTTATTTTGCTCCAAATTAAAGAATCTTGAAACCGCCTTTGAAAGGTGGTGTTACAAATTTGCTAGTTTCGATTCCTCTGTTCTGTTTTAGATTAAAATATTTCTTAAAACCCAAGAAAAAAAGATGTAAATATGTATTCTGCCAACCTCGAATTAGAGTTAAATTGTTGTAGCTCTTTTGAATTAAACAAAATGCTATTGAAGACCACAGGAGCTTAATACAACATCCAAGACAAACATATAACGATCTATACTTACCCCTGAGCTTGTTTTTTTAACTGCCGAGACGATGCATTCGAACACAAAATAACCGTCTGCTCGATGTTTTTAAGATTGTTAAAGAGACCTGGCATGTGAACGTTTCTTTTTCAAACCTTTCCAATAATTGATTAGATACCGGTGGCAACATAGATATGTAAAATTACAGTTTCATTTGGAAACTGACGTAGTGACGAAATTAATTAAAAATTGCAAACGTGATGAATTTCACCTGTTGGGAAATGTTGCTGATAAATCCTAGTCGTTTACGAATAAATTTTGGATATAAGTATAGCGTAAGTAATTTCACCTTTCAATACCAAGAGATGTTATAGTGAAAATTGAAAAAGAAAATGGTTTGTTTTTCGCCATCTTCAGGAGTTTAAATTGAAAATAACTCCCATTCTCCAGACTATTTACATAGTTTTTTATTAATTAGCGTAGCTTGCCTTGTTAAGTGAGAAACGGCCTTTATTTATCGCGAATGATAAATATTTATTTTTTCATAGTAAATAGTACAGTATGGTGGACTCGGCCCGCGAGTCCCTTGGTCTGCGAATTTTTCAACATAATATAATAGAAGTTATGTTGTCAACAAACTGAGCGGAAGTCATATTCAGAGTCAAGTGAAAAGTTGTTGTAAGTGGATGGTATTGCAAGTCTGTGACGTAATGTTTAGCAGACAAGTCAAACAAGATTCGAGAAAATCAACTTGATTGGTTAGGGGAATAAGAGCTATGCTTCAGTGCACAAGGGACTTAATTTCTCTTGTATTAAAATGTTTTCATTGCAAATGTTTTGTGGAGTTTGAGGTTAAGTTAGTCGACTTCGAAATTGGAGGACAGAACCTAACTGAAAAGTTATAAAACTGTGATCAAAATTCGCGCTAATCACGGATTAGCTTAATTCTGTTTAGAACATCCGGGCGGCGGGAAAGGAAGGTGGGTTCTATCAGCAGTTCATAAGCTAAAATTCTGCGTCTCCGGGACTGGGACTTGAGGCACGTCTTTTGCAAGTAGGCTATTTTATAGAACGGCTTTTCCGCGAACAAGTAGCCAATCGCATTGAAGCATTTGCCGTTCGCGGCTTTTGATTAGCTCGTTCGCAAGCGTCGCTATCGACAAACACCTTCTTCGGGCTGATGGTGAAAAAAGGTTCCGCTTGCTTCTTCTATATATTTCTTTTTCATAGTCAGCCAAAATGAAGGGCCACCACAAACCAATTACGACCGCGCGCGACCGTAATTTGCAACAAGTTGCAACACTTCATTGCACGTGCACCTACACGCTATAAACTACGTCATTTTCCTTCGCGCAAGATTTGTTTGTGCCTACTCGCGAAAGACATAGCACTTGCCTCAATACTAGATTTCGACTTCTAACTTATCATCTTCTGATTTTACCAAGGTTGAAAACACAATGGCCCAATACGTTATTATGATTGTCTCACCATGCGGATATAGAGCGCCCGCCCGGTGTTTAAGATATCATGGGTTCGATATATTTATTTGAAACTATATTGTGATTTCTTCGCTAATATTAAATTTCAAAGTGAGTACCGTAAAATCCGGGTTATAAGTCCTGGGCTTAAACAACTTCGTAAGGGGTTTTGGGTGGGCTTATAAACGGAGGGGCTTGAATCGCGGTGTGGGGAGGGGGGGGGGGGGGGTGGGCTTATAAGCGGAATAAGAAAAAACGTTTCGAAACGAGCCACGGCAGTGTTGATCGAAATACGCTTTTAAGTTAAAAAGTCATAATAAAGCAAGATTTGGCCCTGTTCAGTACTTTCATCACGCAGAGGGGGCTTATATCAGGGGGGGGGGGGGGGGGGAGGGGGGTATAACTGGGAAGGGGGTTATAACCGGAATTTTACGGTATTTCGGGGTAAATATTAAAAAGTCGATTAAACACAGCCGCGACACACTACCTTTTGGGTCAGATGACAACAACTCGCGATTTATTTTTACTGTCAAAAAAGAGTCTCAATAGGAGAGGTGACACGGATCCAAAGAACGCTAAAGACGTTTTTGACGGACGATCAAAATCGAAATTCTCTTTCTGTTTTTCAGACACATCCTATAATTTTCTTTTGGATAAAGCAGTGTGCTATCTGGACTGTACTATGATCCTTTCATCAGGTCATTTAATTTCATGAACTTCCCGCTTGAGTCAGGAAATAAGGAGGGAACAGAGGCTCCTAGAGCCCTGCATTCATCACCCCCACCCCACCCCCCCCCCCCCCCCCCCCCCTCTCACCCTCGAGAAGTTTCTGCTTTGGAGCACGGAGTCTAAGGCCCTTTAAGCCCCCTTATGAATTCTTACGTAAATGTCCAGTAGGGAAGCCAAAGTTTGAATTTGGTTTATTATTTTTCATGCTTTTTTTCATTACTGAGCAAAATTTAAAAATAAAATCATAACATTTTTGGCCACAAATGCCGGAGTAAGCAAGAGCTTCATTAGGCTTTCGAATTCGGAATAAACAGAAAAACAATTACAGTAAAACCATAGGACTCTAGTTTTAATGCAACAAACTAGCGTTTCTACCTGGCTTGATATCTCTTTTGTGATGCATGATTACAAAATAAGGCAATTTGTGCACCGGGTCTATCTGATAATTAACATACTGTAATCTTGCGCAGCCCAAAAGAAAGTACAACAAAACATGTATTTGAAGAAAAAATATTACAAGACCGGCCATTTCTGCAATAAATACTCGAGCTAAACTTTACCACGTATTAATATAAGTGCTTATAACGACACAAACTTTTGATGCCGTATCGATGTTTAAAATATCGGAATAATGCATTGTAGGTTGGAAAGTTGTTCGTGAACACCTGCGGTCTTTGGAAGAAATTTCGGTAAATTTTATCGCATCTAGACAAATAAGTAATAATTTCTACTGCATGATTTTTATTTAGCCCTTGATCAGATAAATATAAATGCGGAGACGTTTCTTGTCATCACATGCACGCGAGAATTTATTACGATAGAACTCTGACGCATTACGTTTGATTCCGAACAAACAAACAATAATAACCTGGAATAAAAATTCTGAAAACCTGTAATACAAATTTGGGCTAAGGAAAAACAAGTAATTCGAATTTTACAGTATGTGAAACTAGCAATTTTATTGTGACTTCATTTTTATAGTCACTCGAGTCTTAAACGAGCAAATTTTCGTGATAACTATAAAAGTTAAGGTTTATAGTTCTGGTAGCGAATTTTACACGTCTGTTTTTCTTTTCCTTCGGGGGGTTGAGACTAGCTCACCTGAGAGGAAAACTGCTTAGAAATTAACACGAAACGGCTAACGGGCTGAGAAAACGTAATGTAAATTTTGTAACAGAGTAAAACTAACTTACCAAAACACAACGGAAAATCCTTCCCCGTTATTGCTTCTGTCATGTGTAGAGGAGGCTTTCAACTTTATAACTCTGAAGGCGAAGAAACGTTGATTTGCAAAGCAATTATTTTAAGTTTTCTTTTGTCGTGGTCTAGTCAAATTCGCAAAGTGTTTATACATTCGAATTTCAAGAAAAGCTCACCAGAAAATGTTTTAGAGCTCTGATTATACTCAGGAATTTGATTCTTTGGCTTTTTCTGTATCAAAGGTTAGTAATATTTCAGTTACCTTGTTTTGTAGATACCTAGGGAAACTGATGTAACACCTGCTCTCCTATGACAACAAGGAGTCACTTTGGAAGCCTTTCTATCAGATAAAACAAAAAACAACAAAGCAAACTAAATGAGCTTGCGTAGGTGTCACTCAACTCGACAAACTTTACATGCGAGCATGATAGGTGGTAGACTCACCTCCCTGTAGGCTTTGTGAGCTCACTCAAACGAGTCTCCGAACCAGTAACGAGTATCGATTCGAATATAACAAGCAAATTCTGCAGAGCTGACAGCTTATAAGGATCTAGTCTGGACCTTTTAACGGTCCATATACATAACAAAACATGGCAAAACGTATTATATTCTCGTTCTTCGCGCAGGACAAGTGTCTGGCCTCAATTCGACCGGATATTGAAAGTCAAAGCTGGAGTTAACACACGAATGTTTTATCTAAGTAATCCAACCAGACAAGTTTGTTCCTTTCTTAATAACCTACTGGAGGAAAAAACCATAATTTCACTTCTCTGAACGGCGAAAAATGTTACTGACAAACATTTTTTCCAGAACGACCTTTCCAAGAACAAAATTTGTGGAACCAGGAGATTTCTGAATAATATTTTGCACCTGTATGTACAAGTTAGTGTTTCGCTCGCGTTTTGATGAACTGAAAGGATAGTATCATTATTAAAACCGCAACTCAATTTAAAACTCAAATTTTTAATTCACCGTTGTATTACGTAACAGCGTAAAGTACTGAAAGTATTAGGGTTTGTATGAGAATTTAAAAAACATGAAACAAGATTTAGAGCACGCTATGAAGATAAAACAGGAACAGCGGGAGTTTATGCCTCTGGTAGGTTCGACCATGCTGGATTGGTCAAAGATGAGTCAAAGGCTGCGGGTTTAGCATGGCGCTATTAAATCACCTTCACTGATATGGCTATTACGGAAAACAGAAAATTTTCTCAGACCGAGCATAGCCACTGGCATGCCTGCAAACTAGCTATCTCCAAGCTAAGTGCATGACCACTATAAACAACATTTACATTTCTTTTTACTGAGAAACCCGACAGTGAAGGTTGCGAAACTTACAGAGATTGCGCATAACTCGCCATCCTCTGACTGCAGCAAATTATGTAATTTGTGTTGATCAGAATGAACATAAATGAACATTTTGCCGACACGAAACAGGAAACTGGGTTCGAGCGTAATGCGTGAGGTCTGAGAGGATCCCATTCTCGTCCCATAGTCCTTTTCGCTTCTCTTAGCCGGCACGGCCTTGGCACGAGAAACAAAGGGCTCTGGGGACAAAGGATTTCCAGTCCTAGATTCTAGGACTTCCGGTCTTCGTGTATCCAGTCCTGATCTTTCTATATACTGTATGGGAGGGTCATGGCGTCTTCCGCTCAAGATTTCTTTGTTTCAAACAACCAATCAAAAAAAAATTCGAATTTATTCAAAAATCCCATGTCCCCAGAGCCATTAATTTCTCGTGCCAAGGCCCTGCCGGCTAAGAGAAGCGAAAAGGGCTATGGGGACGAGAATGAGAGGATCCACGTTCGTGCCCGTTAAAATAATTTATGGTTTAGGCTGGTACACACCCAGTAACAAGGTACTAGTTCATGCCAACTGTTACCCGCTGTATAATTTGTACAAGTTTAGGTTGCTGCCGCTGGCTCATAAATGTTCTTATGGAACTCCTCTGGTCTCCATCCAACAATATTTTTTGCACAGTGGTCGTTGGCCGCTCAAATTGCAGTAAGCATTACCCATGATTGCTTGCGGGCGTCACGCAGCACGAGGTCGAAAACTATGTCGAGCGAACGATGTTGTGTCCATGGAAAAACCATTTTAAAAAGTATTTAAAAAGTATTTAAAAAGTATTTTAAAAAGTATAGCTTGTATCAATCAATCAATCAATCAATCAATCAATCAATCAATCAATCAATCAATCAATCAATCAATCAATCAATCAATCAATTAAAATTTATTTTCCCTCGGACCTGACGGGGGGCTGACTAGGCGCCTAGCAAACATATGCTAATATGCCGAGAAAATAAATAAAAAACAAATATACATACACAAAACGAAAAAAGTTAATTAAATAAATAAGTATTAAATTTTGAAAACTGACCTCCGTCGCAAATCTACTTGTTACAAATCAATAAGCTTTAGAATTTCTTTGGATACGCAAACAAGGGAGTTATCCGGTATACGTACTAACTCACTCTGGCTGTTTGAAAAATAAACTGAAAAGTATTCTTCGGAGGTAGGTTGATTTCTGATTCAACGTAAACATGCCTCAGTAATTGCCTTAGGATCATAGTAAATAGTTTTAGTTTTAGCTTTTAAATTTAAATCGTTATCGCAATTTATTCTAATAGGAGAACATTTCGAAATTTTTTATAACATTTTTATACATCTTTTTTTATTCAAAACACGATCACATCAGCTGTGCTGTAATTTCTAATTGTGTATAAATAAATAAATAAATAAATAAATAAATAAATAAATAAATAAATAAATAAATAAATAAACAAATAAATAAATAAATGTTACCAATACTTCTACTACTCGTGGTCTCATGGTTAGATGGCTTGAGAAAGAGGAACGGAAAAAAGATTTGTATCAAACTCCCCTACTTACTACCTGCAAGAAGAATGAAAACATGAACAAGACTGAACGCTTTTACTAATTTTAAGTATATCTTCATAATTTTGCGGCAAACCAGACAAATGAAAAGTCTATTCAGTCTCAAGGATAAAAAACTTCGCAAGTCTCACGTCATTTACGACGGAGAATGCTTATGCGGAGAAAACTGAAGCAATGCGAAATCTTGAAGTGCGAATAACTGAACACATTCGAATATCTGGCACACCTCGGAACTAGCACGCCACCTTTTGGAAAACCCAAGCCACTCATTCCAGTGGAGAGTTCTTTGTTCGGCCAGGGCCCGCGCAGCAAGATTTTGAGTGTGGGGCTCAAGCGTGAGTGAGGTTTTTTTTTTTTTTTTGGGGGGGGGGGGGGGTGGGGGGTGGGGGCGGAGGCATGCTACCCTGGGAAAATTAGGGTTTTAGTTACACTCATATATCGGAAGGTGGATTTAAAATTAACAAACAGTGTATTAAAGCGCAATATTTTTACAACGTGAAACAGCAAGGGTGCGCAAACGAAATGGTGCTAACGTACCAGGATCTACAAGAGATTATTGCAATTTATTGCGCTGGCCTTCGAGCTTGCATTATTTAGATTTGCTACACCGCGTTGATGAATCCCAAAAGGACGGAATGGCTGTCCAGGATCATGTAACCCCACTTTATCGTTGTGGTCGTGTTGGTGTACAAGCATACCAAACATTTAGAACCAGACCTATAGATTTACTATCAAATCCTGCTTGAATCAATATATTATAATTCACTCAAAATCAGTACTACTGCATTAGCGTTTACAAACCAGGAATCTGACGATTTTTGCTATACTTCAGCTTAAAGCCCTGGCCAAACGCTCGCAACCTTTCAACGCAACATATCGCAACATTGTTGGATCATGTTGTAAGATGTTGTGAAGGAGCCAGCCAAACGCAAGCAACATTTCAACGCAACATATCGCAAAACATGACCCAACATGTTGCATACGTTTGGCCACCCTGTTGCAACATGTTGGATAGCGCAAACCGAACTAGTGCGCGTGCTCCGGCGCAACAATGTTGCACGAACGTGGCCAAACGAGTACAACATCATGCAACATCAAAAAATGTTGCGAGAAAAACTTGACCATTTTCAAACTTGACCCAACAACACGCAACATGTTGCAACATGTTGTAACAGGGTGGCCAAAGGTGCGCAACATGTTGTGCCCAACAATGTTACAATATGTTGCGTTGAAATGTTGCGAGCGTTTGGCCGGGGCTTAACGTTGTAAACGGTATTTCTCTTTCTGTTATTGCTACAATCTGCAAATTCGTTAGCGTTGTCAAAGACCATTCTTCGCGACTGTTTATCATTTTCAAGTTACTAAATCTGTCTTACGTTATTGTTGGGCAAAATGCTT